>JAAGVU020000008.1:26075228-26088677 GCA_011763525.2 Mormyrus iriodes | reverse complement strand
TGTTAATGGTGCTGAAGAGGGGGCGGGCAGCTTGTGTGAGTAAAGGGGAGGGGGGGTCCTGGTGAGGAGAGTCTTGTGTTTCCAAGAATCCTAGTGTTAAGCCCTCATTCGAACAAACTAAGTTTGAATGAAGGAAGGCACAAAATGCACAAAAACACATCTTGCCTAATTTGCCTCAAGCATCTTTAAATCCAGCTGAAGTTTGACCAACGTCATGTAATTGACGTGTTCAAAATGAGAGAAATGGGTGGTTTGGCCTTGTTGTAGTTGTAGTAGACTGTAGTTGTTTATATATATCCATGTGTAATACATAATCTAATGTTAACATAATTGTGAACTTCAACCCTGGCTGTTTTGCCACAATACACAAATTTCGATCTGCAATTTCTGATCAAACTCTACTGTTCTTTTTTGGCTGCTAAAGTGGTAGGATGAGTGTTCAAATCCTTGTAGTAAATTCAATATTATTACAAAAATACTCATACTCGAAGTCTTATAAGTATTTTTATATCTCAATATGGTTTGCATGTTACTTTGTGGTTGAGTTTGATTCATGTCATTACTTGTGTAGCTAAAGAAAATCTTTCTATAAGGATGTTTCTGGGAATAAATCCTGAATGTGGGTCAAAGGCTGAAAAGAAGGGAGCAAAACAGCTACACATTCCTCAAAGACTGCTGAAGTTCTCAAAAATTGTTGGAGTTGAACAACTTCGAAAATCCATAGAAAATTTGAGCTGTATTCTGTAGACATGATTGTTATTATTTTTTTTATGTTTTTATTGAATATTCTAAACTTCAAAAGAAAAACTTTATCATGATCACCCTTTGCCGCAACACCATTATTGTACTTATTATTGAAGGTACCTTAATTTTAATGGTTTTATTGTTTGCTGCTGTTTAAAGCAAAAAATATATTTTACTAAACAAGCACTTTTCAATAATTGTGTACATTGTTGTAATATGCCATGATATAATGTTTTAGGTTCTTTTAAAGCTAAATTTATATGAATTTTACATGGGTAAAAAATGACTTGGGGGAAAAATAAATCAGATTTTGTACATTGTGATGAATTTATTTGATCATGTTGCTCTCATTGCAGTTTAATTATTCTATTAGAATATTACATTGTTCTGGTGATGGATACCATTTGTTACTGTATTTCAGCATTGTTATTAGATTATTTTTTGGGGGGGGTGGGGGGATATTTACCAGACAGTGTAGGTGACTAGTGACTATTCAGAATTTTACATTTCAGCTTTGAAGAAACTGTCCATAAAAATGATACAGATTTGATGATTAGAATTGTAAGTAGTGAAGAAATTCTTGGCCGCTACTGAGAATGTACTGTAATTTTACACAGTTTACAGTTGCATAATTTTACATTTCCACTTTAATATTTACAGAAACGGGTCATTTGTACAGAGGATATACTGTGACTCTATGTAATTCTCAGTTTTCAAATGAAAGGAAATCCGTCCGTGAATGGTACAGAGGATATACCGTGAATCCACGGAATTTTCCATTTTAGGGTTAAAGGAAATGTCTGTAGATTTTTTTTTTTATGATGATTATATACATATTTACTGTGATGTCCAGCCCTTCCCGGTCTGTTTTCCCAGTGTTTCCCCACAGGCGGGGCTGGGTAGCAGCCACGCCTGCTGAATGTTGCCTAGTTACCTTATGTCTTTTCCCTGTGTTAATCACCCACAGGTGCCCCTCGTTCAGTCCTTTCTGTTCTCCTAATACAAGCTTCCCCGTCCTGTGTTTCGGTGTTGGTCATTGTGGAAGTGTATGTTTGTGTGCGCTCTCTCCGTGCTTGTGCTCAGGCACGAAATAAAGTCCCCGGACAGGGTTCCCTTGTTCTTGCTGCCTCCTGCTTCCTTCCGCCCGGCCCCATGCCTCGCCACTCCACCCGCCGGCATGACATTTACATTATTCAGCATAATGTATTAAGCATAATAACAAATATCCAATAACTTCCAAGTGTGTGCCATTCCAAATCACGTTCAATCAACTGAGTTTACCACAGGTGATCTCCAATCAAGTTGTAGAAGCATCTCAAGGATGATCAGTGAAAATCGGGTGCACCTGAGCTCAGTTTTGAGTGTCATAGCAGGAAAAGGGTGTGAATACTTATGTACCGATTGTGTTTAAATGTTTTCATTTTTTATAAATTTAATAAAATGTCTGAAAACACATTTTCACTTTGCCATGATGGACCATTATGTGTAGATTTTGTAAAAGACTATACTCAAATCTATTTTAGAATAAGGCTGTAACAAAAAAAAATGTGTAAAAAGTGATGGGGTGTGAATACTTTCTGGTGGCACTTTTAGTACTTCTCTGATGATTTTCTAATCACCTTTGTGATTGAGCCACCTTCTTCGAATATGGTAGAGAAGATCATCACTTAAATGATAAAAACCTCCCTAAGGTTTATTAATGCAGTAAGTGATGTGAACTTCATGTCTAGTACAGATGTCAAAGTCACCCATGACATCAATACAATAGTCAGATTGTAGACTAAACAGCACCTTTGAAAAATAAAGTTGTAAAAACCACCAGACACTCCCCATGATTTAATGATCACACATGCTCTTACAAACAGGAGCGCAAATGGAAATCCATGGGTTTAGAAGTGTTCAAGTTAGCATGGTCTGACAGCCTGCAACAATACAAGCATGCCCTTTATAGGGCACGTTCAGACTATTACTATCATGACCGCAGGTTCAGCGGCGAGGCATGACGCAGGCTCAGAGGCAATGCTCTGGTGCAGAGGCTTCATTTGGGTGCAGCCAACAACAGGGCATAACATTAATGACCCGACAGGGGAGCACAGGACCGGGGAACTCTTACACACTGGGAAGGCAGGGATAAACAAGGGGCACCTGTGGCTAGTTAACAAGGGGGCAGGAACACAAGGTAACCACAATGAGCAACAGGTGTGGCTGATTAGCAGCCCCACCTGTGGGAAACACTGGGGAAAGACTGGTAGGGCAGGGCAGGGCATGACAGAACCCCCCCCCCCCCACACACAAAGGCGCACACTCCGGGTGCACCAGCCCGATCCAGGGGGAGTCTGGGGAGCCAAGGACAGGATGGGCACATGGGGTCAGGACATGGTGCGAGGACAGGGACATCGGACCCAGGCAGGACAGAAGACCTGGGGAGAAAGTGGGAACAGAGGGACCACCAAGGCACAAACCAAAACCATGGACCAGACAGGACAAGAGTGGGGCAGGACCAGGGGTCATGGAGGCAGAACACCCGGAGGGGACATCAACGGGGACAGGAGAGACTTTCAGACAGGGCCAGGCAGATCAACAGCGGAGGAACAACGGAAAGGGCTAATACCAAAAACCGGGACAGGAACACCCACAGTGGGAATAGGGCCTGGGGACCAGGGGACCACAGAGGGAGGACAGGACACCTGGACAGGGACGCGGAACCAGGGAGGAAACAGTGAGGAGCCTGAGAGGGAACCCCAGGAATGTACCCAGGGACCAGAGGGACTTGCAACAGCAGGAGCAGGGACTGGAGGGACCAGGAAGGGAGCACGGGGAGGGACCGGGAAGGGACCTGAAAGGCTGAGGGAAAAGTCACTCGCCGGGGAGGCAGGCGCAGGTGCTGAAATTGAAGGGGCCGGTTGGGAACAGTGCAGGGAGCTGAGGTGATTGGAGGACCTGAGCTGGGGGGCGATGAGGAGACAGCACGACCAGAGGGTGACGAGGGGACTGGAGGACAAGGACCGGAGGCAGACAAAGGGACTGGAGGACTGGTGCTCGGGGACGAGGAGACTGGAGGGAGACGAGGGGACTGCACGATGGGTTAACAGAGACCATGGGCCTGCCCTGGGTGGATGCCCTGCCTCTGACTTTGTTGTTCATGCGTGCCAGGACACATCGTCAGATGGGGTTGGCTCCTTTTAAAGTGTTGACAGGATGGCCAATGCGTGTGTTGTCTCCTTCTCAATATGTGACCCTGGAAACAGTGGACGGAGATCTGCTGACTTACCTTACAGGTTTGTGGCAGGCAATAAGTGCGGCCTGGGAGCAGGTTCGTGCCAACTAGAGGACTCCAGAGGAGGAGCTACGACAGACTTAAAAGCTGCTTGTACCAGGAGATTGGGTGCTTGTCCGAGACTTGCGGAGGAAAAGATGGAACACACCGAGGTGGAGGGGCCCGCACCAGGTCCTGTTGGTGACCCCTCATGCAGTAAAGGTGGAAGAGATCGATGCATGGGTCCACCAAACACACTGCAGATGACGTCCAGGGTTGAGGGCAGTTCTTGGAGAAGTGATTAGGGTCCCCGCAGTTCCCATCTCTTCCCTGTCCTCCAGGCGGGCCACCGCGCCCTCGTCTTCCTCCTATGCCCCAGGACCTCCCTCGCTTATCTGCCACAAACTGGGCCACTGCTTGGAGGAGCAATCCATTCTCCTTGTCTTTTCTTCCTCGGTTAGTATCCTCAATGTTCTGGGCAAAAACTCTCAGACCTGACATGTCCTTCCCTCTCCAGTCAGGGCAAACTTGCTTCAGGGACTCCCGGATCGCAGGCCGCAATCCTTCCACGTAGAGAGCAGACATCATACTTCCTTCCTGTTCTGTATTCAGGCCCGAGTGCTGGTCTATCAGGCCTTGTAATCTGAGTTCCCACTCATACACATCTTCCTTAGCACTCTGCCAGGCTGCATGCAGGCGGGCCCAATCCACTGCTATGGGAAAGCGAGCCTTGAGGGCGAGTTCCAGGCTGTCCATTTGAAGGGTCCATTCCTCCCCGTCTGACCTCGACATCCCGGTATTCCACCGAAGACCCAAGGCAGCCCATGCAGGCCACAATTTCTTCTTTAACACCTGGCCTAATTCCCATGCACTGGGCCTGTACAGTCTTTCCATATCCTTTATTGCTGCGTAAAAATGAGCTCCCCCGTGGGTTAGGCAGAGAATGTCCTTTATTTCCCCAGGCTCCCAATTCCGCTGCGCCATCATGACAGGATCCCCTCCAGCTCGAGGTTTCGGGACCTCCACCAGTGGGAACTGATGCTTCCCCCTCTTCCCACTCTGCTGCAAGTGGCGTGAATGGCCTTTGCTATCCCGACCTCTGGGCTCCTCTGTCTCTGTATCCTCCCATGGGTCATCATCGTCCACCTCCTCGTCAGAAGACTCCTCTTGCTTCACAGGAGACCGTGGCACCACAGAAGACCGTGGCAGCGGACCTGCCGCCCCCCATCCATCAGCAGCAGGGGCAGGGGGTTTGGCTCTTTCCAGAGTCGGTGGGGGGTGACCAGGTGGTTGAGAGACAGGAGGTAGAGTTGAGGGAGAGGGCACCTCAGGCAAAACTGGATACAAAAGGTCTGAATTGGGCTTTTTCCTTGTTATAACATCAGTATCGGCATCAGGAGAAATAGCAGCAGTCAGATCAGCCCCCCTCACTTCCCTGCTATCCATCACCTGGGTCTCCTTATCTGTCAGCCGCTCGACTTTAGTCTGCAACCCCCTCTTAGCCACTCTTGCCAAGGCTACTGACTTCCACTGGAAGAAGTATTCTGGCTTATACATCCCTTTACCACAACAACCACTTCCTTACCTTGCCAGTATTGTCTCACAACACTCCAGCTCGTGTAAATTTTGAGTGCCTTCCCTTGGCCATCTACCCCCAGTCTGATGGTTCCACTTTTTACAAACCTTTTTCAAGCCCAGCCCTGTTACATGCTCAACTGTCTGCCTTGGGGAGAGTTTCCTCAGTTCCCCTTTGTTGCACTCTCTCATCTCCCTCTCAACCTCATCTATAGGATCACTTTCGGGGGGGTGTGAGAACTTGTTTGCTGCGCTCCCCATATTTAACCCCTAATGTCGGCACAAGCAACGCTGCACACAGGACCTACACAATATCTGTTCTGGCTCTGATATTCTACACACTCCCCCTCTTCCCTCTCCCTGTGGCCAGGGCAGCAGCCGTCTGTACAGAGCACGCAGCTGATGGCTGGCCACTAAACAATAAGGTCCTTATCAGATGAGAAGTCATGCAGGAACCAAGTAAAACTCCAAACATTAGGTGCCTTAAAAGCAAGGCTTATGAGCTCAATCCAATCAGTGTATCTCAGATCCAGCACTTGATTTCCCAGACACTTCTGCGGTATGTTAACCCACAGCTCTATTCCATTTAATGTTGACACTTGTAGGCGGTAACACGGGGCAAAATCAATTTTATATGTACTTCTATTCCACCGGGGATACTGCACTTGGGAAACCACCAGCACCACACCCTTTATCACACACACGTCTCTCGAAAGCAATCTAAATGGCCTCACTGGCATTCGCAAACCTTAAACCTCAACTCCCGTGGGACTGGGAGTGGACCAGACTCCAAACAGCCACTCAGCCCGGTGCCAGAGGTCTACGACAGCACCTGTCTTAGGTTGTCCCTGCCCTCACACAGGAATCTTACCCATCATCAGATTGTTACGCAGTATTATGCACAGCATGCACTGTCCACACTGCCTAGCCACCACCATACAGTGCCACACCACACAGTGCATATACTGCCCTGCCCTCTGCCCCTTTCCACACCAGGCCTCACCATAGGAGTCCTGGTCCCTCGGGTGACAGCCTCCCTGCTGCCCAGTGCCCCGTCGCACAGCACTCTCATATTCCCCAGTGTTCTTTACAGTGGCGCCACTCTCAACCACAGACTTTCCCAATGTCTCATGCATCCACCTCTACCAAATATGTCACTCAGGTCTCGTTTGGAGACAAATTCCTCGGAGCTCACCCTGCTCACTCTCACAGGTGGATTTCCGTCCAGCGACGGGGATAATAAGGCTCAGCCCGTTCTCCTCTCCCAGACAGAGCACTTGCCCAACGCAACGGTCCCTGCCCGTGGTCAGCACTTCCCGTACCCACGCGGTACAAACCCAACAACTTGCGCAGTTTCACTCAACAACAACAGCAACAAGCAAAAGCAACAGCAGCAGTGAATAAACAGGAAAACCCTACCTCACCACAGCGAGTCCAGCCAATTTAGTATGTTCAGTCCGGGACATTGTGGTCTCAATTGTTCCTCAACGAGGAACCGGGCCAATTCCCAATCTCGCCTGGATCTGGTCCCGTCAGGCTAACTACTGTGCCGTACCCGCTTCTCCTGCAGGGTCCCGTTATCCAGAACAAGCAGAGATCTCAGCTGCCCCACGTTGGGCACCAAACTGTGGAAGAAATTTAACAACTAGATGACTCAGTAATAAGGCTCTGGAACGCGCAGATGGTGAGCAAAGTCTTTTCCTTTTATTCAGCAATCCAGCACAGCGCTCTGCCACACTCAGATACTAACACACCCAGCACAAGCAACAGCCAGTTGTTATACCTTAGCGTCCAGTTCCCTATAAGGCCTTCTAAGCCCTAATTGGTCAGAAATCACAAACAAGCCAAGCTCAGCCATATAAGAAACATAATCCTCTACTTCAATTGGTCTACTTTGGCATTGGGTTAACCACAACCAACATCTGCCCCGTCTGCCCTACTCTCTAAACATCCTACTTATCCCATGGGGCTACTGATCGGTTAATACTTTGGATACTATGGGTAATAAACACACAAATCAATGAAGGATCACACGGATAATGCAGGTACATTGGTGATTATGGATTACACTATTATGATTAGTACGATGCATATAACATATTGCAGCTGCGTTCTGACACTACAACATTCTGGACCTTCAGCTCAGCCAGTCAAGACAGTATCGAATCCCTTTCTGTGAGGGGCTTTCACCCCCACCTCGTGCTGGCCACGTCTCCAAGGGTCAAGGCCTGTGAGACTGCCTATTTGCAGGCTGGCTGTGAAACAAGGACACACAGTATACAAACAATTTCTTCCTGCCTAAGGCCTAAGACATAACAAGCTCAATATGCCACCCGACCCCTGGCCTACCAATTTACTTTCCACAGCCTTTGTATACAATAGGTTAGACTACTGTATTGTTTTGTTATCTGGGAGCACACACTGCATATTAAGCGCCTTGTAGCATATTCAAAATGCTGCAGCTCATATCATCACCAGGAGCAGGAAGACAACCCTGTTCGTAATTCCCTGCATTTGCTTCCTGTTAGGTTCAGGAGTGCCTTCAAAGTTCTCCTACTAACATATAAGGCACTTGAATGTCTCACACCTGCCTACCTGACAGAGTTACTTCAAGTTTACAAGTTGCATCGTCCACTCAGATCCCAGAATGCAGGTTTCCTTGTCGATCCACATATAAATTAAGTGACAGTTGGCAGTAAAGCATTCTGCTACAGGGCCCCTATATTATGGAATAGTTTACCAACCTATGTACAGGATGCCGAATCTCAACTGAAGACCTGTTATTTCAGTTTAGCTTACCCACAACTTAACTTATAACACATAAGTTAAGATCCTAATAAGATCCTACTCTGTTAGGCCCTTGAGCATGGCCCTTAACCTGCAATTGCTTTGGTTATGACGTTAATCTACATCCAGTCCTGCAAGGTGGTCTTCCAACTTACAGGGAAATTTGGGGGCAGGGGGCAGGATTGGCACTCCAGCCACTGGAAGAAAAAAATAAAAAATTCACACCAGTCCATTTAGACTAGTGTAGTGCTGAGGTATCACCCACCACACGGTTGCATTCAGGTTCTCATCCCTGAGGTGATTTGTCGTGTGGTTGGTGCGGCAACGTGTTGTAATCAGCGCATGCTCCTTACCTCTCTCCTCCTCTTGTCCATTAATGTGTTAATGCATGTTCTGACCATCCATGCTCTCTGCCGTCCCATATCTCCAGGTGGTGCTCAGGGAGGCCACCATCTGAGGTGGAGTCCTGGTTACATGGACGGGTGACATCGTGGATGTGACTTACGAGCTGTAACATTGTGGGTCCCGCCTCGTGTCTGCCACCCTACACAGGCCAGTGTGGAGAAGAGACTCGTTGGACTTCGGCATGATCATAATCACAGCTCACACCTTGCTTTTTTTGGTTCCTCTCCTCCAGTTGTCATCTGGCTTTCTTTCTTTAGCTAATTTCTTTGTCTTTCCTTTTCCCTATTTTGTATTACACTTGTATTAATCTTAATGTCATGTAAAGCCATCATGTAATACCATGTAAAATGCTTTGAGGCAACTCTGTTGTGAAAGTCGCTATATAAAAATAGATTGAATTGAATTATGGCCAAATGACTGGGTCAGAGTATCTCCAAATGGCAAAGCCTGTGGGGTGCTATATATTTGTGTCATGTCCACAGTGCGAGCACTTACCTGGCCAACCGCTCTTTGGGTAGAGCAAATTTCACTCTTGTTGTCATCCCAGGATTTCCAAGCAGCATTCAAAGAAGTGTTTGATCATCCCGCGGTGGGACGTAGTTTAGGTGACCAATTGTTGGACCTCCGCCAAGGCAACAGATCTGCAGCGGACTTCGCTCTAGAATTCTGCCCGTTGACAGCCAGTTTAAGCTGACCCATCGACTATCTTCAGCTTTTGTACTGCCGAGCTCTACACCGTTCAGAGTTAGCCTGCCGAGGGGCAACTCGGACGTTTGATGTACATGTGCGGCTGTCGATCACTCTAGACATGATCATCAGGGAACAGGGGAGAGCCGCTCCCCACTAGACAGAAGTCACCACGTCCTCTCTGCAGTGAAACCCAGATCCGGAACCCATGCAGGTGGGATGAACGCCTCTCACTCTGGAGGAACACGAACATCACCTGCTACAGGGATTGTGTCTCTACTATGGAGAAATCGGCCACCTTAGGCGTAGTTGCCCCACTTGGCCCCCTCACAGAACAAGTGAAGGTAAGATTCATATCGCATCCTGAAGTTTCCCGAGTGCAATTGACTGTTCCTCTCACTTTCAGCTGGGGTGGAAACCTGGTGAGTAACCGGGGATTACTAGATTCTGGCACTGCTGGGAACTTCATCAACGTTGAATTTGCACAGAGGTGGCAAATCCCCAGCCACTTACAGTACTGGGAGTCGATGCGGCCCCTCTAGCCTCTGGACAGGTAATCCATAAAACCAAACCCCTTGTCCTTACAGTAGGTGTACTTCACAAGGAAAATATTCGGTCATTCCCTTGATAAAAGACAAGATCATTCTGGGATATACTTGGTTACTGCTATACAACCCCCGGATTGACTGGAGAACTGGTATGATCTAAGCCTGATCCCCCCAGTGTTTTCAATCTTGTCTTTCAGTTCCGTGCCGAGTATCCTCCCTGGAAAGCCCCCTCCCTGAGGACCTCTGCACTGTGCCTGAGCCCTATCATGACTTCCAATATATTTTTAGCAAAGCCAAAGCCTATGCTGTACCACCCCATTGTGTTTCGGATTATGCTATCTGTTACGTGCCGTAAGATTTTTGGCAGCTGCGTCCGCATTCGGCTCCACTTAAGTTCAGACTCCACTTCGGTTCAGACCCCGCCTCGATTACAGTCTCGTCCACTCAGCCTCCGCTTCGCCAGACTCCGTCTTGATGACTGATTCGTCCACTCCTCCTACATCTCGCCAGATTCCACCTCGACTACCGGATCGTCCGCCCAGCCTCCACTTTGCCAGCCACACGTCCACGCCCTTTGCTCTGTCCCAGTTCCAGTCCACACCTCCATTTGAACTTTGCTCCGTTTGAGATATTTGGTCCCCAGCACATAAAAGACGACAACCCGACAGTTTTATCAGCTTTGCTCATTATTGATTTTTCTGCTTTCTCTGTTCTCTCATGTGATATTACCTTTGTATGACTTTGGATTGTTTTGGTTTCTCGATTCTTGTCTCGCCCTTTCTCTGTACTTTTGCTTTCTTTGGTTTGACTACTCGGTTTCTCGATCTCTTCACCTGGTGTTTGGTTTATGTCTTTGCTTGCCCCTTTGGATACCGCTGCTTTGGCTTGTGTGTATGCTCTGTGTGTATGAATTGTGGTGCGTAGGGAGTGACGGCAATTTCTGTTTGGTGCGCTCATTTTGGTTTTTGTTTATTCGGATAGGGAGTCAAGGGAAGTGTTTGTCTTTTGTTTACCCCCTTTGTTTTGTTGCGGTGAGGTTAAATCAGTTCTGGTTGTGGTCGGTAGTTGGGGTTTTGTTTATTATTTTGGCTGTGGTCACTCCCGAAGTCTTTTGCACCAGGTTGTTCGTTCTGTGCTTCTGTGTCTGTGTTCTTATAAAAAATATATAAAACTACAAAGAAAATTACCCTTCGTCCACTGGTGTTTCCTTAGTCTGTCCTTTCCATCCCATTCCCTTTTCTCTTACCTTTCTGTCAGGCTCCAACCCTAGACTGGAGCTCGTAACACATCGAACTGCTTGAGGGTGCTATCTTACCTCAAGGGAGGTTGTTATCGCTTTCCAGACCTGAAGAAGAGGCCATGCACACCTACATTCAGGAGGCCCTCAAGCAAGGTATTATCCACCCGTTCACTTCACCAGTGGCGTCAAGATTCTTCTTTGTGGGGAAAAAGGACGGCAGACTTAGGCCCTGCATCAATTACCGGGCTTTAAATGCCATAACAAAGAAGTGATGAGAACCCCTCCTGTTAATCCCCTCAGCTTTGGAATGACTCAGCTCTGATCTCCAATCACAGGTCTTCACTAAGCTTGACCTTAGGAGCGCATATAACCTGATCTCAGTGAAGTAAAGAGACGAGTGGAAAATCTCCTTCATCACCTCGAATGGTCAGTATGAATATCTGGTCATGCCTTACAGGTTGGTTAATAGCCCCTTTGTGTTCCAGTCTTTCATGAATGTGGTGTTCTGAGACATGCTGAACTGCTTCGTCATTACCTACATTGATGAAATCTTTATCTATTCGGAAACCAAGGAGCAACACGTCAATCACATGAGGCAAGTACTTCAGCGGTTAGCCGAGAACTATCTGTATGTGAAGGGGGAAAAGTGTGAATTCCATCAGCCTGTCATCAAGTTTCTAAGGTACAAGATCCAGCCCAGGAAGGTTGCCATGGATGAAGAAAAAGTGTCAGCGGTCCTGAACTGGCCTCAGCACCGATCTATCAAAGAACTCCAGAGATTCCTCTGGTTTGCTAATTTCTACAGTCACTTTATTTGAGGTTTCTGAGAGGAACTACGACGTAGGTAACCCAGAGCTGTTAGCCATTAAAATGGCTCTGGAAGAATGGAGACATTAGTTAGAGGGGGCTCTCCACCCCTTCTGTGTTCTGACTGATCATCGTAACTTGCAGTACCTCAGGGAGGCCAAGTGGTTGTCAGGCCTGGTGGGCTCTCTTCTTTACTCGTTTTGATTTCCAGGTTACCTGCATTCCGGGAACCAAGAACGTGAAGGCAAATGCTCTTTTATGTCAATTCGCTCCTGAGAAGACTTCTGAGCCGCCTGTGTCCATCCTCCCAAGCTCCAGTTTCATGAGTCCCTCGTCTGGGATTTGGAGCTTCAGCTCCAGAACCATAATAGACAACATTCCCCTCCAGCTGAATGTCCCCCAGGTAGGATCTTTGTTCCTTCATCCATCTGTAACTCAGCGTATCATCCGCAATCCAATGAATTAGCAGGGAGGACAAACTAAGAGGTCAGTAAACTCTTGAGAGTCCTTTTTCAGTCTCAACTGACAGAGTGGTCCCGGTTTCTCCCATAGGTGGAATACGCCCATAACTCCTTTGTCAACCCATATATCAGTCTCTCCCCCTTTCAATGTGTGCTTGGGTTTCAGCCTCCTCTATTCCCTTGGGACTCCACCTCATCGGATGTGCCAGCCCTAGTCGACGTTGGAACACTGGGTGGCAAGGACCAAGGAGATAGCCGATCGGCGTCGCAGACCTGGACCCTCTTTTCTCCCAGGGGAGAAACTGGGAGAAACTGGGCCTACTGCAGGCTGCAAGCTTGGACCTAAATACATTATACCTTTTAGGATAGTGAGCCCCGTTACTTACCGGTTACAGCTACCCTGACTGTATAAGATTAACCCTGTCTTTCATGTCTCCCTCCTTATCCGTCTGGAGTCGGAGATCCCGCCTGTGGGATCAAACAGAAATCGTGTCTATCCATTTAAAAAACTCCGCGATTTTTTATCATAGGAACATAAAAAAAACCCGCAGAAACCTTGAACGGTCTACTTTTCAAACATATATAGCTAGAAACTAAATATATTTTTAGAGCTTTGTGACAGGAATAACAATAGCAAGAGATACTGCCTCGAGTGTCTGAGTCCTGAATGAGTACAAATCGTGCACCCACTTGCAAATAGCGCTATTCATATGGTAAGGATACGGTAATCAGGCAGTCGTTATTGGATAAAGAAATGCGTGATCACGCCTGATGTGACTCTTATAAACAAGAGCACATGTCTGTTTGCACTGACTGACATTTGCTTTATTTACTTGATTTCGCATTATCTTATCCATTGCATGTAATAAACTGTAAAAAGACTTATTGTCTCTTCTTTTCTTACTTCTCAAACTGACATTCCAAACTGATGGGTCTGAC
>JAAGVU020000008.1:26019441-26034343 GCA_011763525.2 Mormyrus iriodes | reverse complement strand
TTTAAAGTTCAAACATTCTTGCTTGAAATTGCTTTTAAGGTATGTGCTGCCTTTCCCATTGGTCAATATCCTGGCTTCCCCTGTGTTCTTTAAGGTATTTGCTTGGATCAATCCAATTAGCTAGACACTCAGGGTTGGTAGAGGCTATGTTACTTGGCTCTTTGAAGCGATCAAGTCTTTGTTTCCTATCGCATGGAGCTGCATATAGTGTGAGTTCAACCCAGGCTTGGAAAGTTAGCTCATTGTGGGTAGGTCTCGTGCAGAGTCCTCCCCCATCCCCCCCACCTGCTTTCCTACTGCCAGGCTGGAGGTCCCCTGTCAAGGCATTATAATGGCCTGCCTTGGGGAAGAGAGCTGGGAGCACGCAGCTGTCCAGAATAGCAGCAGAGAGTCCATTCGTCATCCCTACACCCCCATCACACGCTCACAATGCAAGTGGGATCAGAGGCGTGCTCACTAAATCCAGGCTACAGCAGCAATGCTTGGAAACCAAGATGCTTTATGCCCCTCTTTTCTCTCCTTTTTTTGCTTTCCCTCTTCTATTGAAAGTGGGAGTGGTGTTGAGGCAGCGGTTCAGCCCTCACAGGCCCCTCAATGAACTGGTCACCAGCAGCGTCCCTGTTCACCTGTCAGTGGGCGTATGCCGTCCTGCCCTTCACGTCACTGGCTCCCCTAGAACAGACTGCATGTACTGCTAACTTTGCTGTGTTGCAGACAGTTCCTGATTATCAACCCCTGACCATATTAGTAGAAAAGGAAGATGAACAGGAACAAGTTTTTTAAACATTAATATTGATGATACAGGTGAAATAGCAAAACTTGGCTCAACACAACTTGCTGTCACATACATTCATCCTCTTCATCTGCAATGTTTAGCTATTTAAGAGGTTCTAACAATCGTGTTCAGTTCATTGTGCATCAGTGTGTTGATAAAGTACAAATTTAAAACACAGTTAACACTAACAAATGGTAGGATGAAAGACAAATATTATTCTGAGACAAACGTGGTTTCGGCATTATTGCAGATCAAGACATACTTAGCCAAATATCTACTAAAAGATAACACCGTGTGAGCCATTTATTGGCTGTATTCAGTGATACTGTTGATACATACTATTGTTTGTGTGTGAAGGATACTGTGAAATCAGCTGTGTAAACTTGCCAGTTGTGCATCGCTTGTATTTGGGCACGATTAGCATTCATTTGCCACCTCATGAATGGAAGCTTTCACGTCACAATAGGATTCATTCTGTACGATTGCAGCCCCCATCGAAAGGAAGCCAGGCCCCTCGAGGTGAGGGGCAACCTTCTGTGTTCAGTAGTACCCTCACCCGGGGTCCATAAGGGCTTGTTTCTCTAGTCTATAAAGGACCTGACCTTCGAATTACGGCTCACTTTCTCTCATCCCGGCAAGCTCCCAAAGGGGTCGTCTCCTCTCCCCTCATACAAGTGCCCCGTGCGGGTGAGACAAGAAAAGGAAAGTATCCCTGTACACATTAGGAGGCAACAATGACTGATCTTTTTTTGTGTGGTGGCCTGAGGGAAAGAGTTTGATTGGCTGGTGGGAAAATCTCATTTGGTTTCTTTCACAAGTGAGTTGATTGAGCGCTCTTCAGAATTCGCCATGGCTGTCTTATCTGGCTGCAGCTGCCCTTTGGAGGACATGCAGACAGGCTCCATGCTTAAAATGCAGCCTTTATAGGCAAAAGCGGAGGCTGCCGGGATGATGGGCAACATCGTGAAAAGCCCATATTATTCACCTGGACCGAGTATGAGGCCTCTCATTAGGTAACATTACTGAGGCCTGGGACACTCTGGTCATCATGCCATTTTCCTGCCCTTCCCTGATGCTCTGGTCCCCTCTCACAGCGCCATTTCTCAGTCTCCCCCAACATCTTCCTGACAAATATTTGCTCTTTGGCTCAAACACAGATCAGACATATTTCTTTTGAGAGGGGGCAAATTAATTGAGTCCACCCTCCCTGAAGCAGAAAGCAGGCGACTGCTGGGGCTCCTTTCAGGGAGGAGAGACAATGGCGTCACAGGGGGGTTGCCGTCTGCCTTCAGAGAACAAGTCAGTCTAAGAAGCAGGGTGAGCTGAGGGGGGGCCCACTTCACAGATTACAGTTTTCCCTGGTGAAACGTGCCATATTGTGCCTCTCCAAAGAAAAAAAAAGTTCAAATAATTTGACATGCCATGCTTACCCCCTCTATAACCGAGAAATCTATCTAAAAGGAAACAATCACTCACATTCACTGTATGGGAGAAGATATGAAGATTGTATTGTTTTGAACTCTTCAGTTGTAAGAAAATATGAACATAGAGAGAAATGACAGAAATGACCAACATGAAAAAGAAAGTATAATAGCTGACGTATAATAATGGTGAGCCATAGCAAGTCATCTCTCCTTTTTGACATTGAACTCTTCTATGATCATGCAATATATTTCGGTGGCAAAATATACCTGTGAGATAGGCAGTGAGCTAGGGGCTAATGTAGATGGGGTTTTGGGGAGTTTTTTCAGGATAGTGCTGAATGAGGTTGGAGGTTGGTACATACGCCTTACAGAGGGTCATGGACGGGTGCAGGTGCTCAGTGATCTGGAATGCCCCGCTGGCAGCAGGTTGCTAGGCAGAATGCAGGAACACAGTTGGAGATGGGAGAGACAAAGCAGAGGGACCTACAGCCCCTGATGGTAATAAATGAGTTGCTCTGTCACTGGGGGCCTGGGCCATCTGTGACCCTTCTGGGTCCCAAAATGTCTCTGAGCTCCTTTTAATCGAACTTTAATCGGACCCCTTAAAATAAGCTGTGAACAGAGGTGCCGTGAGACACATGGCCTGTGCGCAAAGGGGTGATGTAAGCCACACTCCACATGCATTTTATAACCATGTACTGTGAAGGCAATGCCAACAAATACTCAGAAAAAATTTAATTGATTTTAATTGTTTTATGGTATAATGACTCTCTGTTATGAAGATGATTTTGATACCCCAATGTTAGCCTAGTTGAATAGTCACTTCATTGAACCATGTGAACGTTTAAACTGCAATGTCTTCTTATACACATTGCATTTGGTATTATAACTGTATTGTTTCCAATGACTGGAAATAAACCAAAACAGGTCAATGCCAAAACTTCCTGATCTTATTCCACATAATAAGGTGTGTATAAGAGTTAATTGAGGTTTCTTTCTACCTGGAATACCTGGTACTGAAGATACCTTCATAATGCCTTATAATGGTGGGAATAACAATTAAAAATGCTTTGTACTGCATTGTAAAGGTATCTGTAGTGCATTATAGATGAGAGCTTCATAAAGCATTCATAATGCATAATTATCATGGCTATAATGTGTCATGCCTTTTTATAAATATTTATAGCAATGCTTCTTTATGTTGCTTTATGAATGCATTGCAATGCGTTATGAATGTCTTATATGGACATGGCATTCATCGAAAGTGTTCCATTCCCTTATAGTATAATGAGTTTGTATTATTTTATTTAAATATTAAATACATTCCACACAGACTTCTTTCATTCTTGGGAGGAAAGGCAGAAGTGAAGGCTGCTAGGTATGAAATTATCAGGAGGGTAATTCAGCATTGTCTGATAAGATGAAAACTTCTTATTTTCTGCCACTAGACAATAAATGTAAAATTAGCACCTGCAAATGGAAGGAAATGTTAATCACTGCTTCTCAAAATTGTAGACCTTTAATCTGCTGAATGAGATGTAACATAAATTCTATAATAGTCAGAAAAAAGAAGAAAGTATGCGGAGTAAGTGCTTTCTCAGTCAAGTAATCAATTACTATACCACCAGCTTCTATAAGAAGATAAAAACAACAGTATTTCAGTTTTCTAAAAGCTAAGGTAAAGGTGAGGTAGCAGACTGGCTAATTTTGAAAGTACCATGTGCACCTTCTTCACATGGACATGGGCACAGGAAACAAGGCTGAGCTACACCTGGGACTTGATACCGGTCCATTGCAGGGCACACACATACATGTACACACAAATGTACAGTCCATGTATTCATATTTTTATGGGCACGCTCCATTCATTTCTATGGGGATAACCGTAATCCTGACTGTGATAACCTTAACCCCAACCCTCTCCTAACCATAACCATAAGTAACCAAACAAAATATAAAAATATAAACTTTCGGCATTTTTTTGTTTTTTCATTGCAGTCACAGATTTTTATAAGATTGAGTTTCCCCTTGTGGGGGCCAAAAAAATGCCCACACAAAGTCTTAAATAATGTCTTATCTCTTTATGGGGATATTTGGTCCCCACAATGTAATATATACATGACCACACACACTCTCAACGAGATCAAAGAATATGTTTACAGCATCCATCCATTTTCTGTAACCGCTTATCCCATTCTGGGTGACTGAGGGTCCAGAGCCTATCCCAGAGGCTGCAGGTACAAGGCAGGGAACAACCCAGGATGGGGTGCCAACCCATCACAAGACACACTCACATACCATTCACTCATAGACACATACACCTATGGGCAATTTGGCACCTCCAATCAGCCTCAGTATGTTTTTGGACTGTGGGAACCAGAGTACCCAGAGGAAGCCCCATGATGACACGGGGAGAACATACAAACTCCACACACATGGAACCCTGGCAGAGACTTGAACCCAGGTCCCAGAAGTGTGAGGCAACAGTGCTAACCACTGCACCTCTGGCCCCTGGACAGCCTTCTGTGTTCAGCAGTACCCTCACCCGGGGTCCATAAGGACTTGTTTCTCTAGTTGATAAAGGACCTGACCTTCGAAAACACACATGTTTACAACATATTTTTACAATTTATTTTTAATAACAGACTCAATAGATTCCAATCTAATTTGTAAATAAATCTTCAAAAGATTCATTTTTTGCAATGACACTTCCTTTTCTGAGCTTCTCTCTGACTCTAGACAGAGGGACAGACTTGTGAAACTAAGGTTGTCATTCCCTGTGTGAGTTTATGACAAGGTTACAGGGGGCACGCTCCTCGCTCTGTCTCTGTGACCAGCAGTGACTGGCCACACCCACACCTGAAAGAGCTGATCACAAACACCCGTGGTGTGCATGACACTGCGCCATCCCATCCGTGAAACAAAGAGCAGAATAAGAAACTCAGGCAGTAAATCAGCAGCAAACAAAAGTCTTGTATTGTGGGAGGTCAATATAACTGCATGCCAGGGTCATCTTGTGAACTCTTGCCCTTTAGAACCACTGGCAATGCTGCTGAATTATGCAGTACTGCAATTACCTTTCTGTTATACAGGAATCAGGCTGAGGACTGGTCAGTGTGATTCCAGAAGCTCAATGGGCCTCTTCCTCCAAAACTTAGGCTCTGACTCTGTTGTATCTGCCTTGTTCCTGAAAAAAAGACCTCTTGCTCTTCTTGCAAAGAGGGTATTCTCTTTGGGAAAAAGGAGGCCTCTTTTTTCTGCCCAGGAGACAATAATAACAAGGATGAAGAACCACAGGCCTCAGCCCCTTAATCTCTGAGATACAGTCCCAAGCGAGTAAAGAAGCAGCTCATCTGCACTCAGGATTCAAGGCATACCATTTTTATGAATGGAGGGGGTCACCCAGTTCAGACAATATTTTTAAGCACTGATTTCCAAAGCCTTAAATCCTTTATTCACACTGTGGCCTTAACAGCCTGCTCCTCAGGAAACCATTGCAAGAGTATAATGGAAAGTGGCATAAAAATTAAATCGTCTGTTATGGATGATTTTCTAAGCTGTCCTCCCTGAACTAAGGCCAATGGATGATATATTGAAAATGAATTGCTTAACTAAAAACAAGAATTTTTAAAAAATAAGAAAAAAATATAGAAAAAATAAAACAACTGTAATACGTATTGCTGTATGAGTGACATTAAAAGAGTGTTTATAATTTTAATTTGATAGTTTCCAGAGAACACAAGGTTTTAGTTATTAGTTCAATTCTTAATTGATTGAGAAATTTAACTTTCATCTATTAAGTGACAACCCTAATTTTGATTCAACAAACCCTATGTATAATGAGAGAGTCAGAAACTGTTAGAAGTGTTATCATATCCTTCGGAGAGCCAGGAAACAAGGTTTTTTAATGTTGATGTAAAGTCTGATTTGACAGGTCACATGCCCACATGTCATCTTAAAGCCCAAACTGTCCCTTTAAGGAGAACAGAACTGAATTGAGTAGCATGTATAGTATAAGAGATATGAGCAAAGACATGATGTCTTCAACAGACAAAAATGTACAGCAGGAGGATACATGCAGATACATCCTGAAATGAGTGCAGGTCTTGCTTCTATACATAAAGAGTGGCAGCGTATGGTCCAGTGGGCTTGGACGCTATGCCTCTGACCAGAATCTCATTGTTTCATATGCTGTGGTCGACAGAGTGTTTTCACTGTTGGACCATTGAGTAAGGGCCTTAACCCCACTTGCTGCAGGGAGTGGCTGATCCCTACTTTCCCAATTGTGCGTTATTTTAGATAGAAGCATCTTCGAAATGAATGTAAGGTGTCTTTCCCTTCCCATGTCTCAGGTAATGCGACGTTTTTTGAGTATGAGCCTCTCTGGGAGGACGGGTGCATTTTTTTCTGTGATTTTTACACACTGCTATATTAATAATACAGAATTTGGCATGTGTTGTTTTAGACTGTATGTCATGTGAATGTATATGCCTTTATGATCTAGATATGTGCCATGTGTTCGATCAGAGGGTAGCATAGTGTTTAGAGGGTCATCCACACATTTTCAGTCTTGAGTCACAGGATAGGTACTACTGTAGCTTTTTGTACGATAATAGGTAAATTTACAGAAGTCATTTTGGATAAAATTAACATTTAACCGGCATTTTAAGAGTTTACTAATATGGGACGTATCTCTATGTGAAGGTGCTTTGGTATTTATGTACAACGGGGCTCAACAATCCTGGGGCGGCATGGCAGCCCAGTAGGCAGCTTTGTTTCCTCACACTTGAGGCTCGGGGTTTTGAATCCTGCCGCTTCTTCATGCATCTGTAGCTTGCATGTCTGCCTTGTGTTATGTGGCTTCCCTGCAGGTTGTCTGGGCTTCTCCCGCCAGGCAAAAACATATGGTTACATGAACTGAGGAGTCTACATTGCTCCAGATTCATTGGTGTGACAGCCATAGCTTGCTGGTCAACCTGAACATGATACCAACTGCTTAAAGTTCTACCATTATCTCTCAAAAGATAGACTTACCTATTTTTAAAGGTATAAAACCTGATAAGTTTTGGCCTTTTGGTTTAAGGAGTTTATGTGGGACACAGATCATTAATGACTAATGGTGTGCCTCTTTACACTCACCTTACTAGCAAAGGCTCCAAAGCAGGCTGCTTTATTATGCTGATCAAAAGCCTTTGTCCTGAGTGCGATAATCCCAGAGAGGCTTAACTCCTATACTGAACTACAGCCCCACTAGGTCAACCCCACTGTTAAAGAGAGACAATGCGCCATCTCCTTTTAGCTTGCAGTCCGCAGTTTCACTCACCTCAAACATATTGCCTGGCTTCTGTGCCCTGGATGAGAAGATGTGGCATTCTCATGAAACTACATTGCATTCTGTCCCCTTTCAGTATTGAACTGTCTTGTCAGGTAGCTGATTGCAGTTTAGATGTTTAAGTTGACCTCAAATGTTTATACACTCCACCACTTTAAGCTTTCTTCGTCTGACAAACAGGACCCAAGGCTTGATTAGCTTTGTGTCTACCTTGGCCTAAGCTGTGACAGGTTCTTACATGTTATATGTTCAACTGAGATTATGGACCTCTCAAGGTTTCAGTTTCTAATTTCTGGTATGAAATAGAATTGCAAGAACCCACAGTTTCTGTTGGTACTTTTGTTTATCTACAGGAAATGACTGTTAAGCTTTGAAAGATCTCATTAATAATCTGTAGATACCAGGTAAATCTAGTTTGAGAAATGTTAGGAGTTTTTTTGTCTATTCTACTGGCAGCATTGTTAGTTTGCTCATTGCTTTCATGGGATATTGACTGGTAAAGCAGGGATCCCACTTTTAGCTTTATGAATGTACAGGTTGGTGGGAGGTTATTTTAAAAAAGTGAACCTTACAGTCATTAAATGGGCTAAGCTGTGGGAAGGTGGATAATCCAATTAAATAAAAACACGCCTGGAAAATGTAAAAATGGAAGCAATCTGTGACACAAATAAAAATGAATTATGAAATCAGTTTGGGTTCTAAATACTAATTTGGCATTCCAAATGGGTTTTAGAGGGCCCCGAGTTGATGGACTGACAGTGAAAGAAAGAGAGGCTAAATTTCCTCTGCCTTTATCAGTGCACTTAGGACTTTCTCCCCTCCCCTGACTGGCCACCCAGGTGCTGAATTGACAATGAGGCATTTTCTCATAACAGCATATTCACTTCTCTTTCTGTGCTGCTTGGGCATTTAAAATTTTGTTGAGGCCAAAATTTGTTATTGTTACTACAGGGCATTAAACCCTCTATTTGTGGAACCCTGCCAGAACCCTTCAAAGAGGTTCCCCCCAATAGTTCCTGGCTAACTGGGAGAAATTTTGAATAATTATTTGGGATTGATTGCCATAATGGATTAAAATGCTTTTATTCTTTTTTTTAAGGTAGAACTGGGAACGTAAAAGAGAAAAATAACCCTGGGACACACTGTTGTATGAACCTTTCACCTTCTGTGAAATTTCTACAGAAACCTTTGATGGATCAACAAAGACCATCCTATTATTTAATTTCATTAGAACCTTTGGAATTTGGGCCTGATTCTGGCCTCCCCCGACCTCCCCAAACACCCCAATTCAAAAGGCCACGTTTGTGAAGAAAGTGGAGCAGAGAAATAGGTAATTTGATTGCAGGTCTTCCCCATATGGCATCCAACTCGTTGGGCTTATTCAACCTTACCACTGCCAGACCAAGGGCTGCTCAGCATTACAATTCACCCGCCAAAACAAACATGCTGAATCTCGTTATCCAATAATAGGGAGACAAACAAAGTAAGAGGGAAATCATATGACCCGAAGAAAACACAGTCAAATAGCAACAGCACTTTATGGACACAAAAGGCAGGCTTTTTTGTGGAACACTCCTGGCAAGCCAAGATAAGGAAAATCCTCAAAATAGAGAATCTATTCTGAGATTCATAGATAGCCTGTGTTTGGACTTCTTTGTAATCACTGCAAAGCATGGGTTTGTTCAATTTAAATCAGGTGGCATAGAGTTTACTAGAATTTGTTAGTGTTGCAGTCTGCAATTTAAATGGAAGAAACAGATTTTATATATAAAATATATTAAGGTTATTCTTATTTTTCACAACTTCACTCTAAAAGCCCCAATGATGTAAAGGTATAACTTATGCTGTAGTTAAGATGATGTCCCCTGGCATCTAGGGTCAATATAAACACTCCAAGGAGCACATATAAATCATTTGATCAGAATATTTTTACACCTGTAAATACTTCTAAAACCCATTAGAAACATCACTGTAGCTGGGAATGTATTATTTCTAAATTAAATTGCTAAGATCAAGAACCAATATGCTATAATATTCTGCTTCTACCGTGATTGTATAAATAACATCATATTGCACCATTCCTAGTCTCACCTTAGTTTTCAAGATAATGTTAAAATGAGAAAGGCAGCTAAATTTAAACAGAAATTATAACAAAGCATCTCATCTTCCATACCACTTGTCCAGAACAAGACTGTGGTGTTAAAACATGAACAAAAGAGCACATTTACTGAAATGACATGAAGGATTTAATAGTGTTTTTACCTTCAATGACCTTTTATAATGATGAAACTCAGCTTACTTAATAAACTGAAAAACTTTTTGAAAAAAGTTTAGAAATATAATAAAAATAACATTGCTTTTTTACTGTATGACTTGTCATATAGCAAAGGAGACACTTTGTTTAGACCATAATGTTCAAGAGGCCAGGTGTAGTGGCCCTGTTTAATTGGATTCTACAGAGGGCTAAAGGTGCTTTGGGTTTGAATAACCCTCAAGTTGAAAAGAGAGATTAGTTTGGACAACAGTTAGGCTTATGGTGAGGTGAAAGTGGGGGATGGGAGTATATGTGAGTCATTAAAACTGAGGTCAAATTTACATCAGTTTTGTACTTCCCTGGTGCACCCTGTCCAAAGTGTTTTACTGTGAACAAACTTTTTGTGCCTCAGTGCAGCACATGGCTTGTCTGAAGAATCAGAATGTGTAACTTCTTTTATACGAAAACCATGTATACTACTATAAAGAAGCAAAATCAGAAAAAAGGTCCAAAAGCTGAGACAAAAGCCTGAATACGTAACAATAAAACACAGCATAAGACATATGACATGTGTATTGTACTCAGTAGTCAATAAATAAATTGAAATCATTATATACATGGCAATGAATATTAAAAGACATACATTATAGCCATGTGTCACGACTGTGGTGCGAACGGTGTGGCATGACACCGATAGAAAGGATGGTCCAGGAAAGGAATAGACGGATAACGAACCAGACTAGAAGGGACTGGGACGGGATCACGAGGGTCGACGGATAACGTGGACCAAGCAGGGGAAGGAACACAGAACAGAACAGAAGACCACACAAGAGACATGACCTAGAAGCCGAGAAGGCAGGCAAAACCAGGACCAGACCAGAGATGAACCAAGGGGACATTAACAGGGACCTGCAAGGACACACAGTAGGTGGGACAACAACCCCGGACAGGACGGACAGGCAAATGGACCACAGCTGACCAAAGACTGACGGGGGGACAAGAAGCCCTGGGGAGTGGACCCCAACAGAGGGAACAGGTTCAGGGGACCAGGGTACAACAGAGATGGGACAGAACAGGAAGACGTAGGTACTGGACCAGGTACAAACATGTTCAGGACAAGAGGTGGAATCTGGGGGGACACAGATGGGGACTGGAGGGACCTGCGATGGAACACGGGGAGCAAAGGTAGGAACCTGGGGCAGAGCAGGAGGAACAGAGGTAGGGCCCGGAGGCGGAACATGAGGAATGACTGTAGGGCCTGGAAGCCACCAAGGGGCAAGACCTGGGACCCATGGATCGGGGCCCGGAAGTGGAACACGAGGAGCAGTGGCCAGGAAACATATTGGGACCTGAGGGACTGAGGCAGGGAGATGAGGAGGGACCGGGGGCAGAGCCCCCGGGGCATGAAGCTGGCCCCAAGGGTAAGGGCCATGAGCTGAGGACAGGGGCCAGAGAGGAGGGAGAAAACCAGAGGGCAGCGGACCCACATACGCTTGCTGGGGTAGCAAGCTTGGGAAGCGAGAAGGACGGGGCCGGGTAGGCACAGTACAGGGAGCTGAGGAGGAGACTGATGGACTGGGATATGAGGACGACGAGAAGACTACAGGATGGGGACCGGAGGGAGACGAGGGGGCCGCAGGACTGGGCCTGGAGGGAGACGAGGGGGCGAAGCAGAGGCCGCGCGACAGGTATCGAAGCCAGGGGACGACACGGAAGTCACGCGACAGGGACTGAAGCCTGGGAGCAACCAGGAGCCCCAGGTGCAGAGCTAGGAGGCGCCAAGGAAGTGAGACCCGGGTGAGCCCTGCGCCGGGTGTGCCCTCGCCTTCTTCGGGAGATGGACGGCCAGCCTAACGATCGGACCGTCCAAGGCACTACCGAATGGGATCCCCTGGGGCCACGGGAGCCAAGAATGTGGGACTCTGGTCCCGTGGGTCCCACTCCAACTCCACTGGAAGAACTTCCTCCAAGCTCATCTCTTCAAGGCTAGGGAGGAGATCGGGGATCTGGACAGGCACTGGGAACTCAGCAGAGCGGACAGGTAGGCAGGAGCCGTCCCGGCGACGGTGGCAAGCAGGCTGGAGAGAACCGTCTAGGTGACGTCTATCTCTGCAGGATCCCTGGGGAGCGAGTGCGGCTCGGCAGGACCCGCGGGGAGAGAGGACGGCTCGTCGGGACCCTCAGGTGGCAGGATCGGCCCGACGGGACCCTCGAGCCTCAGGATTATACAGGACCTCGGGGCTGTTCCATAACTTCCAGAACAACCCCTGAAGGGTAAAAAAAAAAGGGCCCGAAGAGCAAAGGGAGGAGTCGCCGGCAACGTCCACAGTGCCTGTTGAACCCCATTCATCATGCTGGGGGCCTCGGACAGACTCCGAGACAGGCTCCCTCCTCTCGAGGGTAGGAACCCTCTCAGAGGGAGTACCTGCCACTTCGGTCTCAGACCAGAAAATGTCGAGGTCCAACAGGTGCGCGTTTTCCAGCAACCGCGGGACACGTGGATCCAGCTCCACCACTGGGTAAGCTGGAGAAGCAAGGTGGAGTTGGTGGTGTGGGAAAGTCATTTTGTCACAATGGTGGTGCTGACAGTGTGGCATGACACTGGTAGAAAGGATGGTCCGGGAAAGGAATAGACAGCACACGGATAACCTCATTGTGTGGACCTTATTCTCATGCCGCTCAATGTGAGCGCCACAACTCAGGTAACAACAAACAACCACAATGACCGACAAAGAACCACAGGACCTGGGAACTCTTATACAGAGAAACACATAGGAGTAAACGAGGGGCACCTGTGGCTGGTTAACACGGGGCAAGAACACGAGGTAACCACAACGAGCAACAGGTGTGGCTGATTAGCAGCCCCGCCTGTGGGAAACACCGGGGATTGGTAGGGCAGGGCTGGACATTAAACCATGTTTCTTAGGCATTATGAATGCTTTATGAAGCTCTCATCCATAATGCACCATAGATACCATCATAATGCAGTACAACGCATCTTTAATAGTTATTCCAACCATTACAATGCATTATGAAGGTATCTATAGTGCATTATAAATGAGAGCTTTATTGCAGCTTTTGAAGCACAGACACTCCCCAGGTTACGATGGTCCGAGGTATGATATTTCGACTTTAAGATGCATAAATGTTTTTCACTTTCAGTCCATTATTCAATAAATTACATGAGATATTCAACATTTTACTATAAAATAGGCTTTGTGTTAATGATTTTGCTCAACCGTAAGCTAATGTATGTGTTCTAAGCATGCTTTAAGCTAGGCTAGGCTAGGCTATGATGTTTGTTAGGGGTACTGTATTAAAATGCATTTTCACCTTACGACAGGTTTATCGGAACGTAACCATCATAACTTGGGGAGAGGCTGCATTATAATCAATGTAATGTAATGCCTTATGACTGTCAATAGAAGATGCTGTAGTACTTTATTACTTCTTATACAGACTATTATAATGTATTATGAAGTTATCAGGTCAGGTTAGTAATTTAAATGATTCCTTGGCTATCAAAACATACCTTAAATTATTTATTTTAAGCATAATGCATCTTCTTTCCAAAAACTGTTATCTTATTAAATATGTTATTATTTCCAAGAATTGTTATGTTACTAAACTGTTATTAATGTTCTTACTTTTAACAAGGAAGCAAACTGCAGGAATTTATTTCCAGACGTTTTGCTTATATACAGCATTACATTAATCGGGACAGCTACATATCTGGCTCGTTGCAAGAGGAAAGACTTCTTCATTTGGCGTGTGAGACAATGCTGTGAGTGTTCTTTGTCCCTCGGATATCCAGCAGAGGCACAATATGGCCAGTCAAGGATCAATGGGGCTGCACAATGGTGATTACCCCGCAGGTCCTTTAGAACAAAGGAAGTGTGGGTAGTTTCCAGACTGCATGATGTCTAGGCCACACTGAGAGAATAAGAGCATATATAACACCGGCTGCATAACAGGGAAGCACAGAAGCTGTGTGATGAATATCTCTGGGAACTTGTTGCCCCATTGATCAGAATGTCACTGGTAAAATCGAATAATGACTCAGAGCACTGTAATTTAAAGGAGCTGGTGAGAGGCTTGTAGCCCCACTGTTAATAAAGAGTTAATTTCCTTTCTTGTTATTTATGTCTGTAACAGCAACAAGCATCACCCTCCTCCAAATGAGTGAATGCTCTGTATACCCATAATGTACAAATGTCCTAAAAATACTTTCCAATCCAAAATGTTGTTAGTTGGGGTGGTATACAGTTCAGCCAATTAGAGAACTGTGACTATGTCTGGAAGGTTGTGGGTTTGAATCCCATGAGCAAGCCCTTATCCCCAAATGCATCTGGGGTGCTGGTTGCTGGCTGACACTGCTCTCTCCCAAACTCCCCAAGCTTTCCCCAACTCAGTATCACTTTGGACAAAGGAGTCTGGTAAATGAATATAATGTAGACTGTAACCTATTTACATTCATCCACTTCAAAAAATGTATCTGTTTACTCCTCTTTATGAGGTAAAGGAGTAGATATATATTTGCATAGTTCTCCATTAGTTGCAAGAATAAAGATTTCAACCTTTGTCTTGTTTTGACAGAACGGGATTTCCTGGCTCCCTGAAAGGGTCAGAATACTCCTGGCTAACATTTTTCTGTGGTTGATTACATGATGAATGGGGAGGAGGGGGAAAAAGGCTTTGCAGATTGACCCATTGAGAAAAAAGTCAGTTTTTAGGGGTTCTTCATGGTGTAGTCAATGTGTGAAGTGGACCTTTGTTTCTGAAACTCCACTTTCTTACATCTTTCCCCATCTTAACATAGTCCTCTCTGAGCAGATAAAATCTGAACACTTCATTTAAAAGTCCATCATATATAAAGCAACATAAATTTTCTATGCCTGTTGCTTTGGCTTATGTCATGAATTTTAATGTTTTGTAGAAGCGGTATCTGGTCACTTTTATTGCTTTATAGCTAATGTTAAATGCAGGTGGGAACCGATGTTTTTGGGGATAAATGAGGTCAAGGGAAAAGCTCCTCTACTCACCTATAACACTATGTAACACAAATTTTGTTCCTGGACAATACATGTTATTTCTTAATTGCTTATGTTGTAAAAGTA
>JAAGVU020000008.1:25964528-25995428 GCA_011763525.2 Mormyrus iriodes | reverse complement strand
TTCTGTTTGTTTTAGGCATAACGGGTTAGGAAAACACACTTTGTACCCAGGAACAAAATAAAAATAAAAATTTGTTATATAGTGTAATAAGCAAAGACTTGTCATCACATTTTAGCCATTGGATATGAAAAAAGTTAAGTGCCATGTCAGGCATTAGCTCACCTGTACACGCTGAGATTTTACTGTATTCGTGTTTCGCAGGGCTTTCCATCTATGGTTAAATGGAATCTGTCCCTCCACAAACTGCAATACAAAAAACAAATAGCAGATTCCTAGGCACTCGTTCAGATGCAGAGAAAAAGAAAAACACGAAAGAAGTAAATCGGATTCAACACTAGCTATTATGAAAGATGCTGATCGAATTAAATTCAATGGAGTATGTAATCATATCAAATTTCTTACCTATAATGAAGTTAACTAATGGAAAAATATTGAGGTTTTTATTGGTGATAAATGGCAAGTGATTCTTTAATAATGAATAAAATCCCAAAATGTTCAATATGTAAGTCTGACTGTCATGTAAAGTAAATTTTGTATATCTCTGCTTCAGGTCTTCTTATAAAAGGTAAGAAGTTTAGTTAACTCATTGGGAATCTGGCTATATCTCTCCTGAGATTTTTTATGTCAATATTCTTTCTTATAAATATGTTAAGTATTTTATGTGTCTAGTTCTGGCTGATATGTCTTTCCGAGTAGGACCTTAATTGGCAAAAATTGAGATAACAACCTCAAGTGATCTCATACTATAGATTTCAAGAACAATAGACACGTCTGGACAGAAGGCATTTGATTCTGCATTCAGATGCAGTGCACTATTGCTAAACATACAGGCCATCACAGGCTGTGGAAGCTGTTAGTTAATACTGCCATCTAACTTTGTGCTTCCCTTGCTGCAGATCAGGATGCTTTATTCCTGGCAAGAATTTGCCTATATTATATTTCTGGAAGGGTGCCAGCCACAGCTGGCCCTTGAGGGTGATGGGGGGATCGTATCCCAACCCAGGTAAGTGATCTCTCCTTAAAAATGCCTGTTAAATCAGTGAGAGGTAATTTATTATATGAGGCCGGTAACACACAATAGTGTTATGTAATAGGAGGCTAGGATTTGCAAAAAAACAATGCATATTTTCCTAAATTTGAAATTTCATATTACTGGGAATAATGGAAAATTGTATGTGCAAATTCCATGTCATTTTACTGTGCAAAGTGCAAACAATAGATAAAGGAGAAACATCTTAAATGGAAGCTTGAAAAAGCAGTAAATATAAAGTAGTGAAAAACAACTACATTTTATGTGATTGGTGGTTCACTGAGTAGCACTGCTGCCTCACACTTTCAAATTTAGGGGTTAAAATCCAGCCCTCTGTGTGCATGGAGTTTCAATAATCTCCACTTGTTGTGTGATATTCCTCCTGCAGGCCAAAGTCATGTGAGTAGATGGTCTGGCATGTCCAAATTGCCCATCATGTAGCTGCTTTGACATGGCCTACCATCCCTTACAAACTGTTTGCCTGCCTTGTGCCCTGTGCTTCCTGAGATGAGCATTGGGATCCTCCCTCTGTGACCAATAGATGATAAGTGGTTGGCTATATGAATAAATTGTTGCAAGGGATGCTATATATTACTGTTAATCAATTAAATTAGTAATGCTTTAACAATTGAGGTTTATTATTTAAGAACTGTTGGTATACTTAACACTCAGAGGATTTTTTTAACTTATCTGTTGTCTCTCATTACTCATAATGATTGACAGATAATGAACAATTACAGTAATAAAGGTCAGATACAAGTGTCAACACACAAACCACACAAAAAATGAGACACAAACACGCAGATACATGATGGTAGGACATTGTGACGATGTTTAAACACATTATTGAAAAAAGTGGAGACATTTCCATTGTGTGAAAACACCAAATTCCGATAACCACTTTCAAAACTATTCAAAAATATCTAGAGTTCTAGTATGCGGAGAATATTCCCCATGTATAGAACATTAAAGCAAACAGGTTATTTTGGAGCATGTTCAGGCAGGAGAAATTTTAAGAAAAGGTATGGTTTTCTTGGACCTAGAGTTGATTCAGTTTCTATTATCTCTTTTATAGCCACAGAAAAAGGGTTTGGGTTACCTGTATAGGCCTGTCCTTGAAGGAGAGTCAATTGAATGGAAAAAAATGGGTTTTGCACAAAAACACACACGTATATGTGCATGTGATAAACTCCTTGAACAAATATGCTACAGTGGGCTGTGTTCAGTGAAAACAGACATCAAAGGGCACACTCTAATCTGTGGAATTATATTGAGAACATTTCAAAAAGAAACAAAAATTCTGTAATTAAAAATATATAGACCTCAAAGGCATCCTCATTTTTTAACTTTATATTTTTCAGCAAAATCAGCCGTTGGGTAGGGATGTCATTCTGCAGATAGATTCATGCTTATTTATTACCTGAACCTGTATAGTTACATAATCACTAGATTAATGCCAATTTGATTGATTGCAAGAAAAATAAATGCTAATTTGGTTTATTCTGATGATTATTTTATGCTAGTCATATTGCAATTTGGTATAACAATTAATTGTAACAGTATAATAACTTTATAATTATATAAATGAGATGGGCCCCCTTTGTGTATATGTATGATATGATTTCCCTGGCCCATTTTCACTCTCTCTACATATGACATACATTGCAGTTATAATATTTCACATGCAAATCTAAAGGTATAGATCAATTAACTGAGCACCAAAAGCAATAAAAGTCCAATTTATGGTACGATCTATCTACAGCTCTCAATCTATGAACCAGCGAACTTTGCCACCATAAAAAGCATCTTCTGAAGGTAATATGTGCATATATTTATCCAAACATTTGGTAGTAGCAAAAAATAATAAAAATAATGGGGAACTTTACAAAACATATATCCATATTCTGGTTACTGCAGATACAAATTGCTCATAATATGTGAAAAGGAGCAAAGGTGTGCTTGTTTGACACCCATCAATTTGTTTCTGGTATAGTTTAGGATCTCATGCTATTCTGTGCTAAGCAGAGAATATTACAAGACAACTGTGATATAACTAACAAAAGAGATATATACTTGGTTAAGCTGAAGACACAATATAAATTTATGAAACATATTGAATTTTTGTTATAATTTAAGTAAATATTTTTTCCTCCTGAGCACACATGCACATTTTACTCTAGGAAAAGTATTTGGAATAAGCATTAAATTATTTGTAAATGATATACAGAAATCTAAATTTTGTCAGATTCTAAAAGAAACGCCACTTAAAGTGCTCAAAATGATCAAATGACCATACAGTCTCATAAATGTAATATAAACGAAAACATAAATGATTAAACAGCAAGTAAGTCCAGTCTTCTTGGACCAACAGTATCATATGGTTGTATTGTACATCAAATATTAGGAAAACACATCAGATATTCCTGAGTGGAGTCATGTCAACACATGATTAGTCTGACACATTTCAAACATCACACCTGAAGCTGAAATCCAAAGTATGGCACCAAAAAAACAGTTCCTGTCTGATAATTGATCATTTTAATTACTGTTGACCCATTCCTACTATCTATAATTGTTTGCCTATTATAGAAAGGCTATTTAAAGGGCATTAAAAATCAGAATACTGTAAATGTAGTCATTCAAATCATAATTACAAGAACACATATAACTCATATGGGCTCTAGGTGAAAATTTTTGCTTACAACTGATTAAAATTTAATGATCACACATTGGTACAAATAGTGTAACTGGAGAACTGCATGCTTTGTTTACTGTTTTGGCTTCTTTTGTTAGCAAAATGACTCACACTAGGCTATAGATTTAGCTGACAGCCATTAACTCTAGATGACACTTCAGTTACAGAAGATTTTGCACTGCTTTAGCAACCTCTTCTTGGTTAATATATGTGAACTAAAACAATTACTTCTGAAATGTAACATTTACAGCTCCATAGATCCTATGGCCATTGATATACATAAAGATTCTTTGATAGTGCTTAACGGCACTTTTAAAGATAAAAATGATTATTTATTATCAGGTCTTTTTATGACTCATTCAAGAATTCTGCCAGCACACAAAACCTACCTCTCAGTCAGTCCACATCAATGCTTAGTTCATAGCCTTCTCTGCAATAACTGTGAGTAAAAAAAGATAAGCTGAATATTACATAAACAACAAGCAGGTTTGGGCCTGGCCAGTACCTGAATAGGAGCCCATCTAAGAAAGCTGGGTTGCTGCTGGAAGAGGTGTTAGTGTGGCCACCAGGTTAGCCCATCCTGTGGTCATTGTGGTTCCCAATGCCCCAATGCAGTGACAGGGACACTGTGCTGTAAAAATGGTGCTCTCCTTTGGATTAGATGTAAAACTGAGGTCCTGACTCTTTGAGGTCGTAAAAGATCCCTGGGCATCTTTCAAAAGAGTAGGAGTGTTACCCCGCTGTCCTGGCTAAAACTGCCCACCGTGGCCCTATCAAATCTGGTCTCCTAATCATCCCCTATATTTAACTGGTGGATTCTCTCCTGCCCCTTCACCACCTTAGTTAGTGTGTAGTGAGCGTACTGGTGCAGACTGGCTGCCATCGCATCATCCAGGCGGGTGCTACATAGTGGTGGGGGTTGAAGTGGCTTCCCATTGGTTCTGTAAAGCGCTTTGAATGTTTGAAAAGTGCTATAAAAATGTAACTTTGTGACTTTGACTTTTGACTTTAACAACAACAACAACAATAATAATAAACCTTTAATAATATACCTTTTCCAATCAGCCAGGAATATAATCATCCTTTTCAAATGTCTGTCTTTTGATAGTCAAGTGAAAATCATCTAAAGTATCTCTTCATCAACTCAGAACAATGCAGGATACAGTGTACTACCTTGTATTTGTTTATTCATACAGGCCTTCTTTTGTTTGGATTTTTTTCTTAAGAATAATAGGACCATTGGCGGTATAGCCTTCAGAAACTGAGCTTGTAATCTATGGAACCAATGTCAGAGATGCCCCCAACTGTATAGCCTAGCCTATCATAACCTGGTTTAGTCTAATATTTTTAAATAACACTGAAGAGTGTTATTTATGTGAATAATAACATAACATTTATCGTTCAAAAAGTGTTTGTATGACTGGGTTTTAAGTAAGAGCAGGATGTGTTTTATTTTGGCAATTGACAAATTATCAGTCACAGACGTTCTTTAAAAGTATAGTTTTATCAGGAATTCTACTTAAAAGTGTCAGTAAATTCACTGAGGCTATATTTTTTTTGTCACAAATACTGTACAAAATAAGTCAAAGCAGTTGTCTTTAATACAAGGTTATGAATTTTAAATTGACAAATTATATTTACAGAGTGAAACGTTGGGTGAAACTCAGCTTTTTTCTTCTGCCTCGATGGGTTTTGTGAGCAGCATTTATTTTCAACAAAGAGAAGCCTCATAATATGAATAATGATGAAAAATGAGACTTACAATGATCCGCAACCTGGGGTGCTGAGGTTTCCTTTTCAGCAATTTGATTTGCTTATTTGCGGCATCCCAGGATCCCAGTTGGGGACATTAACATGGGTTTACTTCTGATTTATCTTAATCTGGAACAAGAGTTTTGACCTGCTGCATTGCCCTCCAATTTTATTCTGAAACGTTTTTACTACCCTGTGAGGCCACTGAATAACTTTGCCCCATGCATATGTGCTACTGGCAAAAGAGGCAGAGAATGGCAGGAAACAATGCCTGGCGTTAAACTTGATTAATCTCCCTTTGTACAAAGCACACAAAGCTTTAGGAAAAAACACATTTTTAGTTGTAAGAGTTCAAGACATCTGCACTTTTCATTTGTGTTTTCTATCATTTTCTGAAATATTTTAGGTATATCTTAATGTATGTACATATATATGTGTGTGTGTGTGTGTGTATATATAAAAAATTTTAACACTGAATGAATGCTTTGATGTTATTAATGAAAAGGAAATTAAGCAGCTCCATTAATGTAGCAATATTATCATTGGCTTATCCAAAAAGGCATTTTGTTCTTCTTCTTTAAAACATGTAACACCATATAACAGAACTTATTGCAAAAGGAAAATTTTTGATGATTTCTTGTTGCTGTTTTTATTCATTAATCTGCTCATTAACCCATTCATTTCCATCTAATGCAGGGTGATGTCTGCTGAGACCCAGGTAGCCTCCAGCAGTGGTGATGGCAGGCCTATAATGGCTTCTTAAGTGAAATTTGAAGCAAATTGTAATGGAGGTAGAAGCATTTTAACTACATTTGTCTATTTATTTGAAAATAACCATTACCATATACAACACAAAATATAGTATAAATATATTCATTTTATTTATAAAGATATTTACATTAAGCTTACCCTAAATAGTATATGTACATTAACAATAGATGGAACAGAAGTGCACAAAATAAAATAAACCTAAAATACAACCTAAAACCCTTCAATCCTTCATAGAAAGCCTTTGATTTCCATGAAAGTAACTCAGACATGAGTATTTAAGTTTAAATTTCCTAATGGAAGGCAATCTCCCTTGTCAATTAACATCATTTCACACACACTCAAAAGTGGCAGTGTCAATAATACAGAAAGAGATTTTCATATACAAAAATAAGTTTTCTTCTCGTTCAGTGTGACATTTAATACAAACGCAAACATAAAATTTTCTTAGTTTAAAATATAGGCTAATGTAAGAGGTTGGCATTGTTTTCAGTGAATCCTGGATAGTCCTTTAAGTCCTTGCATCAAGGGAATTCATGGGACTCCAAAATTCATCTGGTATGAAAATTTGACATTGTTTAAGCTTTTAATTAGATTGACTTAATTGCACTTAGATTCGTTATAAAGACTGGGCGTCTGTTATTCCTTATCTTCTGAGTCTTGGTGACAGTAAAAAGAGGTACTCCAGTCGTTTCTTCGCTACAACTTTCTGCACTTCGGAAAGCTTAAATGGGCAAATTTGCATCATGATTAGATTCTGCATATTATGAACGCATCCCCCAATTTACATTAATAAATTTCTAAAATGTCCGATTGGATTTGCAAATTCAAATGCACATGTGGCTGAACATTAATTGGTATTTACCTGATCAGTATCTGTCAAACCAGGTAGTAAAATTTAACAGCTCTTGCTCCTCGCAACTTAGAGTCTCGTAGCCTGCTTCGTCTGAGGAATAAGAGGAGTGAGGCGATTCTGGGTCAGCGGAACAACTGTTCGAGTGAGTAGGAGACGGCACCCCGCAGTGGAAAGCCGCTGACACCGCGTCGTGTTCGTCCAGGAGCTGCTGGAGCGCACGGATGTACTCCACAGCTGACCTCAGCGTTTCCACTTTGCTCATCTTCTTGTTCGTCGCCCCGTTGGGCACGTGCTGGCGCAAAGTCTGGAAGCCCATGTTGACCTGCTTGACCCGGTTCCTCTCCCGTTCGTTCCGCCGTGCCACCGCCATCGGCTGCTGTTGAGGGATGTCGTATCCCAGGCCGTTGAAGCTGAGCCTCCGTTTGCACCTGAGGAGCTCGGGCGAACTAGAACGCTGTCTTTTCAGCACTTTGCTTTTGCTTTGATAGACCCCAGTGTTGGTGACGCTGCATGCTTCGTCGGAGGATTGCAGTGTGATTTTGGCGCAGTGTTGCGCAAGTCCAAAAGAATATACACTCTGTATTATCTGTGTTGTTGTGACAGTAGTGCTTGCCATCTCTTTTTAAAATCCAAGTTATTTTAATGTGATAGTCGCACAGACACAATGCTTTGCCTTCGTTTCTTTCGGTCTGGACGTGTTCCTGCTCCACAGAAGGAACTGAGATCCAAGACTTTTACACCGTCAAACCCACTAGGCGATGTGTGGCAACTTTCAGCCGCACTCCTCTTTTCTACACGCGTCCCGCAGCCCACCCCTTTCGAGCCGCACGCTTTCCTGAAAGGCCCCGCCCCGCTGTGTGCCTCTTCAGCTCATTGGTTTCGCGAGTCAGGCGCGTGGCTCTGTCCGCTCAATAATAAACAATTTAGAGATTTCGCTGCGGCTGGGCCACGCGCTTATCTCATTTACATTCCACTATACGTAATCTGAAAGGCGATTCAAACGTTCTGTAACCGGTAAAAGGGGGAAATGAACATAAAAAGTGTTTGATTTGGTTCTTTGATATGCCTTTTGAATCTAACAATGCTCCCCTGGCTGCATATTAACAGAACATTTTTCACCCACTAACCTTCGCATCACCGATCACCCCTGTTAGGTTTATAAATTATAAATGTTAATATAACAGGAGCGCTCCCCAATGTGCTCTAGAACTACATATTTTGAAAATGTATAACTATATTATATTTTTGATAAACATCTGACATTAAACGAATGCTTGTTTGAAAACAAAACCAGAAAATTAATTTTAGTTTTCGCTAACCCTTAGTTTCCTTTAATAATTCGATTTTACCTTTTGAATGCATATTCAGTAGGATCACGCTACTCTTAATTTCACTATAATTGTAGATTACCCACTGTGTTATTATATTAAATATATATATAGGCTTCATGCTAGGAATTCTGGTTGCGCACTACGGAAAATAGACGAGATAAACAAACATGCACAGATAGCATCCTCTTGCGGTTTTGCATTGGCATTGCTGGGATACATCGTTGATTGTCGACAAATCCCTAAGCTATTTATTGGAATTAAAATAGCATCTGGATAAAATTATTAAGTTGTTTTATAGAGAAATCAATTAAGGTATATTTAGCGACCATATATACTGCATATTGCGTTTATTTGTCCAAAATGTATAATCAAAATAAGTGTTAAGAAAACAAAGCTAATATAGATGAAACACATGTAAGACGTTTTACGGCTAACGTGCATAGTCTTATTAATAGGAAAATATTACTGCTACGACTTTGTTTGCCGGTCATGATGTTGGGTCCGTGGGCGTGACGGCGTGGCATGATGCCGGCAGGAAAGACGCAGCGGCCGGCTGGACTGGGGAACCCCGTGTGGGGACTTTATTTGCACAGGTGGTAGCGCAAACAGATCAAGCTACGTGGAGACGAGCACTGACATGCAATGACCGATTACGACAATGACCGACACGGGAGCACAGGACCGGGGAGCTTTTATACAAAGAAACATGGAGGAGTAAATGAGGGGCACCTGTGGTTGATTAACGGAGGGAGAAAACAGGAAGTAACTATGTCAATTAACAGGCGCGGCTAAACAGCAGCTCCGCCTGTGGGAAACATCGGGGAAAAAGATCGGTAGGGTGGGGCTGGAAGTGACAGAACCCCCCCCAACGGCGCACACTCCGGGTGAGGCAACCAGAACAGGGAGGCCCGTGGGGCCGAAGACAAGACGGGCACACGGGGCCAGGACACCAGGCGCAGATGTTAGACTCGGGCAGGACGGCAGACACCAGACGGAAGACCTGGGGAAAAAACCAAAACAAGACACGCAATAGAACAAGGACGGACACCAGTGGAGATCATTGAAACCCCAACCTGGGAACCATACAGGACAAGGGGACAGGTAAGATAGGACACCAGACAGGACAAACAGGCAGGAGGACCACAACAGGACGAGGAGCAACAGGGGGAGAACAGAGTTCAGACGCAGGAGCCTTAGCACAGACTGGAGGGATGGACAGACAAGGCCAGACACTCCCACAGACGGAGAACAAAGATCGACAGACTAAGCACAAGGGACTGGGTCAGACATTCCAACAGAGGGGACAGGCTCAGGGGACCAGGGGACAGAGACAAAACAGAAGAGGAAGACATAGGGACCAGACCAGGGAACAGCACGTTCGGGGTACGAGGTGGAATCAGGGGACTACAGACCGGGACTGGAGGGACCTGCGGCGGAACACGGGGAACGAAGGGAACGCTCGAAGGCAGAACCTGGGGAGCCACGGCAGGGCCTGGAAACGGGACCTGGGGATTGACGGTAGGACCCGGTGGCCACCAAGGGAAAGGACCTGGGACCCACGGGTTGGAGCCCGGAAGTGGGACCCGGGGAGCAGTGTGCGGGAAATGGGATGGGACCGGAGGGACTGAGGCAGGGAGACGAGGAGGGACCTGGGGTGGAGCCCCCGGGGCATGAAGCTGGCCCTGAGGGCAAGGGCCATGAGTGGAGGACAGGGGCCAGCGAGGAGCTGAGGAGGCCGGACAGGGACTTGGGGGAGATGAGGAGACTGGCAGACTGGGACCGGAGGGCAACGAGGGGACCGCAGGACTGGAGGGCAACAAGGGGACCGCAGGACTGGGACTAGAGGACGACGAGGAGACTGAAGCGGAGACTGCGGGAACCGAGGCGGGGGGCGCCACGAAGGCCACGGGAACAACGGGACAGGGACTGGGACCAGGGGGCGAAGAGGAGACCACGGGACAGGGACTGGAGCCGGGCGTGCCCCCTCCTTCCCTGTCAGGAAACCGCGGTCCTGCCTAGCAGTCGGCAAGACCGTGCAGGGTGCCGCTGTTTGAACCCCTTAGGGACCACAGGAGCCAGAAACAGGGGACTCTGATCACAGGGGTCCCACTCCAGGTCTTCGAGACGACCGTCCTCCTCCTGGTAGGGGAGGTGATCGATGTCCTAGACGGGCTCTGGGGACTCGGTAGTGGCCTGGACGGGCTCTGGGGACTCGGTGGCCGCAGGTTCCCCTATGCAGGGCTCTGGGGCTGCGGCTGCAACAGGTTTCCCTGGGCCAGGCACGGATTGGGGCCGCCAGGAAGTAGCCCAAGGGGAAGCAGGTCGGGGCCATTCTGGAGACGGCGGAGAGCCGGCGGACAGGAGCCATCCGGGCGATGGCGGAGAGCCAGCCGGGGAGAGCCATCCGGGCGATGGCAGTGGCAAACGGGCAGGAGAGAACCGTCCGGGCGACGGCGGAGCACGGGCAGGAGAGAGCCGTCTGGGCAAGGGCGGCGGAGAGCTGGACAGGTGCCATCCAATTGATGGCAGAGAGCCGACTGAAGTGCGCCTTCGAGGCGAAGGCAGAGGGGTGCCGGCGGCAGTGAGCCTTCAGGGCGAAGGTGGTGAACCGGCGGGAGAGTGCCGTCTTGGCGGCGGTGGTGAGCTGACAGGACGGGCGCCATCTGGGCGCCGGTGGTGAAGATCCAGCTGCAGTGCGCAGTCCGGGCGACTGCGGCGGAGTGCCGGCTGCAGTGCGCCTTCGGGGGGAAGGCGGCGGCGAGCTGGCTGGAGTGTGCAGTTTGGGTGATGGCGGAGGAGAGCCGACCGGTGAGAGCCATTCAGGCAATGGCGGAAAGCCGCCGGGCAGGAGTCGTGACCGCCACAGGTGATCGGACGTCGCGGCGCCCCCCAGCTCAGTTCCCGCGATCTCCACTTCGGCCCCCAGCTCCAGTCCCTCTGCGGGACCCATGGGGAGAGTGCGCGGCTCGGTGGGACCCGCGGGGAGAGCGAGCGCGGCTCAGCGGGACCAGCGGGGAGAGCGAGCGCGGCTCAGCGGGACCAGCGGGGAGAGCGAGCGCGGCTCAGCGGGACCAGCGGGGAGAGAGAGCGCGGCCCAGCGGGATCTCCGAGAAGCGAGTGCGGCTCAGCGGGATCCCTGAGAAGCAAGTGTTGCTCCGTGGGACCCTCGGGTGGCAGGAGCGGCTTGACGGGACCCTCCTCGAGCGGCTGGTTCTGCCCGACAGGACCCGCGGGTGGCGGTCAGTACGACTGAGACGCGGCGGCAATTGCCAGTTTCCAGGACTCCAACAGTCCTCTCTTCTTCACCTGGACAGTGAGTATCCTCTGAGGTAGGGAGTCAGGAGTCACCGTCGCGAAGAGCTGGTCCAGTTCTTGGAACTGTGCCCGAAGGTTCAGGTCATCTGGGAACTCAGGACTGGTCCACCACCTCCAGAATGTTTCCTGGAGGGAAAAGAAGGATCGAGCAAGATCTGGGGATCGAAGGGAGGAGTTCTCAATACCGTTCTCCGCACCCCGTGAACTCCGCTCATCATGGTCTGCCGGCAGCCCCTGCAGGGGGCCTCGGGTAGACTCAGAGATGGGCTCCTTCTCATTGAGGACCACTGGAGCAGTTCTCCCTCTTAGCCCCTTGGCGATCCCAGAAATAGCATCCTCTGGGACTCGGGAGCACTGAAACTCCGGCCGGGTCCAGGTCCATGGATTCCCCCAGTCGGTCCAACCTGGGGACGAACCTTGACGCCATGTAAGGGGTCTGGTCTAGGCTCTGGTATCTGGCACCAGGATCCGAATCTTCGCGCCTCTGGATCAGCCAAAGAACCAAGGGAGAGGACTCCTAGTGTTAAAGGCGGCAGGGAGTCCTCTCATCGGTTGTGGGTTGGGTCGGTCATTCTGTTGGGTCCGCAGGTGTGACGGCGTGGCATGATGCCGGCAGGAAAGACGCAGCGGCCAGCTGGACTGGGGAACCCCGTGTGGGGACTTTATTTGCACAGGAGGTAGAGCAAACAGGACAAGCTACGTGGAGACGAGCACTGACATGCAATGACCGATTACGACAATGACCAACACGGGAGCACAGGACTGGGGAGCTTTTATACAAAGAAACATGGAGGAGTAAATGAGGGGCACCTGTGGTTGATTAACGGCGGGCGAAAACAGGAGGTAACTATGACAATTAACAGGCGCGGCTAAACAACAGCCCCGCCTGCGGGAAACATCGGGGAAAAAGATCGGTAGGGTGGGGCTGGACGTGACACATGATATTAATCAAAGCAGAGAATTCATTTTTAGGATGAAGTAGCCTAACTATTGAATATATGTTACACCTTCAACTTCAAAGCTTGAAAAAACCTCAGTAACAGGTTATTACCACAGGGGTCGACTATTCTTAAATCAGGGTCAGGGTATCCTATTGTCAAGTTTGAAAACAGAAAGATGTAATACGGCTGAAGTACATGTATTTATAAAACAGTGAGTTGATCACACTAACACAAAAGCTATTGAATAACAGGTCATTTATAATCCTGGATGTTTTATGTAGAATAAGGCAATTGTTTGAGGTATGTAATCGGTTTTGCAACGTCATATGTTGGTGTTAAGTCTCATTCTCTTGTTCACAAAAGAAGGAAGCAATATTACTTGTTCATCTTGTTCTTGAATGACATTTTGGTTTCGATAGGGAGAAATTGTAGTCATTTTAATTAGATGAATTCCAGAAAATAAGTCATATTAAATACAAGGAAATTTTGCTGGCACTCTGTTTGGCTATTTATAAAGTGGTATACATATATATATCCTGCAGTATGCAATTATTTCTTCCTTGGTCTATCTTACTTCTTATCCAGTACAGAGTCCTGCAGGGTCTGTATTCCAAGGACCACAGGGCACAAGGCCAGGTACAAACTGTATGGGATGCTAGTCCACTACAGGGTGCAAGCACTAGGTCAATTTTGAGGTGCCAGTTATTCTGACTGCATGTCTTTGGAATGCAAAAAGAGAGTACCCAGAGGAGAGCCGCAAAACATGCAGAGCGTCTTCAAAGACGACACACTGGAGGTATGTGGCAAAGCTATGGCACTGTGCCCCGCAACCCACCATTTATTTGTCTAATTGATTAATTGAATTGATTAATGTATATAACGCTGAATGAATTGAGTAATATTATGTTTATATATAAATAAATGTAGGATTCCACATGCAACATTCTTTTATTTAAACATAAGGTTAAATGTGCTATGTCGTATCCAGCAGAACGAAGGACACAGGAGCAAACATGATAAACAAACAAAAGGGGTTTTATTAAACTCAAAAGTACTAAACTGAAAACAACCAGGACCTCAGGGAAACCAAACAGGGGCAACAAAGGAAGCCAAACCATGAACAACACTAGGTAACAACATTAATGACAGATCTGGGGAACACAGCACTGGGAGGCACTTAAATATGTGACTAATGAGGGAGCAGAAAAGAGGCAGCTGAGAGTGATTAACATGAGGCCAGGAATGAGAGGTGAGACAAACGAGCAGCAGGTGTGGCTTGTTAGAGCCATGCCAGTGCAGAGACAGGAGCGTCAGGCAGACATGGTGGGCAGGACATGATATGCTACATGTTCTGCCAAGCGGTTTGTGCTCATTTTGAGGAAATGCATGATCAGTTATCTGCATCCAGTGCCAGATTTTCCCATTATAACTTTTGAAATCTGTTTGTTTTACACTGAGATTGGTGAATCAAAAAATACTGTATTGTTTCCATTCACTGTGATGCCAAACAGAAAGAAAAGTTTGACTAATGAATCAATATTCCTTGTGCCTGCAGCTTCCGAGGTAGACTCTAGACCCACGTGACCCTGAAAAGGACAAGCAGGCATGAAGAATTGATGGAAGGATGAACAGTAAATCATTAGTGGTAGCTATACCCACCATGCATTAGATACAGACATGAGACAGATATATGAAAAACAGTTTAATCGGCCTGTATCCTCTCCGAGGAAATACATCGCAGAAGGTAAGGGACACCCAAGATGTGATGCCAGTCCATGAAAGGGTACAATATGGGTAAGTATCAGTTCACCTAAGCGCATGTTTTTATAAAGAAGGAGGACACCGGACTTTCTGTTGTAAACCAACACAGCCTCTGCAGCCACAGATGACAGGAGCCAAACCCATAGCCATGATGGTGTGAAGCCACCATGCCACACTGCTAGTTGTTTGTCTTTCCTAACCATCTTCCAGCTCCTTATCCTGACCTGTCATTGGGCTTTTCCTTATTATCCATTCATCATCCATTTTGTCATTTATTAAATATAACATTGTACAGTAACTAGTGGTGTCAATCACTTAAAAAAATTTATCTAGTCAATCACAATAATATACTGTGATTTTAATTATCATTAATCGCAAGTTTAAAATGGTAGAAGGCTATTTGCTTGTATTTTTTGGAAGATGAAACAAATACATGTATGGGAAAACCAAAGAAATGCATGACGAATTAGTAAGAGGAATTACATGGCTTTTTTATATGTAACATCTTGGTTTTGATAGTTGAAACCATTCAGTTGCCATTCGGTTCCCAATGTGTAAGCTGCAAAACGTAATTCGCAACTATGCTTTTGGGAGACATACGTCTGCTTTGCTTGTATTTTTTTAATTCCACTTCGCTCCTTTTGGTTTTCAACGAACAGAGAACACGTAAGTAGCATCATTTATGTAAATTATTCAAGAGTTTTAGTGCAGAAGTTAATATTTTACATAAAATTTCATTTTCAGAAGATACAATCCGTACTGTTTTAAGCTGTTTTACCGCATGTATTTTGATAAGTTAAATAAAACGATTGTTTTGTAGTCTTATACTTGCAAAAAAGTCTCTTAAAGGTAGTGAAAATGCTAGAACAACCTAGTTACCAACAGTTTACATATATATTTTTATTCTTTTTAGTTAAAGACAAGTTTTACAGTATTAGAAAACAAGTGACATTTTGTAATTTACAAAGTCACTGCTTAACCGAATTCACAGTTATCCATAAATTAATGAGATGTATTCTTTATCATATTTCCTCAGTGAAAACTCTCTCACATCACAGAATAAAAGCTCCTCAGTCGGTGTAACCCAGACATTTGCTCTTGTCACATTGGGTGTTTTCACTTGTTTACCTGTCCCAGTGACTGCTGTCGGGTTTTTGTCCCGTTACCATATGAATAGCGCTATTTGCAAAATGGTGGCTGATCAGGACTGTTTCGTGACTCCGACACTCGAGTGCGCGACTCCTGTTTTTCGTTCTCCTTACAAAGCTCTGAAAATATATTTAGTTTCTAACTATATATTTTTGAAAAGTAGACTGTTAAAGGGGGTTTCTAGGGGTGTTTTTTTATATGCTTCTAGGATTAAAAACTCGTTTTTAGATGGTTTGGCGGGATGTCCGTTTCATCCTGTGGGCAGGGTCGCTGACTCCAGAGGGTTAATTTGCATTAAATACAAAATAGCGCGTTAAAATTGTCAGATTAATTGCAAGCGTTAACATGTTAATACTGGCAGCCCTAATAGTAACATGTATAACATTGCATAATCTCGTGTTTAATGTTCTTCCTTCACCTCTGGTCATAGTACTTTTTGTAATACGAATTTGTGGAAGACATCACACTGTCCACAACTAAATAGCCACTATGTTAAATAAGTCAAGTTTACCAATGTATCTAGAACAGGCTCTGAAAATGCCTGGCTTGTAGCTACTACTGCTCACAACGCTCATCTCTCTTAACTTAAAAGTGCTGACATGACTCATTGCCTCTTGTTTACTAGTGACTGCTATTCATACACTTCACCATCAGAATAGCTGTCTTTGTCTATTGGTTGTTTGAATTTGTATTGCTTTCACAGATGATGATCTTCTCTTTGTTCTCAAACACATATGTTTTGTCATACAAAAGAGAGCAATGAATACTGGTGAAAAACTTGAACCCCATCTTTATAAGTGATCAGTCTGAGCCTCTTCCTGTATCAGTCCAACAGTGTTGCTGGTGAAGTGGGCTATGCTTATAGTACACTTTCTGTAACCCGAGGAAGGTAGGGTCTGAAGGTGAACTAAATATACATTTATTGGTGAATGCATAAAAAGTTCTATTTCACACAGGTGCCCTGCACAACAGTGACCTGCTTCTTCTTTGGTGCTCTATCCTTTCCCTGGAAGTCATATGATTTTGTAATGTTTTTGAAAATGCAAAGCAGGGAGGACGGATATGGCAACTGCAACTAATTTATCATTTCAGCTACCTGTTTGTTAGCCTCAGTGTTTACCTTTGCAGTGCTTGTTCCATTTCCAAGCATAGTGCACAGCTGTATTAGCAAGCTATCTAAATTTTCCCAATTTCATACAGACAATGGCAAATGGCTATCACCTTACTCTGGGCCAGGCTGAAGGATTTATTTTGCCACCTAGTGGGGAGTCTTAAACAGCGCACATATCAGCTTGTTTCTTCATCGTCACAATCATCATCTTCATTCCGTTTTTGCTGATGAGGGTCATAGTGCCAGCATGCCAGACAGGTGAAACCAGACCTCTCTTTTCAAAAACATTCTTGTTCATTTGGAGGAATCCCTAGGCATTCACAAGCAGCCTTGGGTCCTCCTTTCAGTGGGACATTTTTGTAGAAGCTCTATTAGAAGCCAAACAGGTGGCATCCTTATGAGATGCCAAAACCACCACCGTTGACTCCTCTCAATCTGAAGAAACAGAGACTCTGCTTCAAAGGGGTGGTGTGTTTCTCAGTGGGTTATGATACTATACCTGTGGTTGGAAAATCCTGTTCAAATTCCAGCTTTAGTAAAATGATGTCACCATTGACCTTTGAGACGCAAATGCTGGGTAAACAGTTTGACCCTGCTTTCTCAAAACAAAACCAAAAAAGAGATTGTTTTGGATGGTGGTGCAGTGGCTAGCAGTATTGTCTCACACCTTTGAGACCAGGGTTTGAGCCTCTGCCATGGCTCCATGTGGGGAGTTTGCATGTTGCCATTGTGGGGCTTTCTCTGAGTACTCTGGTTTTCCCCCACAATCCAAAAATATGCTGAGCTGAATTGGAATTGCCAAATTGCCCATATGTGTGAATATGGCCTGTGAAGGGTTATTCCCTGTCTTCTACTCATAGCTTCCAGGATAAGCTCCTGACCCCACAACCCTAAATAGGACAAGATCTCCCTACTCAACAACTTCTCACAGAGAGTGTGCCTGACAGCCATACAAGAAAAACCTAGTTTTGGCCAGCTTGTTGTTTTGGTTATGACCATAGGTGAGGATAAAAATATAGACTGACCAGTAAACCGTGCCCCTCAACCGACAACTTAGCTTCTGTTTTACCTGCTCAGTGCCCACAAAATAGCAATTACTGAACTGTTTTGTCTGTCAGTCTCACATTTCCTCTCACGGTCACTTGTGAACAAATACTGAGGTTCTTAAAATCCTTCCCTAAGGGAAAACTGTGCCCTTCACCTGAAAGGAGCAATCCAATCTTTTGTAAGAGGGCATCATAGCCCCACCATTTCCCACTTAGCATTGAACTGTACAAGTGTGTACTGGAAGTCATGGTCAGATAAGGCCAAAATAACTACTGCAAATAGCAGGGATGTCCACCCCCCATACCAGATGCATATAAAACATGGCTGTGATTTGATATTCTATCCATGAAAATCACAAATTTCTCAAGGGTCATCCACAGCAGAGGCCACCACCCAGTCTAAATAACTTTGACTTTGTGTCAAAAGTGCAGACTCAACTCTAATTACAGTGATACAGGGGCAAAATGTATGAAAGTTATTTAAGGTACCAATAAAAATCAGCATACGCCACCCACAATAGGGTTACCAGGATCCACCCTTGGAATCAGACCAACAGCTCAGCATAAAGGTTATATTGTATCTGCCTCTGAACCGTCAGCTGTAGCCTTCATCCAAAAATTCTGGGCAGGCCAGATAGTTTTAATTAAATTAAAATAAGCTAGTAGAGCAAGCTTTCTTCCAAGAGTAATTACAAAGCTGTAGATCGTTTTCTTGTGCATAAAAAGTAAAACATAACATACCTCATCTATTGCCCTGCCCCTTTTACTTTGTCTTAACAAATGGTCTGTCCCTGTGTTTTCTGAAGGCTGACTTCAATCACATCAATTAATTATTACAGAAGATAAACTGATACTACATCAAAATTCTATTATTACTGAATGCATAGTTTATTGTCGCCACCCACCCCCACCCTGCAACCGCAAGTCACCAAGTTTTACAGAGATGCCACCTTTTTTTATGTTTTTACCAAATTTTACAGGTTCTTTTTTTAAATTACCCATCTCACCATTTTTACTGCAGCTAGTTTGACATGTCTGTAACTGACATCTTGAAACAGCCCATAAAGTGCAAGGAATTGGCGTCACATTCAGGGCAAACCAGGGTCTTATGCTCTGTGCTGCCTGGGATAGACTTATGGTCCACTGTGACTCTGACTAGGATAAGCATAATAAGATGGATGGATGGATGAATTGTTTATGGGACAATCTATTGCAACAAAAATGGGAAAAATCTGTAAAATAATTTTATTTTTAAAAATAAAATCACATATAATCACATCTAATTATGGTAGTAATTCACTGAATGTATGGTTTATAAGAGTTTGCAATAAATATATGCTTTTTAGTGCAATCAGTAATTAAAATAGCTGACATCCCAGTGGCTAAAGTACACATGCATTGGACAAGGTACAAATGGTGGGTTCCTCTTTACATCCACATTGGCTTCCTTTTGCTGTGCTTCTCTTGACTGGTTGTGTAAAGAGAGATGGAATGCATGTGTGTACTGCTTTGCGTGTACTGCTTTGCGTGTACTGCTTTGCGTGTACTGCTTGGCGTGTACTGCTTGGCGTGTACTGCTTTGTGTGTACTGCTTGGCGTGTACTGCTTTGTGTGTACTCGATTTCAGGAATAGGAGCGAATCACAAATTTTGTAAACAATGTAACAAGGTTAAAAAATAATTTAAATAGTTCTGCTAATCATTTTTAACTATTCAAAACTGTAAATATTGCAAGACCTTTCTCAAAATTATGATACCATTATGCGATTATGGTTCCTTTGATTGTCTTTTAACGGCCATATTTGGAATCATATTTACATCAGTTCATTTGATAGATGGTCTTCTAGTAGGTTGCACCAAGGGCCAGGAAATAATTCCAAAGAGGAGCTCACAGCAGCCCAGATGTATGTATTAGCACAGCTGTCATCAGATGCCATTTCCCAAACAGATTTGAGGTACATAAAAGACAATACTAGCAAATGGGCCAATAGACAAGATAAGACATAACCATGTGCAGAGGGAAGTGAGAGTCCTGTGGTGAGCTGATAAAGAGGTTGGAGTCATTTCAAGCAAAGTCATGCAGGGTGTCATGGTTAGAGACACAGAAAACACTTGGCAAAGTGGCTTTGGGAAGCAGAGCTCAGCTGCTGGGGCTCTTTGCTGGGCCAGGGGGATTTCACACAAACACACCCTCAGGGTTGAGGCTAGAAATGAGAGGATTGAGCAGGTTCCGCGGGTGACCCAGAAGCCGTTTTGCCGTAGATTGAGGGGGCAGCGCTGCATAAAATGAGCCAGAACCTGTCAAATGCAATGAAAGGGGCATCACTTTTTGTGTTATATGGTGGGGGGGCTCTGAGCTTGATGAGAAACAAGCCGAACAGTTGAACAATGCATTATTTTATGCATGAATAATGAAAATTAAATGAATAAAACACTGTAAATTACCATTATTGTAATATATCAATGACATTATCATATGATGGATTTTAAGAAAGTACAATAATTAATAATTGCATTTTATTTATATCTCTGGTGCTCTCTAGAGTTGGGTTTCTCAACCACTAGACTCTAGTGGGCCGTGGATCTATATTAGGTACACATAATGGAGCGCCACAGGGACCCGATTACTGAGAGGAAACCCCTCCACAGTCAGGCTTTGTGGTTTGAAAGGTTGAGAATAATAGTTGAAAAATAGTATAGGCATCTATATCCACCTCTTTTTGTTCAAGCACCCAACCCTGGCCATTTCAGATATCTTTGGGTTTTAAGCATACCATTGTAGGATCCTTTAGGGAGAAGGTGCATCTTTTCAATTTTCTCCAGATGTTCCAGGTCTGGGTGAATGTGGGTTCCTGTTTGCTGGATGAACTGTTGCAGGTTGCATTGTCGCAGCTCCTTGTTCAGCTTGTCCATGTCCTCCGTCTTAGCCTGGGGGACAGAAGAGAGTCACCTGAAATTCTTTGGTCTATTACTACAGGAGGTTGTGTGTCTATCGCAGCCTAGTAAGGGTGATAAAATAATTCATGTCAGGGAGGACAGTTTGAGCCAGGACAGGATTTGTAAGCTAGTTTTAAAGTAAAACCTGAAGTACTGCAAAATGTCGTTATCTGGTCACCCTAAGACTAGTGACATACAATTTTTGACAAAACGTTATGAGGGAGAAATTTGGTGGTTCAATATTATCAGAAATAGTTACAATATTTTGTTTGCCCAGTCACTTGTCCCCAAATACATTTACTATTCAGCCACATGGAGGCAGTGGTTACCCACAACAGACTGAGTTTTGGTGTTAAAAATACAAATTTTTGCCTTTTTCTCCGACGTTTTATACCTTTCCTGTCTCAAAATGTAGATACAACCAAAACATAATAAGCAAGATGATAATCAAAATTAAATCCTCATTATGTGTCTCAGAATTATTATTATTTTTTTGGGGGAGGGGGGGTCAGATTAATATTCTATATGAATTTGCCTCATCTGGTCCATTTCCCTCAGTGCGCATTAACTCTACACTGTACTGTGATAACTAGATGGAGGATATTCACTAATCTTAATATGCTGTACTCTTACGCTCCTCATTTTTACATTGCATCTATGGTTTCTCTACTCTGTAGTTTTACTATGTCTCAACTACACTGAGCAGATGTGGTGCTGGAGATGTTGACCCTGTGCGTGCGTGCGTGCGCGTGTGTGTGTGTGTGTGTGTGTGTGTGCGCGTGTGTGTGTGTGTGTGTGTTGTTTCTTTATCCTAGCTACCTCTGCAGCTTTCATTCCTCATTTTCAGTATCCACAGAATCTTTATATCTGAATATGCCACCATATTGGTACTACAGACACATTATCCAACTGGCTTTAAACAAAATGTGCAACAAAGGCACTCAACCAGCCAACAGCCACAACAAGTGTCCTCCTAGAGATCTTGATATCTATCCGACCAAACTGCTATGGTCATGTCACGAGCCGCAGGTCACATACAGTTAAATGGATACTTCTCTTTATGGATTTTTAATGTATCTTTGTGTATGAAATTTAACACAATACTGAGGTTGCTGCAGGCAGCAAGTCAGAGATTAGTGGTCTGGCAAATCAGTCTGAGAATATGCTCACTTATGGCCTGCAGTAGTTTTATAATGTCTATTCAATTTTGAATGCCACAGATATAAGAATGTACATCCACAATGATGACTGCAGCTTGTTTTTTTTGGGGGGTTCTGATAAGCATGTATATATTTTCTGATTTTATATGTTCTTCCTAAATTCTGTTTGTTGAGATGCAACTGACCACTCCTGATATTCAGAAACCTTTCAGAAACTTGTTAAACCAGTTTAAAAGAAAGAAGGAGGCAAAAAATCTACAGTGGACTTTCTTATTGATCTTTATAATACATCTTGAATATGGTGACAACACGTACAGCCATGGAAAAAGTTGTGCCCACACTATATTTTTAAACAAATCTGCATTTTTAAATCCTAGTTTAATCGTGGTTCTGCTGGCACAAAGCTACGCTGAGCAGCAGGTTGCTTCCAGGTTCAAAATTTCTAAGACAGCAGCACACAAGAATAAAGTGAAGCGGGAGACACTGGGAGCGACCAGAAACCAGCCAGGTAAAGGGCGGAAGTAACTTTCTAATGCCAGAGATGACCGTTAACTTATCTGACAGTTTCTCATGAATCGTAGGATGATATCAAGTGACCTTCAAAAGGAATGGGAAACATTAAGTGCTGTGAAGTGCACAGCTAGGCCAGTTTGTATCAGACTCCTAGAAACAGGACTGAAGTCCCATAAAGCAAGGAAGAAGCTCTTCATTAATGAGAATCAGAGAAAAACCAGGTTGTAGTTTGCAAAAATATATATATTATTCACAGATGCTCACCCATAAATCGAAAAATGAGTGAAACAAAAAATTGTGCTGTGGTCTCTTATTTTTTTCCACGGCTGTATTATGTGCATTTTCTACAGAGACCTGACCAGTATGTATAAATATACATCTATGCATCACCCAGCTGTTAATCCAGTGCAGGTTTGCTGAGGGACCTGTAGCCTATCCTAAGCAGTATAGGGCACTAGACAGGGGAACATCAAATGGTATAAACACAGTTACACACTGTGAGAAATATAGAAACTCCAATTTCTAAGCAGTTAGGTAAGCTGGTGTATCTTGAGAGAAGTTGTGCAACACAGAGCGAGAACATGCGCACACACACACACACACACACACACACACACACAGATATTTGTATTCATATCTTTGTGGGGACCATCCATTCATTTCTATGGACAAAACTCTAATCCCAACAATGACAAGTTTAACCCCTACCCAGCCCTAACCTTAACCATAAATAAGCAAACCATATACAAGACTTTTGGAATTTTTTGTTTTTTGATTGCAGTCACAGATTTTCCTCTTCTGGGGACTGAAAGAAATGTCCTCACAAATTCAAAATAACAGGTTTTTTATCACACTGTGAGGACATTTGGTTCCCACAATGTAATATATACATAACCTCCTCCCCCACTCCGCGCACATTCACATACGCACATGAGGTGGGATTCTAACTACAATTCCGGAGATGTGAGGCAATTGTGCTTCCAGCTAAGCCACTGTGCTACCCCCGAATACATTCATTCATCCATTTTCTATACCCACTTGTCCTATTCAGGGTCACGGGGGTCCAGAGCCTATCCCGGAGACACCACTGTGCCACCCCTTCCTAAACACAGTATGTATATATATATTTATAGAAGATTTTTAAATAAATCATTAAAAGTATGTATCCAATGAATTTACAGATTGCTGCCATGTGGCCATGCAGTTTCTCTGCTGAAGATTCACAGGAGAGGTGTGCGGCCCATTTTCTGAATTAGCTTTTTACCTGCAGCAGAGCCTCTGCGCTCTTGAGTGCTTTCTCAAGCTCTATAAGAGAAGACTCCAGCTCCTCTCCATGGTTCTGCTCGCTCTGTAGCTCCACCTTAACAGACCCCAATGACTCCTCTAGGTTTGACAGTGCCACAAAGGACTGCCGTCTGATGTCCTCCAGCTCAATCTCCTTCTCCAGATGTCGAGTGTGGGCTGTGAGGTCCTGCAGCCTGGTATCATAGCTGTCCAGCATAAGGTGCAATTCCCCCAGTTTGTGGTTCAAGGCCAGCTCCTGATCCTCCTCTGTGTGTAGCTTTTGCTCCAGTTTTGCCTCAAGCTTTGTCTCCGGTAGCTCATAGTCAGAAGCAGTCATCTGTTCCCAGACAAGCATCTCTTGCTCCATTGCTTTCAGATGGACCTCAAGGTCATGCAGCCTTGCTTGCTGCTGCAGAACTTGCTGGAAACACTCGTCCTTGGACACATTGACAGACGGGCAAGGGGGAGGTGTGAAAGCTGACCTTTTCAAATGCCTGGGCTTCTTTCTGAGTGAGCTAGAGTGACCTAGGTTGAATGTATGAGACCGTCTGGGTTCCTTACGTTTGTGGAGTTCTAAGACGGGTAGCTTGAGGCCACTAATTCCTTTATCCAAACCTGGTCTGTCCTGATTAGTGGGACCAATACGGCGCAAGAAGAACTGTATGTCATTGGTGTGCTGGCCTAGCTTTGTCAAGGAGTCCAGCAGTTTCTCATTGGCTAGAAGCTGCCTCTCATAGTCCCTCAGCCTCTGGATCAGAACATATCGACCCGTCTGGCCTTGTGTGAGCAGAAAAAGTAAAGGTCAGTATCATGGTAAAACCATCAGATTCAGTGTCGGTCTAAGGAACAGGTATGAATCTTCAGTCTTAGATGACATACACCTTGTTCAGTAACTAAGACATTTTGAGATAGAGGCACAGAGAGAAGAGATCTAAAACAGAAAAACAGAGGACTTGAATACCAGCAGAAAGCAAAAAGTTGGGCTTACCCATGGCTTTGGCGAGCGTGATGACTACATCCTGACAGGAGGTCTCCTCAGACAGGCCACACACCACCCGTAACACCCCATCCACCCACACCTTCAGCTCCATCACCAACCTACAGCTTCGCCCACGATCACGGCAGCATGACACCAACAGCTTCAAAAGGAGCACCCTTTCTCTTCTGAGCCTGTTTCTACTGTAGCAGTGTCTGTTGAAAGTGAAGGAAAATGTAAATGTTACATTAAAATTATTTAAAATCAGTCCTATAGCAAGTAAATATAAATGTTACATTCATTTTTTCTATTTCATATAGGTCACTGGAAGTAGGCCAATTACAGTTTTTCTATCAAACAAGATACAAATTGTCTTTCATTGCACCATAAGACCTATAGTATCGCACACTTTATTGTGTTTCTTAGATGACTTGCTGGCTTTTTCAAAGCATTCTAGTAATTCCAGTTAATAATGCCTTGGTCAGTAACATCTGTTGTCTCTGCTGAGTTAAGCTTGAATTCATAAACTGCAATACACTCCAAATACATTCATCCAGTTGAAACAAATAAACTAACACCACAGTCATCCAAAACGCAATCAACACTTACCTGGAAAATCAGAATTATAATCACAGGGCATGCATTTTCACCCAAATTTGAAATTAACAAACTATCCAATCGCTTCAAAATTCTGTCAGGAGCATCTACACCGTATTACTATCATCAACTAGATGGTGACACCAGCAGTGCAACAAGACAGAATGGCCCTAAAATCTCCCAAATATCCATACAAAACATCTACTGCATGGGTATTCTACTTAGGTACCAACATTCTCTTTGTCAGTTGCCTTTCACTAGATTAAGAAGCACAAACTAAAGCAAACGGTAAAAATGCTTTAACATTAAGGAGTGTTTCCTTCATTTCAAAAGTTAAATGTTGCTTGTAAATTGGTTGTAGAGTATCCAGTCACCCAAGCCTTTTAAAAGATACTCACATTTCTTTTGCAAAGTAAATCCATTTAGTTTTGCACGCACAAACATTGCCTTGTCAAGGACATATATGCAGGAAAGAATCACTGGGTAAAGATCTGGCAGTTGTAATAGGCCAAAAGAATTCATCCTGAACAACTTGCCCATCCTGAGAAACAAGGCTGTCAGACACAGAGGACGCAACCCATCATGCACAATCTGATAGGGGTGGTGAAAGGTGTGGCAGAGAAACCATTTGCCTAACTGCACTCTCACATTCCCATGTGTTCATCCACTAGATATTTAAATTCTGAGTCAAATCTGAATCACAACTGGAATCTTGCTCCACCCAAACGGTATCACCTCAGGGTTTGTTCACAAAGTGGAAAACATTTGAAACGTAATTCTTTAACAAAAGCACTTTTCTGCACAATAGTCCTCATAAGAATTATAATGCAGAATGTTATCTTAGGCACACTAATTGATCTCTTTGTCTTTCGGAATTCTAATATCTAACCTTCCTAAGGAATTTTGGGATTATCTGAGTAAAACCTCATCACAGAGACCTGCTTTTACTCTGTACCTGTGTCTACTTAGGCGGTCTGAATGGTCTTCATAGTATAACTCTACCCACTCTAGGTAAGGGAGGGAATGGAAGACATCTGATACACACTTTCCAAACAAATTAAAACTGGGTGAGAAATAGGATGGATGGGCAGCACTGTTGTCTCATTCCTCCAGGGTTAGAAGTTTAAATCCCACTTCCTGTGGAGTTTGCATCTTCCCCCTATGCCATGCAGATTTCTGCAAAGTACATCGGTTTCCTTCTACTGTCCAAAGACCTGCAGCTAATTGGTATCTCTAAATTGTCAGTCCCATGTATGTGCCCTTCAATGGACTGGCATCCAATCCAGCAATTAACAGAGTCTTGTTTTTGCTTCATACCTCCAGAATGGGGATTTCAAATCCCATCTTTGTCCTGTGTGTGGAGTTTGAATGTTTTCAATGTATTGCATGTGTGTAAGAATTGACATCTCTAACCTTAGCCAACATGTATGACAGTGTATACCCCTTTCTTGCATTCTGTGCTGCTTGGGATAGGCTCCAGGTACCCCGGCAGCTGTTGGAAGATAAGATAAATGAATGGAAGGATCCTATTTATATGACTACTGGAAGACCTTTATAAAGAATGAATTATTGAGGTCAAAAAATATTCTGTCTTGCGACCCTGAACAGTATAAACAGTTGAAAGATGAATGGATGGAAAACACGTTCTAGTGTAAGTATACTGTTAATCAAGGTTCTAAGAACGGACTTGGAGGAATACTTGGATAGTGACTGATGATTGATCAGGATGTATGTAATTTATTCAGTTAGCAATTACCTACAAACTGAAAGAGGTCATGGGGTGATCAGACCTGAATGTTCAGTTCGCTGGGAAATGGGCTACTACTTAGCGCCAAAAGCTCCAAGAGACCCTCAAGAAGCTGATCAGACCCCCTCAAACAACTATCACAGCAACACCTGAACTATTGAAAGTGGAAAAAAAAATCTTTAAGACATATTGTGTTTTTATGAGCCTGATAATAGATATCCTTATCTTGGTTTAGACTGCTATTGAAGTAATCACATTACTAAGTCAATTCCTGCCTAGTTTGACTGAAATCAAACCTCTTGAATGGAAATTCTGTGATGCTTGTATCCACTGCCACAATGGGCTGAGCGTTCAGAGTGAGAAATAATGGCACCTCTGTGACAGATGTAAAGTGATACAGGACCAGGGAACAAAAGGCTCCTTCAGTGCTACTTCGTGGAAGCTGTGCAGCTTCTTAAATCCGTCTGACACAATGATACATTAACTGCTCGGCTAAGGTTACAATACCACTGACCAGCCAACGTGAATCCTAGAGTAGGGACCAGAATCCTGACTGGTAATGAGTAATCAGCCATGATAATTCAATATCAGCATCAGGCCAGATGTAAAAGATGCATTTGTACCGTAGCAAATTCTCTGATGACAAACTGCATTTTTAGAGCAGTAGAAGTTCCAGTATCATAACACTGATTAGTATTGTAAATTATATTAGAATTATAGCTTCGAAAAATACTCTACTATTTTAATTCAATTAATTTAACTTAATTTTGTTTATATATCTAGCAAATGCTGCCTCCACATGTGCTTGTGCTGCTAAACGGCATTCTCTTTTGAGACCAATTGAGTAGATGTATAATATAAAATGCATTAATATGTTAATAACTCATATGACTCTTGTACACTTCCTGCTGAAGACCTGTGTGCCGTTATAAAATTCTCAGCTCAACACTGCAGCTGTGGATGACCCAGAAGTAAGATGTCTGTCTTCCACTTACAATGGTCACATTTGTTCCACCTGCTGTGCTCCTCACTGCACAAGAGAGACCAGGGGTGTGCGGCCATTTGCAAACAGAGCCGCACAGGAAAAGTAATGACTCACCCACTACTGCAGTCCAGAACACCAAGCTACAATCACAGGAACATAAAGAAAAAAGAAGAGAAATTTCTCCAAGGCCTACTAAGCTTTTTAATTTTTTTTCCAAAGTAAAAGTATTTCACAATTATATCAATAAGTGCATAGTAGCATTTAAAATGACTTATCTTAAAAATGTATTTTATTTTTCATTAATGTATACAAAGATCATACACCTACTTACTTGGTAACTAAGTGAAAATTCAAAAAGTGGGCCGTGTCTGTTTACCAAATCAACATATTTGGCAAAAGCAATTAGGCTGCTTCAAGTAAAAACTAAATGATGTTTGTTCTGGAGATATTTATAGGGAGAGCTGGGGGTGACTGCCATAGGACACTACCTCTGTGGCTATGTTTCCAAAACAATGTGATCCTGTTTGTCCATTCCGTCCAGTTAATGCAATGGTTGTACCACAGCAGAAATTTACATTACATTTCCTGTTTCTAAGCATTACATACAAAGGAAAAAGCCTTTGAAGTTTCTCACTCCTGCCAGCAGCACAAAGAGCTGCCTGGCTTCTGGAACAATCACTTGGGACGACAACAAGTGCAGGAAAACCTCTTAAGAACATCTCAGGGAACATCTCTGCTCTACTCAGTGAATTTACCCATAGATCATGAAGCTCTGCATGACAAACAAAGCCCAATGTCTTGGTTCTGCAAGAAACTTATTCTGTAGAGCTAGAGTTCCATGCCGTCAGGACAGGAGATTTTCCAAATCAGTCTGTACAGATAGGATCTGCTTTGAAGGTTGGCATGAGCTGGAAAAACATTTGTGAATTTATTGCCTGAATAGTCACTGCAAGAACTCATCACAACAGACTTTGTCCTTTCATGGGAAGACCACAGTTATAGATCTGAGGTTAACTTGCTGAATACATCATAATAATTTTTACTGTTTATAATTGCTGAAGAATGAAATCTATAAGTCATGCAAAAAACTTTTAAAGAAATGCTTATTTGGTTTCTAACAAATTCCTTACCAGTGACACTCATGTTGTATTATTCCTCTTAATAATAATGTTATTGTTGCTGTTGTTCTTATTGACTGTAATGCTGCTTGAAAATCATGGGAAGTGTGTGATGCATTACACTAAAGGCATTTTGATATATTTTTATTCAATAAATCAAATCGCTATGTTGTCTATCCAATTTTCAGGCACCTTTCAGTTCAAGTAAGTCAAAGTTCAAACATAAACAACACTGAATATATGAAAGGAGATATATTCTGCTTGAGCCTCTCAGGAGACAAAAAAGGTATATACAGTACATGCTTTACAGGTTTGTTTTCCAGATGTTTCTATAGGTTTATGACATTTGTTTGAGTGGAACAGGAGCAAAACCATAAAGTCATACCCACACATATATGTATCTGTACATATGTCCTCTAACCACATGACTAACACAGATGTAGATGAAAAACTGAGTCTTGTGTTAAAAATAAAACCAGTAGAAAAGGGGTTTTGAGAAACAAACAGTGCAAGTTAATGGTAGTTCTAACTACTCTAGTGAGAAATGCACTTTCACACGTGGTGGATTCTATGGAATACCAGTGCAATGAGTTCACATTTTAAGTTAATTCATCCTTCACCACTATTACATCACTTAAACTGAATTTCAGTGGCTTTTTCTCATCATGTTGGACTATTGCCCCAACAACACAAAAGCATTATACATATAAAATCTGGGAGCCTAGTCACCCTGAGGGTCTGATGTAATGAGAGTGCATGATGCAAGGTGTGTTTAGCACCAAACAGTGCAGTCCTGCCAGTGTAGACCTAAAATGCAGCACTCTAAGCAGAAACATGCTAATTCAATATCAATACAGCTTGGGTTGACCATCTCAATAATCATCTTACTTACCGACAGTAGTTGAAACCTGTGTTTTTGTCTCATCCTCCACTCAAAGGTTAAGGTCCAGAAAAGTATTCAAGTTCTGGGAAAAAAAATACAAGGACAAATAAAAAATTCAGAGCAGGTAAAGTATGGTGGGTAGGAATGATGGTAAACTGAGAAACTGGTTTGCTAAAGGCAATAACAAGGGATGAGAGGTGGTTGTCAGTAATGCATCTCACAGGGTTTGCCAAGGAGCACCTGAGAAGGGTTTGAATGTTTCTGCTACTCTGCCTCTCGGCTGCCTCGCCTTTTCTAACTTGTTTTGTACTGCTCCCTTCTGCTGAGTAGCCTTGGACCTCCCCTTCTCAGGATAGGAGGTGGTTTCCTGTCTTCCTCTCTCTCTCTTTTCTGTGGTCACAAGCACCTATACTCCAAAAATCCCTGTAGCGTCCACAGCATTCTGTTTCTGGCACAAACAGTAACGGAGTGACTTTTCTTAATCAGCAGTTTAATCAGCATTCTGAAGCACCCGGTGATCTCAAGGGAGGCAGTTATCATTTGTTGTAATCTTTTGTTTGGTATACTCTGATAGTCTTCAAATGAGGAACACCAGCCTTAAAAATAAGTGTCATTGTCCATTCACCATGAACCTGTTCATTCCTCCAGTCATATTAAAATTTTAGTTTTATGGTAGTGGGGATGTAAAACATTTATTTGTGTATTTAAAGTATGTTTGCTTTTGTTTAAATGGATTTGTCTGGTCAAGATTTAAGGACATGTGTGGAATGCCAGAGTGCAGAGAGGAACATCTGACCTCTTCAGCTAAACCTCAGGTTTGTGCCTTGGGACATTGGCAGGACTTTTGCACTCACAGGGTTAAGAGAAGCCAGGCAGAGAAAGGAAGAGCCCCTGATATCTCCTCAAAGAGTCTTCTGTCAGTCTGCCCACTTTGGAGAGACACAGA
>JAAGVU020000008.1:25954026-25964428 GCA_011763525.2 Mormyrus iriodes | reverse complement strand
CCCCCCCGCCATGTTTCTGACACAGGAACAGAGATTTCTGTGGAAATATCACTGATCTGGAGGAATAAGAAATGTCACGGGGTCAAGATTTACAGGGTCTCTCTCGATTATTAATTGTTAGCTAGTTCTTACCTTTTTACAATGAGGCTTTGCCATCATAAAGCCTAATTTAATTCAGAATTCCTGCATGTCTTCCTGAAAGGGCTTCACCTTCCTCCTCTTGTCCTACACTAACCAGTTCTCTGTAGTTCAACTAGGTGGTAGGCTACTCTGTAAACTGTCAAGGGACCCTTTAGAAATTGCAATAGGTATTATTAATTTATGAATAATATATTTAACGATACAAATAATATAAAATTTTCATATTCCTAAATATATTAGTACTGCAATATTGTACATAATAGTAAAAGAATTTACTTTGAATTACAGGAGAATATGTAATTGTCATGAACAAATGCTGAGCTCCTTTTTTTCCTTTAAATTTCTGATCACTGAAACTGGATACCAAAATTCTGCCATTTCTCTCACTCGGCTCATCTCATGCCTGACAGTTTCCTTATCATTTTTTAAGCTGCTTCTTCACTTCAGTCATTTGTTGCTGTGCAGTAAATGGGTCTTGTTTGGAAGTTATACTACTCAAATAAACTGCTAAACTAATGTGAACACCTTACTTGGGTTCTGTATAACAGCCCAAATACAATACAGCTGCAAAATCAAATGTTGTTAGAAGGGATGTATTTTCCATGAGTGCCGGTCTTATGCTTATGTGCTGAATGGCTATTATTGTTGTCTAGGAAACAGAGCTTATGTTATATGTTTGCTTAGTATGCTGTGGATGCATTAACCCGTACCTCTAAACATGTATCCTAGGTGTTTGTCTGATATCCTACTCAAAAAAAGCCTTGCAGCTCAGTATAACTTTGAAATAGCGTAAGATTATGTTAATTAAAACTCCCCCTGCCAGTACTGGAGCTTTGAACAGCACTATGCTTTTGTTCCCAGGCCTGTGTGATGCCAGCAGGCAGCTCAACAGGCTGGTTTCAGAGGCCCGTCCCACACGTCTGCAACCAGCAGCGCACGTGCTCTGTGGTCGAAAAGCTCTCTGTTTATGGCCTGTCTCACAGAACAAGCAACGACTCATTCCCTGGCCAAGGCCTCAATGTGGTGGTTCTGTTAGATCTCCTATTGTGTGCTCACCTTTCACATGCCTCCATCACCAGAAAAAAACAAACAAGACTGGAAAGTTATCTGTTTTTTCAGTGAGTAGCATTTACAGCAAGACACGAATTACAACACAAAGAAAGGCTTTGTTCTCTGGAGTGTGGAATTTTCAAGTGCAAACATAATGTTTTTTTTGTTATATCTGTTTCTCATTCTGTTGGGAAGTCTGTTCTGCTCAATTTCATTTTAGTATTATAACAAAGGATCTTGTCTACTCATGTTTCTGTATTCCCTAAAGGCTTTTCACTTTTTAAATTTAATTTCCACATTATTGTTTTCTATTTCCTTCAACGTTCCACTGCTGTTTATTTTTTTTACATTTTCTGTGAGCAGGTGTCCACACACAGAGCAGCAGGCATATTCACGTGACATAAACATGTGCTCATGCTCTTTTTGCCTTCACACAGGAACCAGTAATTTGTAGCAACACTCTCCTTGGATCTGCTCAGTCAGTGTAAATCTCTATCTTGACAATGCAGATCAAGGTTATTGTATGTTGAATGTAGAGTGATATTTCAATAACTGGTTTAAAAATAAAAAATAAATAATGAACACCAAGGGCCTAAGAATGAGCACAGTGCACTTGCTCTCAGTGCTGTATCATTTTACAGAACAAAGGTTGTCACCATTTCAGCTATTACGCTTTCATAAATCACCCATATTCCAGATTTTTTTTTTCACAAATATGACTAAGCTCTCATAGAGGATCTCATTTCTCTTGAATTATATCCTGCCATCCTATCCATCTGAAACACTTCAGCCTCTACTGCAAACAGCTATCCATAGCAAACAAGGCTTACCTTTTCCAATCACTCAGTATCTTCCAGAACAGTCCGGCCCTCAACACATGTACAAGAACGCTAATGCAGAAAAAAAACAGCAAAACTTCATGTGTACATAAAAGCACAACAGAATCTAAACAGGGTTATTCACTATTGTGAATGAGGGAATGAAAGAGAGAGCAACATGTTCCTCTGACCTGATGCAGCCGAAGACTGAGCCTGGATTATTAGGACATAAGAAAGAGAAAATAAGTGGAGTCATTCTCTTTCTGTCACCTTGGAGACTGATGCTTTTTCAAAGGAGTTGGCCAATGAAAAACACTGACACTTGTGCTTGGAGAGAAAGTCACATGACAGCATGACTGCACTTGATTTACAATGGAGAAAAGAAGCATGCTTAACCTGACAACAGGCTGCTCTTATTCCCAATTTACCCAGTCTTCTCTGTAACAGAGACAATGGCAATGACAGTTTAAAGAATGATAACCTAATGACAAGTTCTTATCTATTTTCTACCTTCATATCCTTTTATTTCTTAGTGAATCTGATTTCATGTCTGTTTATGTGAATAAGAAAAATCAATATCAACTTAAAATAAATGGAACAGCTGTAAATGACATGGGTTTTAGAACGTAGAGAATGCTGGTTCATAACCTGTGAGGTGAGAGCCAATATCTCCTGTTTCCATGTTTATGGACAGGCATGTCGCAATAATAAAATAGTTATCATATTGTTAATATATTATATTAATATGTTGCACCATTTCTCCAAATCAAAGCTAACAAGATTTTAAGTCTGGTCTGTGTATTCTTTGAGACAAAATTAAACATTCAGGTGTAAACATGGGAAACATTGTTTTGTGTCAAAGGGCCAGTTCTTCTGCCTAAGCAATGAACACCTAAGAGCCAGAAGCTTGATTAGATCCACTTCCACTGTAGCACTGCTGAGAAGCACATTCATTAGCATTTTCATTATAGATGTTACAGCATAATCGGGACTCAGACATTCACCCACATTTACTGGATGTGCATGCTCTGTTGGACATAATACCAGGACTGGATTCCTTGATTTTGGGTTGCAGGATTCCTGATTATCATAAAATGTAACTATCTAATTCACCATACAGCTCTGTATAGAAACAGTTTTGTAGAGAGATTTGCAGATCCTTGGGATTAATAGTATGGGATTAAAAAAATATACATTCCATTTTGGATATAACCCATACAATCAAGTAACACTCTCAGGTACAAAAAATCAATATTTCAGGATTCAGAAGAACGATGACTACAAAACTATATCTTTAACACAGCTGTGAAGGGGCCTCCCCAGCGAAACACGAAGTTCAAAGAGAGGCGCATAATATAGTGGGGATCTTGTGTTTCATCTCTGCTGCTCCCCATTAATAATCTGTGGCGAGAAAGTGTGCCGGGCTGAGATCTGGCAAACATTCTGTCAGGTGGGTTAGACAGCTGGGTCTCTTCCCTCTCATCACACAACAGCGACATCTACTGTTGACATGGAGATATATGGGTGGGAGTGAGCCAACAGTGCCCTGTTCCAGGCTTTTTGCATGGCTTGATGAAGCCTGTAATCTGTACACCAGTGTTTCAGGTTCAGGAAAAGACTTATGAGACAAATGGTAATTCCAAATAGACTCAACATTCAAGATGATTTATTAGCCATGTGCAACAACTACATTAGAATGATTAGAATTATTCAGTTAAAAGATAACAGTATACAAATAATAAATAAACAATACATAGCAATTAGTGCACCAAAACAAACAACACTGGCAAAAACAGTACTGTCCATCTCAGGAAGCCGAGGTGCTAACAGGCTCTTGTGAGATCTGAGATCTGGTGCCTTAGGAAATGGACTTTTCTGGGAATTTCCACCTGTGAGCCATCGACAGTGATTGTTGTGTGACCTCTATTGTGCCTCCTGAAGTTCAGAGTGAGGTTGTGGTGGCACTCCACCAATTCCACCGCCTCGCTCCTATAAGTAGGTTCATGGTATCATCGCTGTCCTCCCAGGATGAGGGATACATATTGTTTTGGGACCCATCTGCTGACACTATTGACACATGTCTGTTAGCTTGATAGCTCGAAAATTATTTGAAGGATCTTTTTCAAACTTTGCAGACACATCATATGGGTGAACAACTGAAAATGATCAAATTTTAAGACAATGGACCCAATATTGAACCCACGCTGCTTAGTGGCAGCAATGGGAAGGATGAAAAGCAGATGGCATTTGACATTGTGAATATAACAAGTGAACACGTATTTGATGGATCTTATTACTACTTCACAAAAACATTATATGGATGAAGATCTACGCCTGATTCTATTTTGAGATAAATTTCTCCAAAATTGAAGCAGCAGTGCTATATGTACACAAAGGAAAGAAAGGGCAGTTATGGAAGACACTTGACCTTGTGAACATTTATTTTTTTACAGATCTTTTTCAAATTTTGCACATACATTGTATGGATGACAAACTAGATGTGATCAAATTTTGAGATAGATTGCCCCGAAACTGAAACAGAGCCACACAGTGATATTAAAAAGGACAGTTTCAGATCTTTCATGACTATTCATGAATATATAATGAGTTATTTCTGTGTATAATAAATGTAAAATTCCATATTGATGTTGTCCTGTCAGCAGCATGAACGGCGAGGCATGGTGCCGGTATGAAAGATGGTACAGGACAAGTAGATGCGGCACAAAGAACCCTTTCGTGGGGACTTTATTCTTGTGTCGCTCAGTGAGTGTGACACAAAACTGAACACCACAAACAACTACAAATAACTACAACTAACTACACACTACGACATATTACAACAATGACCGACACGGGAGCTTTTATACAAAGAAACATGGAGGAGTAAATGAGGGACACCTGTGGTTGATTAACGGAGGGCGAAAACACGAGGTAACTATGACAATTGACAGGCGTGGATAAACAGCAGCCCCGCCTGCGGGAAACATCAGGGAAAAAGATCGGTAAGGCGGGGCTGGACGTGACAGAACCCCCCCCCAACGGCGCATACTCTGGGTACGGCAACCGGAGCAGGGGGGCCCGTGGGGCCGAAGACAAGACGGGCACACGGGGCCAGGACACCAGGCGCAGATATTAAACTCGGGCAGGACGGCAGATACCAGACGGAAGACCTGGGGAAAAAACCAAAACAAGACACGCAATAGAACAAGGACGGACACCAGTGGAGATCATTGAAACCCCAACCTGGGAACCATACAGGACAAGGGGACAGGTAGGACAGGACACCAGACAGGACAAACAGGCAGGAGGACCACAACAGGACGAGGAGCAACAGGGGGAGAACATAGAGTTCAGACGCAGGAGCCTTAGCACACACTGGAAGGACGGACAGACAAGGCCAGACACTCCCACAGACGGAGAACAAAGAACGACAGGGTAAGCACAAGGGACTGGGTTAGACATTCCAACAGAGGGGACAGGCTCAGGGGACCAGGGGACAGAGACAAAACAGAAGAGGAAGACATAGGGACCAGACCAGGGAACAACACGTTCGGGGTACTAGGTGGAATCAGGGGACTACAGACCGGGACTGGAGGGACCTGCGGCGGAACACGGGGAACGAAGGGAAAGCCCGAAGGTGGAACCTGGGGAACCACGGCAGGGCCTGGTATCGGGACCTGGGGATTGACGGTAGGACCCAGTGGCCACCAAGGAAAAGGATCCGGGACCCACGGGTTGGAGCCTGGAAGTCGGACCCGGGAAGCAGTGGCCGGGAAATGGGATGGGACCGGAGGGACTGAGGCAGGGAGACGAAGAGGGACCTGGGGTGGAGCCCCCGGGGCATGAAGCTGGCCCCGAGGGCAAGAGCCATGAGTGGAGGACAGGGGCCAGCGAGGAGTTGAGGAGGCCACAGGATGGGGACGTGGGGGAGATGAGGAGACCTGCAGACTGGGACCGGAGGGCAACGAGGGGACCGCAGGACTGGAGGGCAACGAGAGGACCACAGGACTGGGACTAGGGGGTGACGAGGAGACTGAAGGACAGATACTGGAAACAGGGGGCGAAGCAGAGACAAACGGGACAGGGACTGGGACCAGGGGGCAAAGAGGAGACCACGGAACAGGGACAGGAGCCGGGCGTGCCCCCTCCTTCCCTGTCGGGAAACCGTGGTCCTGCCTGGCAGTCGGCAAGACCGTGCAGGGTGCCGCCATTTGTACCCCTTGGGGACCGCAGGAGCCAGAAACAGGGGACTCTGATCACAGGGATCCCATTCTAGGTCCTCGAGATGACCGTCCTCCCGGCCGTCCTCCTCCTGGTAGGGGAGGTGATCAATGTCCCAGACGGGCTCTGGGGACTTGGTAGTGGCCTGGACGGGCTCTAGGGACTCGGCGGCCGCAGGTTCCCTCTTGCAGGGCTCTGAGGCTGCAGCGGCAGCATGTTCCCCTGGGCAGGGCTCTGGGGCTGTGGCTACAGCAGGTTCCCCTGGGCAGGGCGGGGACTGGGGCCACCAGGAAGTGGCCCAAGGGGAAGCAGGTCAGGGCCGTTCTGGAGACGGCTGAGAGCTGGTGGGTAGGAACCATCCAGGCGACGGTGACCGGCAGGCAAGCGGGAGCTGTCCAGGAGACAACGACCGGCAGGCAGGCAGGAGCCTTCCGGGCGCAGACGGCGGAAGACCGGCTGGAGTGCGCCTCCTGGGCGACAGCGGAGAGCCGGCGGGCAGGAGCCGTCCGGGTGATGGTGGAGAGCCGGCAGGCAGGAGCCATCTGGGCGACGGCGGAGAGCCGGCTGGTGAGAGCCGTCCAGTGAGAGCCGTCCGGGCGGTGGCAGTGGCGAACGGGCGGGAGAGAGCCGTCCGGGAGATGGCGACACACAGGCAGGAGAGAGCCATCCGGGCAATGGCAGCACACGGGCAGGAGAGAGCCGTCTGGGTGACGGCAGCAGAGAGATGGGCAGGGACTGTCCAGGTGACGGCGGAGAGCTGGCCGGTGAGAGCCGTCTGGGCAGCGGCGAACAGGCAGGAGAGAGCCGTCCGGGAGACGGCGACGCACGGGCAGGAGAGGGCCATCTGGGCGATGGCAGCAGAGAGCTGGGCAGGGACCGTCCGGGCGACGGTGGCAGAGAGCTGGGCAGGGACCGTCCGGGCGACGGCGGCAGAGAGCTGGGCAGGGACCGTCCGGTTGACGGCGGAGAGCCTACTGGAGTGCGCCTTCGGGGTGAAGGTGGAGGGGTGCCGGTGGCAGTGAGCCTTCGGGGCGAGGGCGGCGGGCTGGCGGGAGTGCGCAGTCCAAGTGACTGCGAGGGGGTGCCGGCTGGAGTGTGCCTTCGGGGCAAAGGTGGAGGGGTGCCGGCGGCAGTTAGCCTTCAGAACGAAGGCCGCGGGGTGCTGGCTGGCGTGCGTCGTCCGGGCCATCTCGGCGAAGTGCCGGCTGGCGTGCATCATCCGGACGATGGCGGCAAAGTGCCAGCTGGCGTGTGTCGTCCGGGTGACAGCAGCGAGCCGGCTGGTGTGCGCCTTCTGGGCAGGGCCGTCTGCGGCTCTGCGAGACCCCCGGGGGGCGAGCGAGGGTCGGCGAGATCCCTGGGAGGCAACCGACAGGCCGGCAGGGACCGTCCAGGTGACAGCGGCGGAGTGTCTGTGGGCATGCGCCGCCCACGCAACGGCGTCAAAGAGCTGGCTACAGTGAGCCACCCTGGCTCTGTGGGACCAGCGGGTGGCGCCTCTCTTCTCCCTTTCCCAGAAGGGAGCCCCAGCTGAGCCCCTGCGGGGTCTTCGGGGAATTCTCCCCTCTGATACCCCTCCACATCAAGCTCTGGGGCGTCACTCTCCTTCTCCAGTAGCTGCAGGAAGTCACGGATCAAATCCTTGTCTAGCCCAGACAAGGGAGGAGGCAGCCATGGAGGGTCCCAAGGGGTTAGAGGAACCTCAGGACCCCTTCTACCTCTTAGCCTCTTGTAGATCCGGGGAATGGCATCCTTTGTAGCTCTGGAACACCTTCGCGCTGCTCGGGATCCGGTCCAAGGGTTCCCAAGTGGCTCGGGGAACGTCCCTCACAGTGGGGAAATGAGGCGCCGGTATGAAAGATGATCCAGGACAAGTAGATGCGGCACAAAGATAACCCCGCCGTGGGGACTTTATTCTTTCACCGGGCGACACAAAACTGAAAACTACAAATGACTACAACTAGCTACACACTACGACAGATTACGACAATGACCGACACGGGAGCACAGGACTGCGGAGCTTTTATACAAAGAAACATGGAGGAGTAAATGAGGGGCACCTGTGGTTGATTAACGGAGGGAGAAAGCACGACGTAACTATGGCAATTAACAGGCGCGGCTAAACAGCAGCCCCACCTGCGGGAAACAGGGAAAAAGATCGGTAGGGCGGGGCTGGACGTGACAGATGTCCTGTAAGGTTTAAAGATGAGTTTCCAAAGCAATATGACCTGTTGATGGACGGAAGACAATTTAATGGGCTATTTCAGAATATGGAAGTCATATTTCAAAAGAAAATCAATCCCACCCATTTTTTAAATAAATCATTATAAATACAAAAACAAGGATTATTATTGCTTTTAATGAAGGTCAGGTTGGGTTGGGTCGGGCCGGGGATCATGCGCTGATGCAGTGCGTTGCCACACCCACCACATGATGAAATGCCTCTGGATCTCGGCTGGCGACCCCCCCAGGCAGACACATGGTCTAGTCCCACATTCCGGAAATGGCCATCCATCTGCCGCAGCCAGGTGTTACGTGGGCATCCCCTTGGCCTGGTCCAGCCGCTTGAGTCCTCAGCAATGAGAATTGTGTGAGCAGGATTACCCTCAGGGAAACACGTCACATAGCTGTAGTGCCATAACTGATGCTCCCTCACAATGCAGGTAATATGCCTCATTCGGGACTCCCCTAGCAATCGCTCGTTCAACACAAAGTCAAACCAGCACTACCCAAGGATTCTCCAAAGAGACACAGTACGGAAGGAGACCAGTCTTTGTCTCAGTTCACTGGAGAGCGTCCATGTCTCACAGCCATACAGCAAGACAGAGCACCAGGACTCTAAAGACTTGCACCTTCGTCCTCTTGCAAAGATATCGGGAGCGCCACACACCCCTTTCCAGCAACCTCATGACCCTCCATGCTGTCCCAATCCATCTGCTGCCATAGGAATAGTCACCAGAGACATGAATGTCGCTGCCAAGGAAGGTGAACCTCTCGACGAGGTCAACACTCTCCCCACAGACAGACACACTACTGATGGCTGTGCCTCATTAAAGGCCTGGATCTTGGTTTTTATCCAGGACACTCGTAACCCCAGACACTCAGACTCCTCGCTCAGTCTCTCAAGAGCCCCAGTCAGAGCCTCCATTGATTCCGCGAAGATCATGGCATCGAATCCAACAACCCTGGCTAAAACCCAGTCCAAGCAAGCATTTAGCAGAATAAGAGCAAGAACACATCTCTGGCGAACCCCAGAATCAACTGGGAAGAACGCAGAGGTTCTTCATCCACCCTGCACAGCACTCACAGTACCAGTATACAGGCCGACCATGACGTCCATCAACTTTGGGAGGATCCCGCAAAGTCTCAAGTTGTCACACAGGGCAACTCAATCAACTGAGTCAAACGCTTTACGAAAATCGACAAAGGCTGTAAAGAACCACTGCCGACATTCGTGCTTGCACATGAGAACCCTCAGTGCCAGGATGTGGTGGATGGTTGACTTCTTAGCCGTAAAACCAGACCGCTCCAGTCGCTGGCAGTCAAGCAAGTAGTCACGGATCCTGTTAAGGATGACCCTTGCAAGGACCTTACCCAGCACCAAGAGCAGTGTTATCCCCCTGTAACTGCCACAATCCAGGTGGACACCCTTCCTTTTCCACATGGGGACAAAGTAAAGTCTTTCTGCTCAAAGTAGTCGGCCCAGCAGGTCACAACTGCAGTGTCTTCCGTAAGAACCATTCCATCACCTGCCCAGACTGCAAGTCACCGAGGAACAGATTCAGATACGTAATGCTTCTATTCCTCTGTGAGTAGGACATGGGTCACTGGACCGCAGATGGTGTGTTACCTGCTCATAGCTTCGTCTACAAACACCTCCTTATCTGCTTTCAGAGCCCTCATGGCCATTCTCCTCAGTTCCTGGTACAAACTGGAGTTTCCACCAAGTCGTGTGCTGCACCTCCTCTCAATAATATCCAGAGTGCCCTGTGAGATGAAACACCTCCTTCTGGGAATACCGGCAACACCAACGCAACCCTCAGCAACCTTCAGGGTCTTATCACGGAAGGTCTCCCACATTACACTGGAGTCAGTAGTCGCACCCAAGTCTGCAAGTTCCTCACACAAACTGCGTGCAAACTCATCAGAAACAGCTTGATCTTGGAGTCTGG
>JAAGVU020000008.1:25943812-25953926 GCA_011763525.2 Mormyrus iriodes | reverse complement strand
GTATGGAATAGTCTTCCTGCTAGTGTAGCGCAAGCTAAAACCCTGGGTTCCTTTAAATCAGAGCTAGATAAGATTTTGGTCAATGATTAAATACCAAAGTGATTTATCAATGTAATGCACACGTAGTCCAGTCATACTTTACAGTCCCGGGTAACCTGCAAGCATCCCAGGCCATACACTACCTGCATCGAAAGCCAGGTTTTCTGCCCGCAAAAAAACACGTATTGATGGAACTTGGGCCGCTGAAAGGCAGCTCTAGCTCTAAAGGAAATGTGTAGAACCAAGGTGCAAAGGGAAGTAAACAACACATGAACATAGTAATCATAAACCTACAGACTAACCAATTTTGCCAAGGAAGTAAACTAACTAAAATAGACAAATTGAATATAAATAGGGAACAAGTGGACGGAGACCAGTGAGAGATGTTAAGATAACACTTCGAAATCATTTATTGGACCAACACAATGTCTGTGTTTTATCCTAATTAGTGGTTTCATAAAGAAGGTATGCCTCCATTGTCTCATCATTTTATGTATTTTAGCAAAAAAGGGATTAATAGATATGGCAGGGTAGGTAAAAAAAAGAATTACATTGATATGTATGAGAAGACCCTCATACTTTGAGGTAGATCAGAATCTCTCAGTCCCCTCAGCACAATACAGCCACCACAGTACGATTGTGGCCAGTAGATGGCACTGATGGTTTGGGAAGGATACTAGTGAAAGTTCTAGGAAAGTGCAGTTGAAGAGCAGATATGCTGAAAGCAGGACACATTTGTTATATGCCCTTAGTCAAGTGTTCTATTAAAGCAAAGTATTAAATCATGTCTGTGTCAGAGCCTGCAACTTCTGACATGGTGTCGGAAATGGACCTTTAATCGATTCTGCGTCAGATGAAGACACTTTTGCAAAAAAAAATAAAAGACACACACAAGTTCACCAGTGGAAATTTCTGTACCTGATGCAATGGACATGAAGGGATTAATAAAGCAAATGGATTTTTTTCATGCACAATGGGAGAACTATGAGATAGCAACTGAACTGGATAAAAAGGACAACAAAATGTGTTTCGAATGGCCAGCATTCTGACCGTAATGGGTAAGAAAAGTCACATGTTGGAATGACACTTAAACATGTAAGATCTGGAATGAACCAAACTGGTAAAAATATTACATGCACTAAAAAACACTTTGAACCAGCAAGGAATGTAATTTATGAGAGATACACGTTTAACACATATCAACAAAGCAGCAGTCAAACTGTTGAACAATATGTTGCTCAGTTAAGAAAATTAACATACATGTGTGAATTTTCAATGTTGTAAGATGAATTAATCAGAGACAGGCTTGTCATCAGGATGAGAGACAGCAGTGTGGACACTCACCTGTTAAGAGAACCAAACCTCACGTTAAACAAAGCAATTGACGTGCAGAGCCAGAAAACCACCACACATTCAGAATAAAATAATTGGCCGACTAGAACATGGAACAGTTTATTACTGTGGAAGAAATTTAACAACTAGATAACTCAGTAATAAGACTCTGGAATACGCAGATGGTGAGCAAAGTCTTTTCCTTTTATTCAGCAATCCAGCACAGCGCTCCGCCGCACTCAGGTACTAGCACACCCCTCACAAGCAACAGCCAGTTATTATACCTTAATGTCCAGTTCCCTATAAGGCCTTCTAAGCCCTAATTGGTCAGAAATCACAAACAAACCAACCTCAGTCATAACAAACATTATCCTTTGCCTCTATTGGTCTACTTTGGCATTGGATTAACTACACCTAACATCCGCTCCGTCTGCCCTACTATCAAACCATCCTACCTATCCTATGGGGCTACTGTTCGGATAATACTATGGATAATATGGATAATAACACACAAATCAATGAAGGATCACATGGTTAATGCAGATACATTGGTGATTATGGATTACGCTATGCTGATTGGTATGGTGCATATAACATATTGCAGCTGCGTTCTGACACTACAACATTCTGGACCTTGAGCTCAGCCAGTCATGATAGTATCGAGTCCCTTCCTGTGAGGGGCTTTCACCCCCCTCGTGCTGCCATGTCTCCAAGGCCTCAAGGCCTAGGAGCTGCCACGTCTCCAAGATCTCAAGGCTTATGAGACTGCCTACGCACAGGCTGGCCATGAAACAAGAACACACAGTATACAAACAATATCTTCCTGCCTAAGGCCTAAGACATTGCAAGCCCAATATGCCACCCGACCCTTGGCCTACCAATTTACTTTCCACATTACCCTGGCAAAGAAAATCCTGATAAGCAACTCAGAAATGTGAACAACATGAGAGACATGAAACCAGGCAGTACAAAAGCAAGGAACACCAAACAGCCCATTATGCCAATACTGTGGCTCCACACAAGCAAGGCAAAACAGCCCAGCATACGGGATCATTTGTAAAGCATGTGGAAAAAGAAGTCTGCAAACAAACCATGTCGAAGCATGCCAAAATGGCTGATATATCAAGGCTGATGAACCACAGGAATAAATACAGAATTAGAGCGGACCAGCTGAAACATTCAACTCAAAGCTGTTGTATAAGAGTGATTACAACTGCTTGCAATGAAAGCTTTCTTTGATAACAGAAACTACTTCTCCTCCTCACCCAATTGATCTCAGAGAGTTAAAGAAAGTACAATCTGGTGGTAAAAGTGCGGAAAAAGAGCTTGACTCACCCACATTCAAACAAGTTTCAGTAATAAACAGTACATCCAAGCTGTTGCAATGAAAAAAGTCATTAGTTACAAAAAATATTCACTAGAGATCTAGCATTTACCAGCGCCATCTCTGTTAAAACCATGTCATTTACAATCCCAGTTGCCCGACTGAGTGATCGAAGGTTTCTGCAGGGGTTTGGTGAACAGAGACATGGGACCAGGATCTCATCCTCTTGATTTATGACAGGTACCAGCCAGGTGTATAGTGGCTCCAACGAATATCAGGAAACACAGTGGTTATAATCCATTCCTTATTTCATGAAACCAGTACAGGGATAGATCCATGGATTTAATGACAGGCGGGATTTCAGTTTCACCAGCATCCCACTACATCTCCCATGACATTTACACCTCCTTCCCTAAAGCAGAGGGTGCTTGGCGAAAAGTGCTTGGCGATCATATAGTACAACAGCAAGGGGCAAACACTCTCAATAGAGGACAAAAAACAAACCGTTACCAGTACTACAAACAGAACTAGCCATGGCAGACAGCTGGCCACACACACTGGCGCCATCTTGCCACACCTCATACCCATCTTACCATATCTTGTCAGCAACTGCTCTGAATGCAACTCATCGCAAAGAAGACAAACCAAAGAATCCCTCATACTCCATCAGATTCCTATTCTCCCCTGGTCCAAATTAGGCATTGATCTATTCACTTTGAACAAAAGACATTACCTAATAATGGCCAACTACTCCTCAGACTACTTTGAGATTGATGAACTGCAGGACTCCACGGGCCCCACTGTCATTGCGCACTGTAAATGTCAGTTTAGCAGGCATGTTCAGCCACTGAGAATAGGTATTGATCTGGTTTCTACACTCATCCGCATAGTAGAAGGTCCTAAAGGTAGCAAGGGAGAAAAGAGGGGCCAAATGGAATGGCTGCAGGTTGTCCTTATTTCCAGATATGTCCTGGATGCTGGCTGAGAGGAGGACAGCATTTACTACGGCAAGAAAGTTGCTACTGGAAAAAAAATGTAAAGTACACCTTGACATATCCAGCTATTCTCCAGTTCTTGTGGAAAGGGAGCAACATGAAATTCGACAAAGCTATAGAAGAAGTGAAGTTTATCCGAGAGCACGGCAGCAATGGCGAATGAAGGGCAATGTTAAAATGGAGGTATAAAGTGGAAGAAGTCATTGTAAGTCAGAGGTATGGTGGATGGTGCACAGTCGAATACCAGCGGACCTAAATGAGGTTTAGATTTGTTTTATTGGGGTTTCTATTCTTTTTTTTCTACAAGAAATGTCTGATAGCAATTCCCTTGTTCAATAACAGGGCTTTTTGTATCCATATTTTTTTAGGTGTACATTTTATAACCAGTGGGGTCTTCTGTAATGTTTTGAATATGGAAAATTTCAAATATCCAAAAGTTTTTATTGGTATAATAGGCAAGCTCTTCCATTACTCTTATACAGACAGTATTAAGGTCTTGGTTTGCATTACATTAAGAAATATTGTTTTACTTAAGACCATTTACTTTAAACGACTAGTGGCACAGGTGTAAAAATAGTGTCATAGAAAATTAATGGACGTGGGAATCCCATCAAGAGGAAAAAAATATTAATGTTAAACATAGGCAAACTGATATTGTGTTATATCCAGCCCCGCCTTATTTGTCTGCTCCCTGCATTTCCCTTGGGCGTGGCTACTAATCAGCCGTGCCTGAAGCTTGTTAGTCTTACCTCTTGTTCCTGCCATCCTGTCAACCAGCCACAGCTGCCATGCATTTACTTCTCTGTTAGTCATGTATATTAGTGTCTCTTAGGCCTGAGCTCCCTGTTTAGTCATTGTTCTCTGTCCGTGTGAACTTCCCTGCCTGGTTCAGATCAGGTCAGGTCTGGGAGCATGCACTGATGCAGCACGTTGCCAACCCACCACATGACGAAACGCCTCGGGATCCCAACTGGCAACCCCCCAGGCAGACACACGGTCCTGTCCCACCCTCTGGAGATGGCCATCTATCTGCCACAGCCAGTTGTTACATACACCTCCCCTTGGCCTGGTCCAGCCGCTCGGGTCCTCAGCAATGAGGATCCTGCGTGCTGGATCACCCACAGGGAAAAGCATCACATGGCCATAGTGCTGTAACTGAAGCTCCCTCGCAATGCAGACAATGTGCCTCATTCTGGACTCCCCTAGCAACCGCTCGTTCGACCCAAAGTCAAACCAGCGATACATGAGGATTCTCTGAAGAGAGACAGTACCGAAGGAGTCCAGTCTTCATCTTAGCTCACTGGATAGCAAACAAGTCTCACAGCCATATAACAAGACAGGGACCACCAGGACTCTAAAGACTTGGACCTTCGTCCTCTTGAAAAGATATTGGGAGCGCCATACACCTCTTTCCAGCGACCTCATGACCACCCATGCTCTCCTAATCCGTCTGCTGACTTCATGGGAAGAGTCACCCCAAACATGAATGTTGCTGCCGAGGTAGGTGAACCTCTCGACGAGGTCGACACTCTCCCCACAGACAGACACACCACTGATGGCTGTGCCTAAGAAGTCATTAAAGGCCTGGATCTTGGTTTTTATCCAGGACACTCACAACCCCAGAAACTCAGACTCCTTGCTCAGTCTCTCAAGAGCCCCAATCAGAGTCTCCATTGACTCAGCGAAGATCACAGCATCGTCAGCAAAGTCAAGATCAGTGAATCTTTCTTCATCAACAGATGCCCCACACCTGCTGGACCCAACGACCCTGCCCAACACCCAGTCCATGCAAGCATTGAACAGAGTAGGAACAAGAACGCACCCCTGACGAACCCCAGAATCAACTGGGAAAAACACAGAGGTTCTTCCTCCACTCTGCACAGCACTCACAGTACCAGTGTACAGGCCAACCATGACGTCCAGCAGCTTCAGGGAGATCCCGCAAAGTCTCTGGATGTCCCACAGGGCAACTCTATCAACTGAGTCAAATGCTTTACGAAAATCGACAAAGGCTGCAAAGAACCTCTGCCGATATTCGCGCTTGCACTCGATGAGAACCCTCAGTGCTAAGACGTGGTCGATGGTAGACTTAAAGGCATAAAACCCTTCCCTTTCCAGATAGGGACAAGAAGTCCCATTTTCCAGTCAGTTCCCAAATGGAAGCAAAGATTGTCTGCAATGCCAGCAGGACAGCCATACCACCAGCCTGGAGAAGTTCACCCTGGATACCACAGATCCCTGCAGCCTTCCCTACCCCCAGCTGATTCACCACCCATGCAATCGTAGTGAGATTGGGTGGTTCACAGCTGATTGGGGGGTCAGCCTCAAGAACCGTGGACCCAGAGATGTCCAGCATCCTAGATGGAGGATCAGCTTTAAACAACTGCTCAAACTAGCCGGCCCAGCGATTCACAACTGCAGTGTCATCTGTAAAGACCATTCCGTCACTTGCCCTGACTGCAAGTCTCCAAGGAGCAGACTCAGATGTACATGCTTCAATTCCTCTGTAACTAGGACGTGGGTCGCTGGACCACCTGCTCGTGTCACCTGCTCGCAGATTCGTCTAACAAATGCCTCCTTATCTACCCTCAGAGCTCTCACAGCTGTCCTCCTCAATTCCTGGTAGAGACTGGAGTTGCCACCAAATTGTGCACTGTGACTCCTCTCGATAATATCCAGGGTGCCCTGTGAGATGAATCACCTCCTTCTGGGAACACCAGCAACACCAACACAACCCTCAGCAATCTTCAGGGTCTTATCACGGAATGTCTCCTACATTACATTGGAGTGGGCAGTCGCACCCAAACCTGCAAGTTCCTCACCCAAACGGCATACAAATTCATCAGAAACAGCTTGATCTTGGAGTCTGGCCAAGTCCAGCCTCCTTCTCGTAGTAGGTGGTAGCCTACCGGATCTAAGTTGAATCTTCAGATTAGCAACAAGAAGTCTGTGATCAGAATTCACAAACTGGGCACTTCTGTAGACCCTGCAGTTCTACAGGAGCCTTGGTATTGAAATACCAAGTCCAACGATGTGGTTCAGGGTGTTGGAACCAGGATCCAGCAACACGCAGCCCCTGACCTTTTGCAAAGTCAAGGAGCATGGAGCCACTTTCACCCCGGTCGCCAGACTTGTGGGGACCGACACAATCCTCATAGCCAGAGGAGTGTCACCTTGTGGGCACCCATCAACTACCGAGCGAAGCTACGAGTAAAGTCTCCATCAACGAGACATCACTCACCGCGGTTGAAGCATACACCGAGACAACAGACAAGACACCCAGGGAGTGCCTTAGCCTGAGTCTCATAATACACTTATCGAAAGGGGTGACATCAGCCACCATCGGGAGGAGCCGTCCTGCCACAGCAACAGCTACTCACCGAGTATAGCAGCCATCAGAGCAACCAGATCAAAAGTAGGTGTACCCATTTACAGAGATCTGGCCACTCCCTGGTCTGCGTACCTCCGAGAGTGCCGCCACTGAAATGCAGAGTTTACGAAGCTCCCCCGACAGCAGGCGAAGATGGTCATCTTGCCGGAGAGACAAAACATTCCACGTGCCTACTCAGATGGGCCGCCTCAAGCTGGGACCCAAGTGTAGGCAGCAGGTAACGCCTCAGCACCACACCAGCTCTGATCCGCAACCGGCCTGACCCTATTGGCTCTCCGACGGTTTCGACTCTTCCAGGGATGAGGCTCCCGAAGGCTGTCCCCCATCCCCTTCATGGTGCGTGCAGCCTTCAAATGGCCTATGACCTATAGCCTTCCTATAGGAGGCTGCAGCAGAGCTACTCCCATGGAGAGCAGAAGGGTATCGTGCCTGTTTGAACTGAACTGTCGTGAGGTGTTTTACGGTGGCTGGAGTACTAATCCTGCCACCAACCCCCAAAATCATTTTTGGAAGTTGGAAGACCGCTTGCAGGGCCAGATGCGGTTTAACGTCATACCCAGGACACACTGCCTGGTTCCCTCAATAAAATCCCCTGCGAGGGGTTTGACTGGCTCACAGACTGCATTTGGGTCATTCTTCCCCTCACTGCATAGTGACATATTGCCTTTATCCAGGAGACACACATGAAAGATGAGGAGGCACAGAAATTTAAAAGGGACTGGGTGGGGCATACTTATTATAGCTCATTCTCAAGCAAACAAAATGGGGTTATTATTCGGATAAATAAGAAACTAAACTTTTCACTCCTTAGAGAGTTTAAAGATGAGAATTGTTAGTTTTAGCACCCATCCTACCCTTCCTTCGGTGTATTCTCCCTATTTGGCAGGCAGGTGTTGCTGGCCATCCTGTCCTTCTCCCTGTTGTCCTTCAAGTCTTTAGTGTGTTGCACCAGCTCCCCGGACTGCCGCATAGCACTATGGGCTGATTGTGTGGCCATAAACTCTTTAGTCATGTGTTTGAGGCCAGCCTCCTCTGTTTATTTGTATTTATTAGATTTTTGTTCCGCAGTTTTACTTTTCTATTAGTTTTCTTGTTTCTAGATTGTGGTTATGTATTTCTTGTCTTTGTTATATTCCTAGTGTTACATTCTGTTTCCTAGTTTCCCTGTTAGTCATAGTTATATGATTAAGCTTATTTGATCCACCTGTTTCCCTGTGCCTCATGATTGTTCTACCAGATTGCTCATTATCCTGCTCCTTCTATTATTGGTTAATTGCTTCATGTTTCACTCTTGCTTCTTTGTTACTCAGCTCAGTTTGTGTATTTAAGTTCCTGCCTGTATTCATTTGTTCAGTGTGTATGTGAGATGTTGCCATGGGCTATTCTGCCCAGTTTACTTGGTAAGTTTGTTCATCCCACATAGCAAAGTTGCTATGGCCCAGTTTGGGCCACAAGTTCCACTTACACTGGCCCACACATGGCAATGAATTACGGTCCATTAGTGGGCCACCTCTGGTAGCCACTATGTGGGCCACATGTGACCCATAACAAGGACATATTTTCTGGCCAGAGCTGGCCCGATTCTGGGCCTATGTTATACCAGACATGTTTTTGATTAGGTTCCATATTTCAGCTTAGGCTAAGCCTGACCAAAGCCACACATGGTCCAGATTAAAAATGCCTCAACAACAACACCATTATGAAAAATTTGAATTTTAATATCAAAACATTCAGTTTGCATATGCAAAATACAGGTTCTCAAGATTTTCTAACAAAACCTTTATATATTTCTGGTTCTTAACCTTTTTTCAGAAAGAACAGGTTGATGTTCACAACCCCTCATTCTTATAACTCACACATTCATAAAGGGCCAAGAACTAACCCCACCCCTTCACACATACTTATTGCTTTATAAAGTACAATAACAATAGACCTGAACAAGTTTTTGTGTCAAACACATTAAAAGAACCCACAACAACATTTTTCAATCGAAGAACCAGATACAATCTCCTCATAATCCTCTCCTTTCAGCCACCATCCCTATCCAAAGCCAGATGTAGCCATATTTTGACAGTGGAATCTATTTCTTGGTCTGTGGCCCCACATGTCAGACGGTTATGCCTCACAGCCGCTACAACATAAAATCACAAATGGTATTCAAATTTTGAGGTTTTGAAAATTCAAACTTTTTATATCATCTAGTGTGACTACTGGATTTTTGAGATTGATCCCATTAACAATAAACAAACGCCCTGTTGAAAAACATTCAGGAGTGATATACATACAATTTTTTTTTTATTATATCAGTAGAGCTCAGTAATGAGTGCATTGTCAGTACAGAACATAGTAAAAGGCATATGAGTATTTATTCTAATCTGCTTTTATTTATTTGAAGTGTTCACAATAAGGACAGTACAAGCCATGTGAACTAGGCATGGTTCCCGATAGGACTTTTGCTTCTACTGATCCACAAAATTATAGTTTGTGTGTTTACACATGTATTATAACAGTCCAGGACAATTCACGTTGCTGCATTTCAAATATTTAGTTTGGACTGGGCTTTATTTGCATGAATGACGCCTACTGGTAACAAGATCAACTTACCAATCACAATATCCTGAATTTTTAGGTGCCAGAAGCCAATTTTTCCATTTACTCCTGTCATGTTCATCTTCTTTGCCAAGGAGTTTGCAATCGTTGCATACATAACCCTCCAAACACACTCATGAACGTCCACCCCACCTTTGAGAGCCGGGGCGTTCACCTGAAATTATATTTTTGCATTAGCTTTACTGTATCTCAGCATTACTTTAATAAATAACCTATACAGTCAAAAGTTTTGAGAATGGCACAAATATTGGTTTTCACAAAGTTTGCTGCTTCAGTTTTTTTGATGGCAATTTGCATATACTCCAGAATGTTATGAAGAGTGATCAGATGAATTGCAAAGTCCCTCTTTGCCATGAAAGTGAACTTAATCCCAAAAAACCCATTTCCACTGCATTTCAGCCCTGCCACAAAAGGACCTGCTGA
>JAAGVU020000008.1:25888319-25915315 GCA_011763525.2 Mormyrus iriodes | reverse complement strand
GTCCTTAAAAATCATGGAGGTCATACAAAATACTAGATGTAGTAGTTTTTGTTGTGGGGTTTATTCATTTTTGCATCACCTGATTTGAGTAAAACGATTTTGTAATCTAAATTATATTAACCTGACTTTCATGTTCATGAGTTCTATTAAACTCAGTCTTGTCAGTTTTGGAAATTGTTCGTGTGGTCATTGAGCTATTGATTTAAAATGTTACTTTTCAAAAGGGGTGTACTCATTTATGCTGAGCCCTGTATGTATAACGTATAAATATTTATATATTATATATGAATTTATTATATTAAAATATTAAAGTTAAAAGCTCTTATATCAGAATCTGTATTGGCAGTTGTGTATCAGAATCGGATCGGAACTGAAAAACATATTTGCTCATCCTGTAAAGTTGTTGCACACTTTTTGTAAATGCATCGACACAGTGAAGCATGACAGGACCGCCCTTGTGGCGTGCTGACTGACTGCCCACTGGCTTTTCACTGTTCCCCATATATCCATCTAGTTTACTGATATAGAGCCTGATGAATTTTTTCTGTTAATGAGTCTTCTGTTCTTTGTCTTGCAGCTCAAGGAAGAGTTGTTCAGAGCTGTGTGCAGCTAATGGACATTTAAGTAATGAGGAACTGCTAAAATAAAAAAAAAACTTGCGAGAAAATCATTGGATGAGGCTAAACCATCGGTGGCGGGCGAAGAAGATCTTGCATTTTTTGGGATCTCCCCATTTTTTATATTTTTTTGCTAGGTTCATACTACCACTGACTTCTTTCTCTAAGTGAACACTGGTTGAAATGAATCTCTTAAGTTATTGTTCCACAGGTTCCACACTGGTCATACCATGACTGTGCCACCCCTCACACCACATTTTGTCTACTTGTCTGCCCTACCTGTTCCACTCCATTAGCAAGTGCCAATCAGCTGGCTCCTCACCCTGACCTGTCCATCAAAGGCTTTACCCTATATTATATATTGGACAATGCCTTTGAAAAAATAGGGGTATAAACCTGAAACTTTATCCATATGGGTAACAATTGGCTATACTGTATTTATCCTTGCATAATATATTAACATTTAATTAATTTTCAAATGACCATAATACTCCATTTTTTCCCTTTGTTTTTGTGGAAAATAATTCAATAGTCCAGCTTCTATGAGGAAGGATATCTGGAATTTGACGTGATAGTGATTTTTATGAACTGAGGGATCCCCTCTGATGACGTAGCTTCTGGTAGATAAAGGAACAGCTGCTGTGCTGTAGCTTCAGGGAAAAAAACAGAATGCATACTGCCTAATGTATAGGTAATGCAATGAGAACAAACTTCTATACTTTCTATTTATTTGCACAGTGTAAATTATGTAAATGCTACAGACCTAGTTCTTATTGTGTATGATTGTTGTTTCACACTGGGGCAAATCCTATCTGTTTGGATGACAGGTACAAATGTCCCTCAGTTTACAGTTTGGCATTATTTGTGGAGTGGTGAATTTCTTGTGAAATATGACTCTAGATCTAATGTTTTCCTGGGTTTGTTCCTCCTGCATGGTCTCACTGGCTGGAATAACATGGAAACAGAAGAAATCTATGTGCAACGTTTTACTTAGTTTTTTTCTTTTACGGGTTTTAGGTGTGTTGACCTTTCTTCCTCTCCTGTGATTTAGATGAGCATGTGGTGTGCAGTGTAGTTGGACAGATGATACTGCAGAATTTGGAGGGAACTCTGATACTGGCCATCACTGTGTCTTATTGTGGCTCAGGAAATTGTGTTCTCACTATATCTTCAGTTAGTATAAACCAAGATGGAATTATCAGTTCAATTTAGCAGTCTGACGTGTACCCCATACAATCAAATCACCTGTCAGGATAATGTACCTAAGTCATTTTCATCAGGGTGAAATATAAAAAAAATCTCAAGCAAATTGTAAATAAAAATGAACTGAAATTGAAAATTTTATATGTGACATGGTTTGCTAGTTTTCCATTTTAGTAATTCAGTTATAAAAATATATTCAGCTTTCTACTGCTTATCCTGGACAGGGTCATGTGAGGTGTTGAAAGGTATTGCCTAAATCATACTCTTTCTACTGCTTTGTCTTGCTGTGAACTGAATGGGTGCAGTCTCATTCTGCTAAAATTGCCTTATTTGTAAGCTACTTTTGCCTTGTAATTGCAGAGTTGAACACCCAGACAGTTTATTATATTTATTATTATAAGCAGATTGCTTTTTCCGTATTTGATTGGAGGACAAGTTCATCTATCATCTTAAAGATAACCATTATTAAAATAACCATTGTTAAAAATGTATAATTTTTTTTTTAAGTCATAGTGTGGTTCAATGATTACTGAAGTCAAGTTCGACCTGGGAGTCTTCTCTGTGTTAATTTGGCTTTATTTCAAATAAAACTCCCATATGCTTGGTGATTTGCAGAGCAAAGCTGCATGTAATCCCAGTGGTTAAAGCATTTTCCTAAGTTTCAGTTTGCTTTATGCAAAGCGCTTCTCAACTTGATATTTTTCCATCAAAAATTTGTATCTCCTAGCTCTGATTTCTCCAGATGTTGTATTCAGCATTATTTGAGTTTTTGCTCAATATTGCCCTTTTTAGAATAAACTGCTGCTAACATATAAGAGGGTTAACTTCTTGGAGACCTTTGCCTGCCCCCCAGACAGCCGCTAGATTTCAAATGTGCATGAATGAAATAATGAATAATCTGTGCATGGGCCCCTGTGTCTAGCTCTCCGCTCTGTTTACCTCAATATCCAACACCGGACCTCATTGTCTTTTAAATATTGCTAACCAGAAAAACAATGCCTTTTTTGTACTGCTCTTTAAGTTGTGGAATAGCTGATCTCAGAAACTGCTCTGGACCAGGGTTTCCTAATCCTGGTTTTTTGAGGACCCAATGTCTATGCTGCCTTTTTGTTCTACATTTTACTAATGAAGCCATGTCGATCTAAAGCTGAGACTCATTCGTTGAAGATCGTCCAACAGCTTATCTAGCCCAAACATAAGGTAATTTTTTTGCCTTTTGTTTTCTAGCAAAAAGCATAAATTTTGGGGTCATCATAATATCAATGCATTTTCCCCAAGCAAGTAATTTATTGACCATGTACACATTATGGGACACATTTAGATGACTCCTTAACTTCTTATTTTTATCCTTGCAAATGGATCTTTGATGTTTCTCTGGGATAACAGGAACTTTATCAAATCACACTCAGAATTTCAGAAGTACTTCATTGACTAGTAGCATGATTAGAACAAAAATCCAGTGGGTCTCCGAGGTCAGGATTAGAAGACCTTGTTCTAGCTCTGAGACTGAAAACAAGAAGTGGCAAAATGGGTTATATACTATGAAAAGAGAAACTATAGAACAATCCCATCTCATTTTGTCATGTTTGTGTGTTTAATTGGTTAGTTTTTATTTTGTGTGATTTCTGAGCCAGTAGAGAACTGACTGTACTAATGCATATTTCTGAAACTTGTCTTTATATTACAGAGAAATGTTCAATGTAAAAATTGCTACTGTAATATTCAATTTGCATTTACTAAATGTTGAACAACAAAACAATATAATATGGAAAAGAAATTATTTCTGGGAGAATACATCATCTTAAGAAATGTCTTGGTTTTCCTATTTTTCTTTTTTCCTGTGTCTAATTGGTGAAGGGAGGTAAACCTTACCCTGGATTTTGTTCCATGAACAAAAACAAAACCAAGCACACAGGGAATGTGTGAGTCAGCAAAGATACTTGCAGGAACAGTCTGGCAAAGATCATAGCTGATGAACTTCAAAGTACTGCTGGAGTGTTTTGCTCTGTCTAGCCAAGTTTTCAGTGGAATGATGTCTAATCACTTAAACCATATATCCCTTTATAAACTCTGCCTTTAATAGTCTATTTTCCTGGCATTGCTTTGACTCACACATTCCATCTGAAGGCAGTATTAAAATGACGGTGTAAAAGCATCTGTATCCCAAGATGCAACAGCTTTTTATTGCTGTGTGGGGTGTCATCGTAGAGTGCACATAACGTATGTTGTGAGCAGGTGGTGAGCATGGTGATGAAGTTAGCCATTCTCCAAAGCTCTCACCACTTACAATATACTTTTATGGCATTTCTAAAACGCCACCTGTCATTTGAATCAGTGTCACAATTGATTTTGTCACTAAAGGCTAATGCCAGATTTATATAGTTTCAAATACTAAATGTGCCAGATTCCTATAGGACGGTTCCAGATCGTTCTTGACTCGGTGCCACATTTTATCCATGGCATCCTTGCTGCGCAGTGAAAGTGCTAACTCGGTGTAATCTACAAACATTTGTTTTCTTTTTAATCCACTATCTATAGGTTGTTTTTTTAAGGTGGTGATGCAAGCACTAAAGCAAAGGCTGGCCACTCCACAAATGCTAATTGCAGCTGCATTCATGTTTAGTGAACACTAAAATGACCACAGCAGGAGTGAAATCTTGTGCGCAAAATGACTTATAGGTGTAAATCTTCAAGAAAACAACTAGGTTTATGAAAATGTATGCATTACATTGCGTTGGAAAATAAAGAAAAGCTCTAACCCCATGATGTGAAATTTATACTGTCATGCAGTGGAAATCACTGATTTAGACTATAGGGTATTGGACATATTGGTTCAGGGACATCATTTCCTCCTTTCCTAGAATTAGGCCTATAAAGTAAGACAAGTATAAAAAGTCAGTTATTGATTAAAATAAAGCTGAAATAGTAGGACACGTCCTTTGCCAGTCACCTCATTTCAAGGTCAGATACTGTAGCTTTATCAATATTTAACATTGTAGCCCTTAACATAAGTCAACAGTAAGAAAATAATTAAATGAAGTGAGTAAAACATTTTCCACAAGTATTTTGGACGTGCACCGCATGGCCTGTTAGTTATTGCTTGGTCAATGGGTAAGGATAAAACGTAGAGTAAAACGCAGCGCCATCTAGTGATCGTAAAACTATTATTGCATTTAAACAATTACATTCATATTTGCATTTCGACGGTTTGTCAAGCATTTCTTCACATATTACGCATTATTATTAGATAGTATATTGTACAGTTTAAACTATTAAATATAAAAATACTATTCCAATGAATGCCTACCTATATCATCATTATACTTGACATTTGTATACTACAACCTGGCAATCGTTTCCCGCAGTTTAAGTACTGAAGGAGTAAATAAAAACAGCGTGTTTTTTTACTCGTTTTTGGCGACTTCTCGCGCTCCCCCAGCTGTGTCCTAGAGGCCGCGTGCTGGCGACCACCTGACCGGAAGAGAGTCTGGGAGCGTGACACTGGTTCCGGTTTAACGAATCTGCGCTTCCTAAATAATGAACTCCTCCTGTCGTATGTGTATGTATGTGTCGGGAGTAAACTGTCGAAACAAAGAACAAAAAATAAAGTCCTGAACCAAAAGGTTTTCGTCCTTGTTATCGTATACCCGAAAGCTAACGGTAACTGAGAGTTTAGACCAGTTTAGATAAGTAAATATTGCACACCCAAAATTGAGGGTTTGTGAAATCCATGTGTTATGCATTTTTATTGAAATATTACTTTAAATGCGATTATGGCGGTTGTCAACGAAGCCGCACTCAAGAAAATGCTGTCAAAGGTGAGAACCTTTACGTTGTAAATGTATGGAAAATGATGTGCATTGTGGTGGTTTCTGTCCTTCTAAACTACACATTTATCTTGACTATTATTATGTCGGCTGTGGTTTTTGTATTAAATAAAACCACACCGATCTTCTTCCTTTCGTTTAGCAGTACAAATATAAGGATTTGACAGTCCGCGAAATCACATACGTAATCTCACAGTACAAGGACCTGAAACCTGTGGTGGAGGCGTATGGTAAGTGACTGTCGATGGCGCGTGTTTTCATCTACTGTTGTTGTTTATCAAAATGCCAAATCATAGCGAGGAAACCACAGCATTAAAGTAAAGTTTCACTGAGTCTGACTGGTATATAGTTTTAGTAGCATTTAATGTGGACAAGGCATGTATTTATACTATAATGTTTATATTCTGACTTTTACTAATGTTTTTTGCATTCTATACACTTAGTTGAAATGTTTTGCTTTTGTCTCGACCATCACTTGTTTTTTTATTACCTTTTATTAATCATTCTGTATGTAATTTTTTTCTGTTACTAGTTTTCAATGATGGTACTTCTAGAGATCTGTTGAACCTAACTGGAACAGTGCCAGTTAACTACAGAGGTAAAGAAATACCTATTAATACTGCGTAAGCACAAAGGTAGAACTTTGCACTTCAGATTGTTTTTTGCCTTCACTGTAACATTTTGCAATTTTTCAGTTTCTCAGATAGATAGATACTTTTATCCATATAGTGTATTGGGACACCTGGCCATTACACCCACAAGAACTTTTATGACATCCCATTCTAAATCCACATGCATCAATATGGAGTTGGTCCCCTCCTTGCAGCTATAACAGCTGTCACTCTTTTGGGAAGACTTTCCACAAGATTGGAGTGTGTCTGTGGGAATTTTTGCCCATTCATCCAACATTTGTGAGGTCAGGCACTGATACTGGATATGAAGGCCTGGCTTGCAATCTCCATTCAAGCTCATCCCGAAGGTGTTCAGTGCAGTTGAGGACTTGGCTCTGTGCAGACCAGTGAAGTTTTTCCAAGCTAAACTCACCCAACCATGTCTTTATGGACTTTGCTTTGTGCACTGGGGCACAATCATGCTGGAACAGAAAAGGGCCTTCCCCAAACTGAAGTCAGAAGCATAGAATTGTCTAAAATGACTTGATATGCATACCATGTCATAAATGTTCCTGTGAGTATAATGTCCATATACTTTTGTCCATATAATGTATGTACATAGATACCATATTGACAGTGTTGGGAAGAGTTATTTAACACTTGTGTGATCATGCTTTATATTAACTGCACCTTCTTAATGCCTTTATGTCTTTCATTGAACATTCAGTACGCCTTCATAATGCATTCATAACCATCATGTAGGTATACCGTAACAGCTTTAATACACAATAATAGCAAGCGTTAAAAGATTATTATTATATTATAATTAAGATTATAATGTTTATTACAGCTGTCATGTCTTTTTCATTGAAAGTGTTATAAATGCAGTGGTTTACTACCTGTTAAGGTATACTTGCTGCTTATTAATGTTCTAAGAATGCATTACAAATCCATTATGAAGGTGCAGTTAATGTAAAGTGTTACCAGATGGCTTTGCGGATCCATGTTGTTCCGAAAAGGCGGCATTTCTGCACAGCGGAAAGATGCAAAGCAGCAGAAAGAATGTTATATTCTACATAAAGGCTTTTTACCTAAAAGAATATATTCAGATGTAACCCCTTTGTAATCACCAACATTTTGATTAGTAACTGTAATTTTAGACCTCTTAGAAATTAACCAAATTTCTTTCATACATATTTCATACATATACTTTACAGTTGTTACTGTTCAGTGCGTCCCCCAAATTTTTTCCATTGCTTTCAGTAGGTTGATCTTGCTTACTGCTAGCAAGCGAGCCTGCATTACTGTATCAAGAATATGCATGCCCACCCACCTCTCTCTCCTCCCCCCAACCCTTAACTCATATCGAAAACATGCTATTTGTACAGCACAGAAGAAAATGCTTTTACGAATTATTGGGTTTGTATTTTTTTAATTGATTTTGGATGCATTTTAACAACCAACAACTGAGTTCTATTTTTCCATTGTTTTCAGCCAGCTGATCTTGCTTACCGCTAGCGAGTGAGCCTACGTTACTGTATCAAGAATATCATACTTAAGCGTCAGAGATAGGAATTAACTTACACGCTACCGCTTATTTTGAAAAGTTTTTAATTTTGAAATTATTTAAATAATTAGAAATTTATTGGACATGCACGTTCACATCTTGAAGGTTCGTATGTAGAGAATTTTCTGTATATTAAAATATACTTCTTTTCTCCTTAGGAAATGTGTACAACATCCCTGTTAGTCTTTGGCTTCTGGAAACCTATCCCTACAACCCTCCAATCTGTTTTGTGAAACCCACCAGTACAATGATGATCAGGACTGGGAAGCATATTGATGCCGGTGGCAAGATCTACCTTCCGTATCTGCATGAGTGGAAACCCGTGAGTCTCTGCAGCTCTGAATTTCACTTAAGTGAAGTATTGCAAAACAAGCTTTTATCGTTTTTCTACAAATTTAGTTGATGCATGTTCCGCACATCAGCAAATGTGAATAATGGCATGTTGATTTTGGTTGCTTGTGAAGTCTGGTAGTATATGTTTAGCATCAGCCCAGTTCAGCACAGTATCTGTAGTACTGTGTGTGCTTATATGGGTGCTGAATAAATATATAATTGACATGCTCCTCCACTAGCCTCAGTCGGACCTGTATGGACTGATCCAGGTTATGATTGTAGTGTTTGGAGAGGAGCCTCCGGTATTCTCTCGTTCCACTACACAGCCCAATTACCCAGCTTTCCAGACCACAGGCCCTCTGAACTGTGAGTATGATATGATATATTCACCAGCCACACCAGTTTGCTACCAGCCTCATTTTCACTACACAGCAGGACAGGAAGTCTTGTTTATCAGACTAATAAGTATATCAATATCACCTGTCAGTCGTTAGTGAAGTAACATAGAAGAAATGCCTAGTTTGTAAACAACATCAAGGCTATCCCCTGCCTTACACCGTGTGTATGTTGGTAAAGGTTCTCAGTTGCTACATGCCGAAATGGACAGGCTGTCCCCAACTTACAACCCATGTAACTCACGGTGATTTGCACATATTATGAAAAAAAGGGGAAACGTATGTAAAAATAAATTTGGGGTGGTCATACATCTGGCAGCACCATGCTACCTCGTATGAGCTGGAGTGTACATTAGTTGCTGCTAGAAAGTGCAGTACAGTATGACATACATCCATTTTGACATACAAGTCTTACAGGTCTGTTGAAACGGAACCCAGTTGTAAGTCAGGGATAGTCTGAATATAAAAACAGAGGTACAATGTGTAATACTTTAAATGAGCACTAGATGGCCGCTGGTCCTGGTTTCTCTGCAGTAAGGAGGCTGTTAGGGTTCAGTGTAACTTGTTCTTTTACCTCCAGCTTCCTACATGCCAGGTATGGCAGCTGTCTCCCCCTATGGGCCGAGTCACCTTCCCAGTGCTAGGTAAGATGATTGGCCCTAGATCGTTGAGAAATAAATATAAGCAAGTATGTCTTGTACGTAATTTATGATTCAGAATACTTATAAAAAGGTTTTTTTAGTTTTTAAATTTTAATGTGTTTTATTTTTCCCCAGTGGGTTTCCAGGATACCCATATCCTAGTGTGAACTCATACCCAGTCACAGCTGGTTATACTCCCTACACTCCTCCCATTCCTGTCACATCTGTTGGTAAGTAGTCTTTTTATGCTTTGCCGATTGTCACTGCTGACATGTGGAAGTTGGCCCTCTCAATTGGGGGGACTGAATGTCAGAATACATTTTCTGTAACTGTCCATTGTAATACTATTAAGACTTTTAAGACTGAAAAGTTTCAGGATTCCATAGCAGCACATAACTCTGCCCAAACAGTGGTAGCAGCAGCAGTGTTACAGTACCGAATACCTTAGACCTTTTCCTGACCATGAACCCTGGCCTTCAGACTGTAATTGCCCCATTGTGACTGTAGTGGAGTGCCTAGCCCAGCTGGAGGGGTCGTAGGTGTAACCAGAGCTAAGCAGTAAAGGTCACCAGCCGCACGGCTTCAGTTTGAGAGGGCCTGGGAGTGACCTTCGGCTCCCCTGGCTCTATATTTAGAGTTGGAGTATAAGGTTCCTCATAGAACTTGCTGTATGCTTCTGAGATCAGCCCTGACATTCATACTGCTGACTTTGAAGTCTGAAGGCCAGTTCTCTCTCACATGGACGAACTATTCCAGCTACTGCTTTGGTTGTTCTGAAAGAGAAAAAATATCTGCTGCTATGTTGCTGCTTTATAGCAGCAAATATCTGATTTCAGCTGTAGCAGAATCAGTTCTGCATGTTAAGCTTTAAGCTGTTAGATGTTAATAATTGTCATATTTTAAGAGTAACTCTTCACCTGGAGGGTGGCACAGTGGTTCAGTGGCTAGAACTCTTGCCTTACACATCCAGTCTTGGGTGTTTGATTCCTGCCTCTGTGTGTGTGAAGTTTGCCTGTTCTCCCTGTATCACACAGAATTCCTCCAGTATTCCAAAGACATGTAGTAGGCTAATTGGTGTCTCTTAGTAGCCTGTAATATGGTTGATGGTGTCTATATTAGGGTCGCTCAATTATGAATCATGATTATTTTGGTCAGTACTCCAGTCATGAATATTTAATATGATGACTCATACCTGGGCATCTTTTGAATGAGTACGGGTTGGTAGCCTGTTGTCCTGGGTAAAATTGCCCACTGTGGCCTTTTCAGAGCTAGCCACCTAATCAATTCAATTCAGTTCAATTTATTGGGTGTCTTGAAAAGCGATATATAAATGTACCATTCATTCATCCAACATGCATTTATTGAACTTATTAAAAAAGGTTTTCATTTTAATTGTGGATTTCTTGGACCCTGAATATAATTCAACTGAGAAACGATTAAAAGGGGGCTGGAAAGGGGTGCGCTGGATTTACAACATTAGACAAAATGGGAGCGTTATTGTGAAACGAAATGCAGCACAATAATCATTTTATCTTGATTATTTTGTTTTGGTAATCGTTGGAAGCCAGAAACGTGAATGAAATTAAAATTTGATTAATTGCTTAGCTCTAATCTCTATAGGTGCTTTCACGCAGATTCACACAGGGCAACTTTTTTCTGGAACCAGGGACTTTTGTTGTGTTCACACCGCAGGAACTCAACCCGATTGTTGTTCCTCGGAGGCAGTTCCAGAACCCCTTATTAGTACCTACTCCAGACTAGGTACTTTTCGTTCTAACACAAACTACTGGTGAGGCACTTACAGCCATAGCTTGCTGATTGGTTGACCACAAGGACCACCACTAACGTTGAAGTTACATGGAAGTGCAGAAAAAGAGATGTAGTGGAGCAAAAATTGTGCAGATGGTATTATTTTTGTACCCCAGTTACATTTTAATGCATCAAATAATACATTTTTGTGCTTGCTTCTCCATATTTCTGCATTAGAAAATTCGATCCCTAACCAATATACTTTTGTCCAATATCGCCGGTGCCAGCAGTGAAACTTACATCGTTTTCTATAATGTGGAAAATTAAAGATCAATCTGCTGACCAGATTTAATAACATGTCACAGGTCATATAAGTAAAAAATGCAAATAAAAGGCTGTCTCCTATTTTGATCGCAGTCAATCCCCCAATAACTAGCAAATAGCTAACAAAATGACTTATTTATCCTCCATCGTTTTGTTGCGGCCGTGTAGTTTCATATGAAATAGTGTGTGAAGTTTAACCTACGAGCTTTTTGCGTCTCCCATGCTTTTTTAGCATAAAGGTCCCAGTTCCTGTTGTGTGGTGTGAAAGTGACACACGAAAGTGGCCATGAGCTACAAAAGTTTCAGGTTGAGACAGCCCAGGGACCTCCGGTGCGGAAGCCCCTCATATCTCCAGCAATAGATTGGAACTTAAACTTGCAAAGTTTTGGTCCAATATCACTAATAATCCATACATCTTACAACAACTTATCCTGGTTATGGTCAGGAGAATGGTCTGGAGCCATCGCATAGGATACAAAGCTGAGATGCACCCTGAGATGGCTACCAGTCTCCCTGATAATCCCACAATGGGATGGCATCAAATCCAAGGTGTTCCTGTGTCATGTACCCTGTGTTTCCAGGGTGGGCTCCAGGTTTACCATGACCACTATTTGTATTAGCAGTAAAGATGCGCAATATATTGGCTAACATATTGGTATCGGCTGATATTTGTTAAAATTCATGATATCGGCATCAGTCCAGTGTGTCAGACTTTGCTGATATTGCTGGCCAATATTTAAACTTTATTAGTATTCAGAGTTAGCAGCACCAGAGCTAAAGACATAACTATTCAAATAATGGAGATCTGCAGGGACGAGCTGGCCCCCCACCACTAATTAGCAGTTATTGAAAATGGATGGATGCATGTTGTATTAATTGTTTTGGGTGAAGCATAAATAGATATCTCAATGGTACAGTCTTTGAAAATGACTTTATGTGCTCTGAATGACAAGCCAAATCATTGGTTCTAGGTCCATGTCGTGATGGCACTATTAGCGAAGATACCATCCGTGCCTCCTTGGTGTCAGCAGTGAGCGATAAGCTGCGCTGGCGAATGAAAGAGGAGATGGATCGGGCCCAGGCTGAGCTAGATGCCCTGAAAAGGACCGAAGAGGATTTGAAGAAAGGCCACCAGAAGCTGGAGGAAATGGTGTCTCGCCTTGACCAAGAAATGGTGAGGTTCACCTCTACCATTGTCCTCTGTTATGATTACTCTGATGTTTAACTGAGCATTTGCTGGAAATGCTTTTTTATTTTGTGGCTTGGTCATAATGTATCGTTTTAATTTGTTTTAAATTGTCTGATATTGGCTCTTATTTAAAGTCTTTATAACCTCTTAATGGTTATTTTATTAGTGTTAGATTCATATACATAGATTCATGTGTTTTATGTTGGTTTCCTATTATGTTTCTGGTCTATAGATGTATGGAATTTGAGGTTACGAAGAATTAAGTGACTTGTCATAGGTTATTCAAAATATCTTGTGCAGCGAATCTAACCATGCGGTACATGTAATGGATCATTCATTGTGTGTGTGTGTGTGTGTGTGTGTGTGTGTGTGTGTGTGTGTGTGTGTGTGTGTGTGTGTGTGTGTGTGCACACGTGTACGCACTCATCGTGAGGCAGATGGAGGTGGAAAAGAACATTGACCTTCTGAAGCGGAAGGATGAGGAACTGACCACTGCCCTCGATAAGATGGAGAGCCAATCAGAGTGCAGTGACATCGATGACATCGTTGTGCCCACCACACCGCTCTACAAGCAGATCCTAAGCCTATACGCTGAGGAGAATGCTATCGAGGACACCATCTTCTACCTGGGGGAGGCTCTACGACGTGGGGTCATTGACTTGGATGTCTTTCTCAAAGTAAGCTCCTGCCTATTTTTTTCCTCTTTGTACTGTCTCCCAGCTCCTGCTTTCACCGTTTTGTGTCCTTGACTTCCTCCCACTCATCTCCTTCCTGTCTTCTAAGAGTAACCCAAGGGTGCATATTTTCTAATACTGGGAGTTTTTCCTGGTTTTAATTTACATATTAATTAGCAACCAATTCACACCTGAAACACCAGGTGAGGTGGCTTATTAGAAAAATAATTACATTAAAACAGTTATAAGCTTAGGCTGTGAAAACCAGCACACTCTGTGAACTCTTGAGGACTGGAGGTGAATGAGCATTTTTTGTGTATTATTAGTGTCGTCTTTTTGCTTTTATCTGAGTGATAATTTCTATGTCTAGTACAGCTTGACTCCTTGTCTTGTCGTGTACCTCATCATTGGCTACCCAGCAACTGGTTTTGGGGGGGGGGGGGGCGTCACTGCTTCTTTTTTTTCCCTCTTTTCATGTTATTGACTTAAGGTTTTATTTGGAAGAGTCCATGGTTAATATGCTTGGGGTGGGGGGAGCAGGTTAATTTGGTGTCTGTGTGTGTGCCTAGTTTTCTGGTTTACTCTCTTTGCAGCATGTGCGCCTCTTATCCCGTAAACAGTTCCAACTGCGGGCACTGATGCAGAAAGCCAGGAAGACCGCTGGTCTCGGCGACCTCTTCTGAATCCCACTCCCCTTCCGTGGACCTTTGTCTGATTAGCCGTCATCTGTTCTCTTGTTTCTGCCCTGCAGCTGTATGTCACGGTATTATGTGTCATGGTGCCAGCCTTTAATCAGCGGTGTAAAACTTATTTTGAAGGAGCCATGCTCCTAAAGGAAATGGAGATGACCAATAAACGAGAAAAGAATTAAAGATGAAGTTTCTGAAACTCCCAGGTCAGATAAGAGGGTCAGGATTTATTTAACTTTGCTACTTTTTATTTATTTAAAAAACAAAAAATGTTGTACTCCGTTAAAATTAAACTATAATTGCAAGATGTTTAGCATATTGCACCATATGAACCATATAAGGTATAACAGATTTGCACATCATTTAATGCAGCATTAAAAGCATGTCAAGGACTGGAAAGGACAAGGATTCTCTGTCTGACGAGAGAACCAAGGAGAACTTTGAAAGTATCACGACATCCGAATGGTCTTACTACAGTAATGATTTTTATTATTTCATAGCACTTACATGTTCTGTGTAAACATGAATTGTGCTCTGCTGTGTGCCTCAGATTGAGTGTTTATTATAACTTAAATGGTTACTCCTCAGTGCCATTTCTATTTAAAATCACTGAAGTTTATTTAAAAAAAGGAAACCTTTTCCAGTTATGTGAAGATTCCACACTACAGTGTTTTTAGAGACCATTTTATCTCCCTTTTCATAGCAAAGAAATAACCTTACATAAACTGAGGTGTATGTATGATTAAACAAATGATGTGTGGTGCAACCATTTACCAAAATATTTTTTTTAATTGTTTAGGTTTTTATTCCTTAGATAAGGGAATTGTGTAGGGTTTCAAACTGTGGTGAGAGAGTGTTAAGCTATGTCAGTGAGTGAGTGGTCCTAGAATGGTGGGCAGGGATTTTTGAAGTGGAATATTCTTCTAAAAATGTGTAGTCTTATATAATATATTCTTTTTTGTAACCTCTAATTTATTGACTTACACAGTAATGTTTTTCCTTTGTCATGCCTAAGGTAAGTCTCAATATAAGCTTATAAGAACATAATATGTATTCATTTTGTTTAATAAGAGACGTTTATAGATTCCTAGAAGTGTCTAAAATAAAGGCAGTTAAATTCCTTTTGCCTCCTTTTTTTGTTTCCCAGAATCCCTCTGTGGGCATCTTGGTGGGTTGCCAGGAGTTTGTCAAGTAGCCTTTGTTTTTGCTGTAGTAAAGAAGGAGGCTGAGTGCTCTCAGTGAGGATTTTAATGGGCCAGCTTTACTTGGAAGAACTGGAAGGGACAATATAAAAGAATAATAGAAAATCTCATTTTCTGTGGTATTTATTTGATGCCGAGGCAAATATAAGGCAGCCATAAACAGCTATTCTGATTTCTGTAATGTCAGTTTTGATCACAAAAAATATATATAAAACAAACATTTGTAGTAGAGGTACAAGAAATTTGCCACTAAATGAAATGATTCCTGTCCCAACGATTTACACAGATATCTTGCCCCTTGACCTTTTTTGTCTATTATCTTGTATAAACGTGTGGTAAGTTAATGGACATAATGCAGATTTGATTAAAAACTTAAATTATAACAAATATAGGCACTGACAAAGGTGTTGAATTTTATATTTCTTCAAGCCAGTAGAGGTATTGCATGTTGGAAGAGTTTGCATGCCCCTTCTTTGACATTGTGGATAAAGAAACTTTGTGAATGTATTGTACTGAAAAGACTGACCTATATTGTTAGGGGCAAATGAAAAGACTTTGCTCAGCTATGGGAACCATACATGACCATAACAGACACCAGGAATACAGGCCTGGAAGAGACTTGAAATGGATGCCTCAAAGAGTGCATTGCTATGGTCAGTGTTTAGTTTCCCTCTGGGAGAGCAGGCAGGAGGGAAGAAGTGGCATTTTGACAAGGAAATGGGGGCAGGCAGAAATAACTGCGGAGCCAGAGGCTGCGGTTCATTGGTTTTGAGAGAGCTTCATAGGGTCAGCTCCTTCTGCACACTCCACAGGGTCTCTGAACTCTTCACCAGCTGCTTTTCCTCCTCAGGCTCCAGGGTCATGTGTACCACGTCTGTCAAACCGCTGTTGCCCAGCACACAGGGCACGCTGAGGAAAACCTCATCCTTCACGCCGTACATGCCCTGAGGGTGGAAGAAGCCTGTCAGCGGCTACATCTATGGTGCAGAAGCTTAAACTCTGTTTATCAGAGATTAAAGGAGAAGTAGTGGAGCCAAGTAAAGTCCCAGTAGACTGAGCTTTTCAATCTTAAAGGCCATTTGCCTTTTTAAAGTTCTCATCAGGAGTTGATTGGTTAGCTGACATAAAATTCTTAGAGGATTTATTTGCTTCTACAGGCATTGCATCAATCCTGTAAGGAGTATAAGTAGACCTCAGCTCATATAAAACAAATGTAGTAACCCATGGTAGATGAAAGCTCACCTGGACCAGTGTGGACACGGGGTGTACTTTGCGCAAGTTCTTCAGGATGGTTTCTACCAGGTCAGCCACAGACATACCAATAGCCCAGGAAGTGTACCCCTTCAGTTTAATAACTTCATAGGCACTTAGAGGACAAATAAATCAATAATTAGCCCAGTGTAAAGAGCCCAAAGAACACATATCAAATCATGATAAATTGCAAAATTTACAAAAAAGAATACTTTTTTTATTATTATCAGTCATGAAAGCTGTCATTTTTTATGCAAATTGCAAAACAGTAATTTCTTGAATGGATATTGGGAGTTAAGACTCACCCATCAACAACCATCTTATGGACTGTCTTCCAGTCTTCTTTATCGTTTTGCGTTCCCATATCTGGATTGAGTTTTTGCAGGCTAACACCAGCTACATTCACCCCACTCCATACAGCCACTGTGAACAGAAACATTAATTTGCCAGTATGAACTGAACCATTCTGCATGTTATGGTCTTCTGTTTTAAATATGTTTCTTTTTGGACATTGACTCATGTCTTAGCCGTTGGCTTATTCTGCATCAATTTAAAGGATTATTACATGAGAGATCAGCAAAGAATGTGACAGAGAAGTAACAAGAATTAAGTGGAATTTACAGGGTTGAATGGGATTAGAGGACTTACCGCTGGAGTCTCCATGCTCTCCAATGATCCAACCATGGCAGCTGGAGGGGTGAAGGTTGAGCCTCTCACTCATAAGGAAGCGGAAGCGCGCAGAGTCCAGGTTGGTACCACTGCCAATCACACGATGTCTGGGGAAGCCACTTAGCTTCCAGGCCACATAGGTGAGAACATCCACTGAGTGGGGTAAGAAATGGCATCGTACAGTATTGTAATCATTGGTATGTTATAACCAGATCAGTTATAGAATGATTTACAAATGGTTCATTTGCTCTGAGTATAGCTTTTGTTTTTTCACCTCTAAAAATCTGAAAAATTAATTCTAAAGTGCTGTTCAATACATGTGATCCAGTGGTAACTTACTTTTAGACAATGGATTTTTTACTTTACATAATGATACATTCTCAAATAGAGTACAACTGTGATAGTGTTTCTCCTTATTTTTAATTCCTTGGAAGTAAAGCAACATTACAGTGCCATCTACCTACCTGGGTTGGAAACCACAAGGATGATGCAGTTAGGGCTATACTTGACAATGTTGGGGATGATGAATTTGAAGATGTTGACATTGCGCTGGACCAGATTCAGTCGGCTCTCCCCCTCCTGTTGCCGGGCACCAGCTGTCACCACCACCACTCTGGAATTGGCCGTCACAGAGTAGTCTGAAGTAGTGGTGATCGATATAACGATTATTTATTGTGTCCAGTTGCAACTGTATCCATGATAAGCATTTCAGAGTTACTGCAAGAATCGCGATACAGCACAACTTAACTATTTTTATAATGACACAGAACAAACCAGCAAATGCCTATCATGCGATGCCTGCATGTTTAGAGGCTGTAACAGTACTACTACAAAAACAGACCAATGTGAAACAAAGTAACGTCAGCCTGCATAACATCACAGTGCTGTCTGTATATCTCAGTACTTCACTGTCAATTATTTGTTGTTAGCTTATTAGTGGAGCTAAACTTAGTGACTAAATCTTGAACAATAAACTTCATTGATCTTTTCTAACCCGTTAGTCAAGTTGCTTTAAAAAAAAACAAAACTTTGTACTGCTAAAAATATTGCAATCGTGTCACATGACAAATTACGCATGGTCCATAGATGGGTTGGCCGCACTGTTGAATAAACAAACAAAAAAATTGTGATCTTTAATGTGATCCTAACCCAAGATATCATGATATGACATTTTGGCCATATCGCCCAGCCCTAGTCTGAAGGAAAAGGAGGCATGGTTCTGAACAAGTTGGAAGTTTACTCATGTGGCTTTAGCCAATCCCTGCTTTGATTCAGATGTTTTGCAACTCAATTCCATCTTTTCACTCAATGCAGTTACACGTCTTTTAGCGTGATGTGACTTTTCCCATGCACTTAGGTCTTTAAGGCCATACCACACAATCTAACAGATCATTCCCTATTTGAGACCGTTCTCATGTTTCCACGCACTGCTAGCATTCTGCAGTACCCTACAGCCCAGCACTCTCTGACCTTTGTCAGCTACAATCTTGGGTGTGTGCAGAAAGAGCCCTCCATGCTGCAGATCCAGTGCTTCGCCCTTCAGCTTGTCCTCCATCACATCAACCAAAGCAATCTCGTCTGCCAGCTCCTGCTCACCAAAAGGAAATGACATCATCCTTTTGCTTCATTATGCAATTTTGTTATGGGGCACAATTATGATCGTTGTTGAAACAGATGATCAAAATCTAAATATTGGATGATTGGTTGGTTGGTATATTATTAAAACAATGTTCACCTTAGTTACTGGGGTTGTTAGTTTTCTATAGATCAGGAAAGCCATCTGCCATTAATAGGACTGGGGACGTCTGCAGTAAAGACTCAGATACGGACATCGTAATGCTGCTCATAGCTGACCCTGCGGCTTCGCACCTGCTCCCCTTGCTCACCTTCAGGAGAATGCTGATGGCAGAGGCCATGCCCACCATTCCCACACCCACTACGGTCACTTTGTTCCTCGAGCCGACCGTCTCTCCTGTCATCACGTTATTAATGAGTTTCTCCTTCGTAGTGGCCATCTCCACAGTCTACATATAGACACACAGAGAAAGAGGGAGGGTGACAGGATACAAGACAAATGCAGTCTCCTAACAGCAATGGAGACTAATGTCAGGACCTCATTATGCTTGATGAATTTTTGAAGATCTGTTTGGGGTTTTAGACACTTCAGCTTATTTTTCAGTTAAACCTTAGGTTTTACGAAAATCACTTATTTTTGCAGTTATTATTATTATGATAACTCTATTGATCCATATTTTAATAGCCTAACCAGTACAGAATTGGTTGTGGGGGGGGGGGGGGGTCCTAGACCTGATCTAAGTTATCACAGAGCAAGGCATGGTACACCTCAGAGACGATGTCAGTCCATTGTATTTTAAACACACATAATAACCATGCAGAGGTGGAAACACCAGTTCACATAACTGCACCTTTTTGGACTGGAATCAGTAGCAATCTGGTGTACCTGGAGTACAAGTAAACTCCAAACATTCACCCCAACCCTGGAGGTGTGATGCAAAATGTTAGCCAGTGTGACACCCTGCACAATAACTGCATGTTTGAAGGTGTTCTATGTGTATGTGCTTCTATGTTTTGCAAGTAATCAATGGAATGGAATCAAAATGTCTTGGGGTCTGTATGGCTGAAAGTCCAGGGCTGATTTTTAATCCTACTACAGCTCTGTAGAGGGCCCAGAATTTCAAGATATGTCCCTGAAATGTCTGTAATACTGGAGGGTTAATAGGCAGTACACTGTATTAACAAACAAAGGCAAAATTGTCGGTTACTGTACAGTAGGAAAATGCTATATAAAAATGTGTTCTCTGTGGTTAAACCATTAGTATTAACGCTGTACACCTATAACTTTGGAACGTGACTTAGCCTATTGAAGTTGGCCCGAATGCTTAAAATGGCCACGGGGTCTTAGTGCTCCATGTAAGTTAAATATCTCAGCAATCGCTTTCTTCGATGCAATAAGGAAATCTAAGTATGAACAGGTTTTTTATACATATAATAAACCCTTCACTTTATGTTACTTAAGACATCACGTAAAAGCTGGACATGGTATTACTTCCTACAGTGACAAGACGTCACACGCTGCTATCAATATATAATCGTTTTATCTTTAAAGTAATATACAGCAACGAATATATAATAAAAATTATATTTCACCCCAACCCTGGAGGTGTGAAGCAAAATTCTAGCCAGTGTACCACCGTTCACAATAACTGCGTGTTTGAAAGCGTTGTATGTGTATGTTTGTGACAAAAATATATTCGTCCATACCTTGGGTGAATACTGAACCGTTGGAATGTCTTCCGATCCCTTCGCTCCCTCAGCTGCAACTGAACTGCACAGTAAAGGGCGGAGAGCCTGTGTGATATTTAAAGAGTCTGACAGCTAATATGATACATCTATAACGTATGCCTCCGCATTATGCCTCCATTGTCACCCATACAGACGAAGTTTGAATTGAGAGGGAAGGACCGTCTCGATTGGGTCCTTTCTCAGTAATCAAATAAAATGCTGTCTTTTAATACATGTTTTCCAGACTTATACACTTAATAATCGGTCTTTTACGTTATTCTAACTGATCATAGAAAGTGTTCGCAAAAGTACTGTAATTTCACTGCTAATTACACTATCAAGCAAATGCATTCATTTTTATTTCTACTAGCTCTGCCAGTTAACTAACCTGCATTTTTGTACCACCGCTGCACTGTTAAGGTGTACAATTTTATGTGATTCAGCACGACGACAAATTAGCTGCATTTAATAAAACATGCACACATTAATGCATGTGACATTGTATCTGCGGTGCAATGCGAACTGTAGCTACACCTGTAGCTATAATTCCTCGCTGTTAATATCCTTTAAGTGACAGAATGATTAATGTGCATGAATATAAAATTATTAAATCGTTACTTCCATGCCTGGTAGTGTTGCCATGTTAGAAAGACATTTTAGAACATTTTCTGATTTACATAAATGTAAAAAAAAAATATGGAAAACGTAATCTATTATATCTTGGTGCGGTTTGTCATGTCATCTTTTTTTTTTTTACAAAAGCCAAACATGTTTCTTATTTAAGCAATTTAGGCAGATTATTTAGGGCCTACACATATAACCATCTAAGTTATGCGTATTTGGCATAATTATCGCAGTTATTGTATATTATGACGCAGCAGTTAAAACAAATACAATTGGGCAGCAAAACTTATTTTACGTAAATTCTGAAATTGTCTTTGTGTGCTCCGGCAATTGTTTGCCATCTAGTGGTAATCAGTATTCAGAAATCATAGATGCGTTTTAAGAGTTAACTTTAACGAATTCAATGTTTCGTAAAACGCTGGTACACTTATATAACATATATACATAAATAGTATTAATTCGGGTACAGCACGTTTCAGTCATTCTGCCATGACCTTTATCTTAAACAGTAACTACGGAGTGATATTATAAAGGTTACAAGAACTCAAAATCATTTTGCTCAAGAAAGGTCATTTTTAAAATGATTTCTTCAAGGCTAAATGTGGATACAGAAGTGGTAATAGAGGAGTAATTTGGTTTTTTTTTCTATGTGTGAATACAAATATTTAAACCATTCCATCATACAATAAAGACCAGTGAAAATACCTCCTCTGACAATGGAGCCCTGCTAACTAAATTTAAACGTGAGATACTAATTTACATGTAAGAGACATGGCTGTTTGAAGTCTTCTGTTTGAGGAATGGGCCTATATCAAGTCAATCAGACGTTAAACTGCAAACAACAGTATTCGCTGTGCTGTCACCATTTCGGGTTGTCTCATTAGCTTAATCTGTGGTCAAGATTGCCACTGGAGATGATATTATCCTGGTTTTTGTTTGAGGCTTAGAGTTTTGCATACAGCTATACAAATTCTTTGGGTAAGCAGCCATTGCAGCCTTCAGTCTTCGTAATAAGCACACAGAAGATTAATCAATATTCTTTTCGTCTATTTGTATGCTCGTGTTACTATTTTTTCAAGTTTATGTATTTTTTAGATGTTCACAATGTTAGTGTTACGCATTTTATGCATAAAAACTAGGGGAGGCATAGTGGTGCAGCGGTTTGCACTGGTGCAAATATGGGACTAGGGAGTGAGTTGTCCCCTGTGTGTGTGGAGTTTGCATGTTCTCATTGTATGATTGTGGGGTTTCCTCCAGTTTCCCCCCACAGTCCAAAAAAATGCCAAGCTTAATTGGAGTTACCAAATTGTCCATAGCTGAGAGTGTGTGATGGGTTGGTGCCCCATCCTGAGTTGTTCCCAGCCTTGCATCTGTAGGCTCCAGACCACCTGCAACCCTGAATAGGATAAGCAGTCACAGAAAATTGGATATCCAAACAGTTTAAGCTGTTAGTGAATATGTGGGGTACTGCAATATCTTTGTAGGGTTTACCTATTGTATTGAATTCTTTTTCAATAAACATATTTGGTTCATTGTTATTTAGCGTATTTTTGTTTTTTGTCCATCCAAACACACATCCATTTCTGTGTTCATCTTCCTAAATGCTAACCCAGTCCTGCGTCACATGAAACCTATCACAGGAAGCACAGAGTGTCGTGATGGCGCAGCATGGCACGGGCAGAAAAGGAGACTGTCCAGAATGCAAGAGCATTTGCCAGAGACAACCCCACGTGGGGACTTTATTGTCTAGGGCTACAGCACAGAAGCAGACAGACAACAATGACCAGACACGGGAGCACAGGACAAGGGAACTCTTATACACAGGAATAACAGAGGAATGAACGAGGGGCATCTGTGGCTGGTTAACAAGGGGGCAGGAACACGAGATAATACTAACGAGCTACAGGTGCGTCTGATTAGCAGCCCCGCCTATGGGAAATACTGGGAGCAGACATGTAATGCGGGGCTGGATGTGACACAGAGCACCAAGCTGGGGAGTTCACTTTTCTATTTTAATCTTTCTATTTTCCCCATTTACAAATGTGATGTCTACATAATATCTAAGAGTAACAAAAAATACAAACGTATCTTCCGCCTGCAAACGATGAAATTCACCTAGATGCTGTAAGTCCTTTTACTGTAATTCCATAGTCTTGCTGAGTGGATACATAAGCGTCATTCTTCTGTGCTGCTTTTAGCAGATGATGGTTTTCCAGATCTGTGTTTGTGTGTGTCAGGATGTGTTCAGGTGTGTTATCTGGTGCCATGTTTAACCCTTCCTCACTGCCAGCAGACAGCACAAAAAATTAGTTTTTGTCATCTGGTTGCAGATTAATGGGCCACACAACATAGTTTGTTTCTCACCCTAAGCACTGAAAAATAACTAAGTATAAGAAAATTATACAGTTAGAAAAACAATGTGCCTATACTAATGGAAAAAGCTTGTTAGTTTTTGACAGTATTAAAACTAGTGTTTTGATGTTTAATTCTTTGGTTCGTTTAATTTAGCAGAACGTAAAGCTGTTTAGTGACCACAGCCTAATTTTTTGTTTCACTCATTTCTCAATTTATGGGTGAGCATCTGTGTATAATATATTTTTCTTTTCTTTTTTTCTTCTTTTTTGCAAGCTGCAGCCTGGATCTTCTCTGATTCTCATTAATAAAGAGCTTCTTCCTTGCTTTAGGGGACTTCAGTCCTGCTTCTAGGAGTCTGATACGAACTGGCCTAGCAGCGCACTTCACACCACTTAATGTTTCCCATTCCTTTTGAAGGTCACTTGATATCATCCTACGATTCATGAGAAACTGTCAGATAAGTTAACGGCCGTCTCTGGAATTAGAAAGTTGCTTCCGCCCTTTACCCAGCTGGTTTCTGGTTGTTCCCAGTATTTGCTTCTTCACCTTATTCTTGTGTGCTGTTGTCTTACAAATTTTGAACCTAGAAGCAACCTGCCATGTAGCCTTCTGCCAGCAGAACCACGATTAAACCAGGATTTAAAAATGCAGGGTAAAAAGAATATACATGGAGTATCTCCAGAGCTGTATAATGAAAGCTGCCTGTTGGGTGTCGTTTCACGAACTGGTAAATGCACTGTCACTGACAGATTCTAGAGCTGTTATTCAGTAGCTGAAGTCAGGTTTTCTGCAGGGTAAAGTTAATTTACTGGAGGATTTCAACACAGCAAGGTAAAACTATAGAGTACAACTGGCAAATGAATGGCTGAAAGTTTGGAAGGTTGCAGTAATGAAAAGTGGATCAAACAGCAAAGTTAAACGCGTAAAGTAAACAAAAACACTTCATTGGTTGGTGATTCAAAGGTGAGTGTTTGACCAACTTTGGCACAAAGCGCTGAAAACAGTCACACATTTAACTGCAGTGTAGCGCAAAGGCCGTCCTGTGTGCATGTGTGTACGTCTGACTGCGTTGTTAGATTATTAGCTGTCTGCCTGCAGAGCATATCATCTTTTTAGCATTAATCTGAAAAGCCGGGAAGCACGATGCTGATAAATTGTTCACGGCCAGCAGCATGGCTCCAGTGGAGTCTATCAGAGGTTTGCTTCCCCATCTGTTGCTCTGGTGTGGAGATCAAATAGCACAAAGTGGCAGAAAACAAGGCCTTGTCTCTAATGAGGCCACATATGGCATTTGATGAAATATTCACCAGTCTGACTTGTGGATTTACGTTTAACACTTGCTTCTGGGATTTCCTTGTAACATGCCTCCAGTGTGATGTAACTCCAGCTTTCCCCATTTACATTGCAAATCCCAAAATTGTTAAAGTAACCAGCAGGAAAAGCAGACACAAAATATTTTTTTTACAAAGTGTAAAGTGGTTAACAATGAATAATTTGACATTCCACTGGAGAAATACCTCTGAAGAGTCACCTCTCACCACAATGGTTTTGGGTTTCATCAGTATAGATTCTTAAATGTTATTGTGAGATGAAACAGTACACATGACTCAGTACAGTGTGGGTTTAATATGGGTCTTCAGGTACATTCCATACCAAAATATATTTCTTTGTTGATTTGTACAACTTGGAAGTCACGTGAAGAAAAGTATCTATCAAAAGTTTTCTTTAATACTGTGTATTCTGAATACCTTATGTTCTCTTTTCAAATTAAACTGAATTTGAGCAATGAGGTGAAGATGAGGCTTTGGTGTATATTGTCATGTTTAGCCTTTAATACACTGTGTCTACTCACACCAAATTCTGTGAATAGCCCACTTTGACAACTTTTCTGAAGGCATATTAGTACAATATGTATTCACTATTGGTCCAAGATTTTAAACCAGAAGACATCATTGAAACAGAAATTTAAACCAGACAGTGTTTTTTTTTGTTTGTTTTTTTTTTGTCAGTGTCAGGTTTGGGAGACCTTCATGAAACATAGACTGTTCATTTACCAGGTAACATCACTGAAAACATAAAATGCACTCCTACAAGGCCTCTACCAATAACTCTCATAACCATCTTGTTTGTAATTAAAGGGTGCTAAGAATTAGTTAACAGCGATTGCAAGAATTAATGCTGCAATGCATGGGTGAAGGTCTATTGCCAGCAGATGGGTGGATAGTCAACCACAACTTACCCCCTGCCCTGTGCTCTGTTGGAGTGATACATAAAAATGTGAATTGAAAATATTAATTTAAAGGTCAAAATTGTCCTTCCCTCTTCCTATCTGCCTAGAACCCCCCCCCCATACCCCACCCACAATTTTCTCCCTCCACATGGCCCCTTTCAGTCCCCAAATTTCAATTTACAGATCACAGCTTCTGCTGGTAACCACACAACTGTCAAGGAGGGCAGGCCTGACCAACTGTTTTAACTCTAATCAGCTTTTTTTTGGACAAAGGAGAACATGAGAAGCTCCCCACCCCCTACCCTACTGCAGCAACCTCCCACCCAAGCCAAGACGATATACTCTCCAATGGCAGTGGCCACATTTGAACACAGGCATTATTTCCTGGCTCAGCGAGAGGCCCTCTGAACTGCTGGTTTCAATTAATCTCGGCGGCAGAAGCAAGCTGGTGTCAGCGGGGACAAAGGCAGTGACGTTAATGCGTCTGCCTCTGTGGCTGTCGTTCGGCAGCCTGGGCACCCCGCAGCGCCTGCCTCTGTCAGCTTCTGCATAGCCTCCATCCATCTCCTCCCGGTCTCCCTCAGTCCTCACGTAGCTCACCTGCTCCTGTCTTCTGCTCTGTCTTGGAAATTCAAGAGCAATGGGTCAGTTTGGACTCACTTCTCACTCTGTCATTAACTTTGAGGATTTCGTTCACCTTTAGGACACTTGATGATTTAAACCTGGCAGCAGAGGTCTGAGAAGGTCACTGGAAATATGTACAAAACTTATATAATAGTATGGAAGGAAAAACACAGTGAGCTATTTTTATAAGTTGTGTTCATTCATCAATGATATGTCATAGAGTATTTTTTGATATTTTTTATTTGCAATACAAATTCTCTAAAGAGTTTATCGTCATTTTTCATTCTGATCTAACAAATAATGGGTGCATATTTCAGTAGCGCATTTGTTATTTTGACAGTACAATACCAGGCTAGCATCTTCACAATGACTTCTTCCTCTGTTTTATGTCCTGTGTTTTCCAGAACATACTGTTATTGAAAACAAATATTTAGATGGATGGATGGTGTCAACTAAAACCAAAAGTAACATTATCATATTTATAAGTCTTTTTCACCTTAGTAGATTATACGTGCATATATTTAAGTGGAATTCTACAAGGTCAGTCTATGTGTATAACCAGACACATGTTAACGTCCCGTTTTACAATCCATACGCCGGTACATGGAAAGCACTGGCCACTGCAGCCATCTCATTTGATAAAGATAATTATAGATGTTATAAGTGACATGTCACCCTTTTCCTGTTCAGTATCTTTGTAGAGTACTGAAAGTGCAGAAATACATGAAGGTTCTGTGAGTTGCGTGAGAAGGCCAACATATGCAAGCTCAAAAGTAGGAATCCTGCATTATGAAATATAATCAGTGCTTAATTGGTGCCGGAGCTCAGCTCCGGGGCCTCTGGCTCAGAGCAGTCTGCCCTCCACCACCTCAAACACAACACCCAATTGAACTACCCTTAAATTGGACTAGAGTTAAAG
>JAAGVU020000008.1:25821016-25876977 GCA_011763525.2 Mormyrus iriodes | reverse complement strand
CCTTAAATTATAAAAGGTTATTTATTATCAAGTACTCAAAATAACATGAACCATAGCTAAAGTGAACAAAACAACATAACACAGTATCTCTAATAACAGGGTTCTTTTTGACAATCAGCGTGCTCGATTGGATGGTATTTTTGGAGGTGGTGAAACAGATTTGTTGTATTACCAGACTTTGTTGGAATCTCTCGGCAGCATCTTCTGCAAACTGGCTTTATCTCTGTTTTGTCTGTTCGGAGATAGCCGAACCACTAACATACTTTGGACGTCGTATGCCCTTTATTCGGTATTATCTCCTCCTGTGCAATTAACACATTCTCCTCCTCTGCTTCACTTTGTGGTACATCTGCACTCCCCCACATCTTTTTTTCCAAAGACACGACCACATTGCTGTTGTTTACTACATCGCCTTTTTAATGGGGAGGGGTAAATTTGCAAGGTCGTCGGTGATTGGCTATTGCATTGGCATTCAGCCAAGCCTACATGCTTGGCCATGACACTGTCGGTCTCAGCGCGCAGTCTAAAATGGAACAAACAGGTTTAATCGAATTTTATAGCTTACGTTTATCATCATCGTCCTCCTTTTTTATCGATAAACAATCGCGATCGTTTTATCGCCCAGCACTACCTATTATCAATATCATCGATCATGTAGTATCATGTAGACTCTGTTGTGAAAGGCGCTATATAAAAATAAATTGAATTGAATTGAATTGAATTGACATCACCGCCGTCAACAATTCCAGATTCAATGGGGAAGGAAAATAAAGGTTACAGGTTTTTCTGGAAAACTATCCTGAAGGCACTCCTACAATACATGGAATTGGTTTAGCAATCAAGAATTCCATGCTTTTTTCCCTTCCTGAGGTTCCCACATGCATTAGTGAGTGACTTATGTCCGTCCTCATCCCCCTCTCTGAACTTGCACATGTAACAGTCTTCAGTGCTTATGCACCCACCATGGACTCTGAAGAGGAGGATGAAGACACCTTCTGTGAATCTCTGTGCTGAGAGATCTACAAAGTCCTACCGATATGATCATATTGTTCTTCTTGGGGACTTCAATGCAAGAGTCGGCACTGATGTAAAGGCTTGACAAGGTGACACTGGGAGTCATGGACTGGGAAAAAAAATAAATAAAAACAGGCTTTGTCTCCTGTCTCTGTGCAAAACTAGATCTGTGCATCACTAACACAATCTTCCAGCAAAGAAATCTCTACAAGGGCACTTGGATGCACCTACGATCCAAGGTATGGCACCATATCGACTATGTGATCGTACGCAGATAGCATATTAAAGACGACTTACTCACTTGAGTAATGAGAGGTGTGGAATGCTGGACAGACTACTGTTCAGTTCAGTCCAAAATCCACTTGTCCATCCACCCCCAGGGAAACAAGCGCCTCCATGCGAAAGCCCTTAGTAACCCTAAGACTCAATTGCATCTTCAGCGCAAGCTTACCAAAGTCATCAACAATCTTCATTCCCCAGAAAGCCCTGAAGCTAATCTGGATAAAATATAGGACTCATTTGTATTGGCCGTTTCCGCCACCGCCATCAAATTTCTTGGTGTTAACCCTCGTCAGTCTCAGAACTGATTTGATGATGCCTCAGAAGTAATTCATGATCTCCTGAAATAGAAGAACACGTTCCATGACTGTAGCTATCCCACTCTGCTCCTAGGAATCATGAACTCTGATAAACTTGCCACACGGAATGCCAGTGATGTCTCCCCCGGCTGCAGAACTAATATTGGATTGACAAAGCAAAGAATATACAAAAACTCACTGACAACAATAACCTCTATGAATTCTACAATGCCATGAATAGAGTCGATGGACTGACATGCCATAAAATTACTCTTCTCAAGTCCAAACAACACTCTTCAAGAGCAAGGACAAGATCCTGGCAAGATGGGCTGAACATTTCAGCCAACTGCTGAATCGGGTGAACCCTACTGGCCCCACAATCATTGAAGAAAAACTCCTCCTCCCCCCATCACTGAACTGGATTGCAAGACAACATTTGCAGAATGCTGAACCGCCATCAATAGCCTCAAGAATCACAAGTTCCCAGGCCCTGATGGGATACCTGGTGAGCTGTATAAGTATAGCAGTGACACTCTAAAAGCCTACCTGCACTCTATCCTTGTTTTCTGTTGGCAGCAGTCCATCATCCAAAAGAGATGGAAACAAGAATAAAGGGGACAAGAGTGGCTGCAGCAACAGTAGGGGAATCCCGCTACCAGATGTTGCTGGGAAAGTTCTCATCCGCATTATGCTGTCCTGTCTTTTGAAACACATTGTCAACTGCATTCTTCCTGAGTCTCAAAGTGGATTCCATGCAGACTGGAGTACTGTGGACCTGATTATTGTGGTCTGGCTCCTGCTGGAAAAGGCACAGGAACAACAACTACTGATCAACTGCCTTCATAGATTTAGCAAAAACAGTTGTCCCATTAAGTTTATGGTACTTCTCAAGTAGATGTACACTGATTAAATTGCTTTCATCAGACATAGTGGGTCCACATCTGACCCCCTCCCCGTCCAGGTCGGAGGATGCATTTTAGGACCTATCCTTTTCAATGTGTACCTCGTGGCTGTGACACTAATCTCCAGGGCTTCCCTGGTCACGGATGACAGTATGAGGATCCGCAACCACTTTGATGGCAGTTTGTTCAACCTTCGTCATTTGGAGTCCTCTTCAAAGATTAGCTCCACTGTCATTTATGAGCTCCTGAGCCAGACATTGAGAACCTTCGAAGAGCAGGCTGTCCCAGCATTGAGAACATGCTTCTCTCACGCTAACTTAGGTGGGTTGGCCATGTAGTACATGTATTGGAATGACATCTTCCCAAAATACTGCTAAAAGGTGAGCTCTAGTATGGGAAATTCCCCCTGAGATGTCCAAGGAAACTACCATATCAGAGCAGCTTTTATCACTTTAAATATCAATCCTTCCAACCTGGAATCTGGTGCTGCTGCCAGATTATCCTGGCGGAGAACAATTCTCGAGGGGGCAAGTTTCTTCTAGACTCAGCGGACTCAATAGTTGGAGGAAAGAAGAAAGAGACAACATCAACAGTGGCAGCAACACCCAGAACCAGGTCATTGGATCTGCCACTTTCATGTGGGGCTCCTGGCGCATCAGAGGAGAAAAGAAAAGGGGATGCCGACATCAGGTTAACGACAGGCTGTCTTAAGCTTATCTAAGTCCTAACCACAGTTTTTCCATAACAAACACCATGTTCGAACATTAAAGGGTGTCAAGGGTGTTCATAAGAGCACCTGGCACCAGAGCACCCAGTTCAATGATCAATTTTGTAGTTAAATCATCGGATCTGTGTCCAGATGTTTTGGACACTTGGGTGAAGAGGGGAGCTGACCTGTCAACTGATCACCACCTGGTGGTGAGTTGGATCCAATAGCAGAAGAAGATTCCGGATAGATCTGGTACAAACAAACGCATAGTGAGGGTATGCTGGGAGCATCTGGTGGAGGCCCCTGCACACCTCCGGCAAAACTTCTCTTGCATCCCAAGGGAGTCAGGGGACATTGAGCCTGAAGGGGTCATGTTCTGGGACTTCATTGCTGAGACAGCTATGTGGTGCTATGGCCATAAGATTGTTCGTGCCTGCCACAGTGGCAAACCCTAAACCCAGTGGTGAATACCACTGGTATGGGGAGCTGTCAGGCTGAAGAAGGAGGTCTTCTGAGCTTGGTTAGCTTGTGGGACTTCTGAAGTAGCCAACAGGAACTGGCAGGCTAGATGGAAAGTGGCTTTGGTAGATGCTGAAGCAAAAACTCAAGTGTGGGAAGAGTTTGGTGAGGCAATGGCAAGGACATTCGGTCGACCTTAAAAGTTTCTGGTAAACTGTCAGGCAACTCAGGAGGGGGAAACAGGGCTTTAGTCAAGCTGTTTACAGCAGGGATGAAGAATATTTACTTCAAATGGGGATATAGTAAGGTGGTGGAAAGAATATTTTGAGGACCTCCTGAATCCCACTGATATGCCGTCCTTGGAGGAAGTAGAGCCTGAGGCCTCAGGTTCGGATCTTTGCTTTTTGTAGATGATGTGGTCCTATTGGCCTTATCAGGCTGTGACCTGCAGCATGCACTGGGGTGGTTTGCACCTGTGTGAGGTGGCTGGGATGAGGATCAGCACCTCCAAGTCTAAGGTCATAGATTTTGACTGGAAAAGGGTGAATTTCCCTCACCTGCTGGGGGATGAGATGCTACCTCAAGTGGAGCAGTTTAAGTATCTTGGGGTCTTGCTCACGAGTGATGGAAGAAAAGAGCAGGAGATTAATAGATGGATTGGTGCAGCATTGGCAGTAATGCGGACGCTGTATCATTCTGATGTGGTAAAGAGGAAACTGAACTGGAAGGCAAAGCTTTCAATTTACCAGTCGATCTACGTTCCTACCCCCACCTATGGTCATGAGCTTTGGGTAGTGACCGAAAGAATGTGATCATGGATACAAACGGCAGAAAAGCGTTTCCTCCACAGGGTGTCTGGGCTCAGCCTTAGAGATAGGGTGAGGAGCTGGGACATATATATATATATCCATCCATCCATTTTCTGTAACCGCCTGTCCCAGTTGAGGTCGCGGGGGGTCCGGAGCCCAACCCAGAGGCTGTGGGCGTAAGGCAGGGTACAACCCAGGATGGGGCGCCAATCCATCGCAGACACACACACACACACATATATATATATGAATAATAAACATAGGGAATAAGAGACAGGTGGTGCATGTTAGGAAAGTTAAAGCTAACTGAACACTTCAATATGAGACATACGGTGACCACATCCCCCATAGCATACACACAGCCCAACACATATTTATATACTGCCACAACAGAGAGGTCTCATTTTCATCTGGACATGCATGTCAGTCAGGATAGGGCCACAAAATTGGCCCTTTTTTTGCACATCTTCTGCTGTAATACTGTTGCACTTTACGTCATTGTGTCTTCTATGTAAACTGTTCTGTGTGCCTTTAATTGCCCCTCGGGGACAAATAAAGTTTTTTTGAATTGAACATGATTGGTAGATTCCACCCTGTAAGGAGGGTCTATAGATCAACTTCTACTGGACTGTTGAACTTGCTAAGTCCAAAAAAAACTAACAAGACAAAATTTTGCTTAACACAAAAGGTCTGAAAACACAACTGCAGAAACATTGGCATTAGATGAGCGGTTTAATACATATAGGTTTCTGCCCTGTGTTTACACAGAAATGGAACTTCTCAGATTCCAGTGTGTGGTGGTTCTCTGGACCTGTGTTGTCAGACAGAGAGAGGCGAGACATTAGGCGATTCTCTCACTGTACCTGTCACTGGACACGGGCCCCTGAGCAGCAGACTGTGAAATGAATCTGCAAGCTTACACATTTTCTGCGAACATGGTTCAAAGTAGCCCACTTAAAAAACACTTATAAATCCAAGATTAAAGAGGACGGTGTAAAGAAAATCAAAATGACACTGTTTACTTGAGAATGCTGAAAGATTTGCAATATCTTCTCCACTGACAACTTTTTCCCATTGACCCAGGTAAACAAAATGAAATACAACAGATCTATTAAACACAATAAATATAATCGCTGGTCCAAGCAACGTTTTTTGATCCAGGAAGTTTCATTTAAGGCATTAAATTAAGTTAAGTTTTATGATAATATAATAAATATTATATTTTATTATAATAATAATAAATGTTATGTAAGTCTGATTCTGAAGTCAACATAACACACTACAGTTAATATTTGTACTTAGCTAATACTAGTTTTTCTGTTTTGATGCAGTTATGCTGTTCCATAAATTTTAATCATAAGCACAAATGTACTAACTGAGTAAGTATGATACATCATGGTCACATTAAGATGTGAGGATACATCAAGGTTGGGAACTAGTCACATGCATGATATACTGAATATTTTAATAATTACTGCTTCGTATGTGATTAAGGCAGATTGGTATCTCTAAATTACTCATAGTGCATGTGCCCTGTGATGGACTGCCATCTTAATTCTTGACGGTTTTGAAAACTGCATGGTTGTAAGGCTGGGACAGAACTGGCACCACTGAAATGGTGGTGGGGGGGGGGCGGGGGCGGCTGAAATACAGAGCGGGGGTGGTGACGTAGCCTTTTAGCCTGCACCCCCTATTTGAAAATACTACAACCAATAGGACCTTCCCAAAAAAACATACTTAAAACATGCCTAAACATATTCTAGTTTAAATCCTGACGGTCAAGAGATGCTAGCCAAACACAAACTAATTTCTAAAAGTTTTACTTACAAGGATAAACAAGCTTGCACTCACAGACATAGTAATGTGGGATTCCCTTGGCATTATAAGCATGCTGGAGACTTCTGCCCCTGGTCAAAAAAATTATTTTGTATGCTCTGACCCTTGAGAAGAATCAACATAAATCTTTTCTTGATTAGTTCGGTTACTGCAGCGCCTGGTCAGCTTTTCCCACGGTACGTCCAGTTTACTCAGTCTTGAGTAAATGCAAATGAAAGTGTAAAAAAGTTCCTTCTGTGTTTAATTGTAAATTTTCAGTTTTTTGCTTAATTCTATTTATGGCTTTGTATGCTAAATTTTACAAGTCATTCTGTGTCAAGCCTATGTTGTGACTTATGCAAGTGGCCTGTACCAACGCCAGTATTTATTCTCGTGCGTCAGTGTGTTTGTGTCGCTCTGCAATTACACCACTAAAATGCTAGGTGATACATAGTTTTGGATGTTGCATTTATTGTCTTCCCAGCCTGCAATATATTCAATTGTTTTTAGAAATGTTTTACAAACCAATTAGCTTATCCTAGCATACTTGCAAGCCATGTATATAGCCCTGTGTGTGGTACTATGTATTTCTCTGCTGGTGTGATGCCTCAGTCTGTCAAAAACCACACTGGTATCAGAAATAGAATGCCAAAACCAGCCCCACTGGTGCTGTTGGAGTGGGTGCTCTCCAACATCATCTGGCAAGTCCAGTCCTGCCTGGCAGACCTGAAGGCAGTGGCAAAGCAGAAGAGGTGGTAGTTCTAGGGTGATGATGGCTTGAACGGAGAAGCTCATCTGCTGGGGTTGCGGCAAGAGGAGGCACCGACTGTGCTTTTGCCGGAAGCTCACCCCAAACCTGATGGCAGACGAGCTGAGAGCACCGCAGTAAAGGAGCTGCCCTGTCCTCCCGAAGCACCCCAGACATGTGCAACATGTCCTCAAGCCGCTCCTGCCAGCCTACCAGATCCTTGTCGGAGATGACGATGCCGCCGAGTGAGGAAGGTGGACACTGCTGTGGACTCTGACTGCTCACCAGCTATCGAGTGCTAGCCGCACACTAGTTGTGAGTAGCTGTGGTGTGACCCCAGCATTGAAAATGACTGTCAGAGGCAGCAGGTGGAGGCTGCTCTGTTCAGTGTGAGGAGGCATATTGCAGCTGGGAGGCCCAGCTAGCTCGGGAGCACTGTGAGCTGAATCAGCAGTGGGAGCAGGACCAGCAGGACTGGGAGCAGCTACGTGAGTCCACAGAGCAGGAGCAGCAGGGGTTGGAGCAGCTGTGCGGCGAGCTGAACAGCTGGGAGCAGGAGCATGACCGCCAGAAGCGTCTGGTCAAGACAGTGGAGGTGGAATTACGGGGCCGCAAGATGGTGCCCACCAGCAGCCCAGCGCCTGCAAGCCTCCCGGTTTCCTCTGCCTAGCCAGTGTTTGTGAGCTTAGGAGCTGACAGCTTCCCTCCTTCATCAGAGACACACTGGCAGCTCCCACCAGAGCTGTGGGATTTGGCCCAGAGCTGAGGTGGGGACTGGGGCTGGTGGTCACTGGAACAGTTGACATTTGAGGGGGGGACAGTGTTTTGCCAGTGGAATGGCTTCTTCATTGCGGAAGCCAATTAGCATATCCCGGTATACTCGCAAGCCATGTATGTAGTCCTGTGTATGTCTTGTAAATAGCCCCTGTTTGTACATGTTAGTGCAAATACTTGTTGTGCTCGATACCTGATTGTCGTGTGTGTCCTTTCGTATGTTTGTACTCAGTCCTTGCCTGATCCCCGCGTGTCTCTAGCCATGGAATAATGGCCTACTGTGTGTGAACCTTCCAGTCCATTATGGGAAATCCCTGTGTTTCCATCCTATGTGGGGTTGGAGTGCGATCGTTACTTATTGTGCAGTCCTTTTAAGGACTACAAGTAAAGAGCAACTTCGTGTGAAACTGCCTCGCCTCGTTTCTTCTCCGCCGCTGCGATGCCTCGGTCTGCCAAGTGCCCCTTTATCAATTTATAGCGTCCTGGTTAAGTTTGTTTTGCTCCAGACTTCCCGTAGACAAGTCTGAAAAAATGTCAAGCCGCTACAAAGTAACTTCTAATGCATCTTCTAAACTTAGTATTTATAATACTATTTATCCTTTCTTTAGTTTTATAAAATACGAATAAACTTAATGTAGGCAAGTGAAATTTGACGCTGTCATCCTAAATGTTTTGTAGACCTATTGCTACGATGCCTACTGTGGGTATAAATAGCGCTCCAGTTTCAATCAGCGATATAAGTACACCTGGAATGTACACTTTCTTCGCTCCCATAAAAAATGGAACGCTATCAAGTGGACCAATCACAGTTCTTGCAGCCTGCGTCGCGGCGACGTGTAGTTACATTTCTGGGGAGGTGCACGTCAGGCTTCGGCGTAAGGATCACAGCTACATCTGACTTAAGGCGTCGATTTGATACAGGAGTATATAAATCAGCCTGTAGTGTCCACGGCTACGCCATACTTGCTACGACATACGCCGATTCAAGACAGCAGTTTAACTCAGCCTTTAAGCTAGTTAGCTTGCGCTCATCCAGACTCCAATCGAGTATACTTGTAGGGTGGAACGTTGCTTTGGGTTTAGCGAATTGTGCTAGGCTTAATTATGTATTAGTATTTTAACAGGAAACAAATAAAACATAACTTAAATTAGGCCTTAATCTCCCCAGAGCGGGCGATGCCCCCTTAAGCCCTCCCCCCACGCCCCGTGGGTCTGGCCCTGGTCTGGGGTATCATATGTGATGTTATACAGCGGTTGCTCTAAGCGGTATATATTAACTAGTTAATATGTTAGGACGATGATTTTCAAAATATTTACAGAATCGGGTGTTTTACTTTTTATTGCGAAACAACACATACCATAAAGTGTTTTCGGATCTTTTCAGTTTTATCTTTGGTCAGCAGCGGTGCATTTTTTCCGATAGCAGATTTGGGACCTGCTGTTGGGATCGAGCGTCAGTCAGCGATCGCCGTCTTGCGCTTTTCCCTGCTGGTTAACTTGGCGCTTTTTATGAGAGTTTGTGGGTTTTCAGTGCTCCACAGCACCAACAACAGGCACGACGAAGGCATGCAGATCTGCCGAAGGAGCACAATGCTGCTGGAGACTTAGAGCGCCCCTGTTCATCTGCAGCGAGGCAGAGGAGAAAAGAAACGGAGCAGGGCGAGAGCGAGCATCCTGTACTCAGCCAGAGAGCGAGCGACGAGGGCTGGGCAGCGAAGCACGTCGCTGGACCAGTAAATAATAATACAGGATTACCTTGTTCCCTGAATAATAGCGCATTGCATCTTAAAAGCGATCTCGAAGCAAAATGTCATCTTTGGGTAAAGACAACAGTGTAGCTCAACATGCCAATTACGTGGGACCGTACCGCTTGGAAAAGACACTCGGCAAGGGACAGACAGGTCGGTATTTATTTAAGAATTCTATTAAATATTCGCATTGCCGTTAACGCCTTGACGCGACTAACTGCGGAGTTTAAATTCAGCCGGTTTTATTTTGTTTGTGGGGTAATCAGGATTTTTGGGGGGATCGGGCTGTCGGACTGTACCTGCAGTAGGCTGTATATGATGGTACCGGAGCTCTCAATGGGACAACTAGGTATGCGTGATGTTCTCCAATAACTGCTGTCGGCCTCTCCTGTCTTGGTTATCCACAATATTGTTTAAGTAAACAAGCATTTGATTACAATCTAATTTGATAATTTTGCCTCTTGTAGTCACCTCTCTAGCGCCTGGTGTGATTTATGCATAATACAACCGAACCCCGTTTGGCAAGTATCTCTGAATATTTTAATCATAAATGAGGTTTCTCTGCATTCTGCTTTGTTAAATGTTATACACGTTGTTTCAGCGTAAGAGAATTATTCATTTCAGAGCCGGATTATGGACAGATTATATGTGACAGCCGTTACCGTTGGAAAAAGTGCCGGTAAGTTAACGTGGCTGTAGCAGGTGTAGGCTGCCTTAGCGAAGTAGTTCGTCTTCCGGGATGCTGTTGTTAAATGTTGTGCCGAAGCAGATGTGCTGGAGCCTTGTGGAGAAAAAAATATTAAGGATTACGAAAATTTGGGCTTAACCATTAAAATATCCGTTTTGGTTCAAAGTTAGAATAGTTTTGTTATTGTTTTCTTGGTTTCTTGCTCACATTTGTTTATTGAAAACCGTTGATATTTCAAAAGCATGCTATCTAAAACGCCTGTTGTCAGGGAATTAACATAGCTGTGGTACTGGCAATGTGCGGCTGGTTGGGAGCGGTGAGCAAGGCAAAGCACTCAGATGAAAAGGTGATGCAACGCTCATTGTGCGCCTGCAGAAGCGACAGTCCCTTTTCACACTGTGCAATTTTCTGCCCATCTGCCGTTTTTAAGCGCCTGCAATAGACGTTACTCCGCCCGGCTCTTCGCGGCTGGCTCCGCTGAGCCGCCGCGACGTGTGATCGCACATCCCGCTGTCCGCACTTTCATTTCGGCGGATCCCACGAAGCGGTACCGCCCGAGCAGCTCGCACTTCTCCCCTCCCGGCCCTTATCCGTTGTGTGGTGCAGCCGGACATGGGCTTCATGACGATTTACATGCCGGTCCCACTGCTGCAGACGGACACTGTTACTGTACAGGCAAATCGTCGCATGATGGTGGCATTAGCGCGACAGTGTTAAAAGCCTTTATAAAGAACATGCTTTTAGATATAGCGATATGGACTAATTCAATTTAATTCAGCATTTTTTATGTCATGACAAACACTTTTTAACTAACTCAAAGTAACACGATACAAAGTAATGTAGTCATTTTGTCTAATCTGTCCCCAATTACAAATACATTGTTATTTGTTGTACATGGCATTTTAGCCTAATTAGTTGTTGACTGCTGCCTGATATTTGCTTCTTTTAAAACGTCATTGTGTGGGAAATATTAAGCCTGCGTAGCGTGTGTGCATACTCCAAAAATGATATTCATGGCAGTGTCTGTTCTCCGTTCCTTAACAGTGCATATTCAACAGCAGATATTTAACTAGAAATGCACCATAAAGTGACTTGTAACGTTTGTCATGTAACAGCACTTTTTTGAATGTTACCAGAATATTTTCTGCAGACTTGACTCTTCTTGCGTTGTCTGTCACTTAGTCAATGTGTGTTTGAACTGTTAGTGACCCAGATGTGTTCCTCAGCAAGCATATTTCACAGAGCTCTGGTATAAATTTAACACTGATTGATAATCCTGGTTTTCTCATAGATGTAGCCCCTATGAAGGGACTCTAGAGCACTGACTGTTGTAGTCATGCTGGGACATTTGGGGACGCACTCTCTTGCATGGTTCTGTGTGGATCACATGATCAAGCAGTCATACACTTGTTCAGTTACATGTTTCTGTGCAGAGAAATGTTGTTCAAGAGTTGAAGGCTTTATTTTTCAGAAAGATTGTGTTGATGTGGAGTTTGAGCAGATCTTCAGGGTTATTTGATGTGCTCCTGGATTTCCAGAAAGCCAGACTGGTGATTTTTGATTGATAATAAAATACTTAGAATTAAGACCTTTACATTTGGGCATTTTAAAGGTTTGTGTAATATTTGGCTTTGATCATCATGGCAGCGCTGCTCTGCTTTAGGTTATAATGCATGCGTGAATCCGAGCCAGAGATCCATATCTCAGGTAGTGTCCTGTTAACAAGCTTTAAGTTCAGGGACAAACTCCCAAACTAAGAGGTAGTTTTAGTGCTTAGGGTACTGAAACATCTTGGATTCTTAGTCCCTCCTCTGGCCTGCCCTGACACACATCCCACTGTATTGTGTGCCAAAATACATCTGATAAATAATGTTTAACGGATCTTTAAGTCATTAGGAAAATCAGTTATCTTTTGGAAGGGTTATACTTATTTTTAAAAATTTTTTGTGCGCAAGCATGGTCCAATAGACAGTTGCAGTAAATTAGGCCCATAATAGTATGTTTTACCACAATATTGCCACGTGTATATAAAAGAAATTACGTGTAAGGTGATTATTCTATGTTAATACTTTTCACCTTGTCCTGTACTGATCACTATTGTACCGCGATGCTGTTTTCATTCCCTTTTCAGGATCTTATCTTTGAACCTTGTAGACTGTTGCACTTTTAGTGTTGAGCTTTCCTGGGTTGTATTTATCTCAGTATTCCTGAGTATTTCATATGCTTTTAAATGAATACTGTACTCATATTAGTAATCTGTTTAAAATATTTCAGCATATACAATCCAGGAAAACCCTAACCCTAACATCAATTACTGATGATATAATGGATTGAGATAAGTAAGAATTATAAAGTCTATTGTTTTTCTGTGATATATATATTTTTTTGTTTTCTGTGGAATTTGTTTTGCTGGTGAATGGATGATTGGACTGATTTCTTGATCTGCTCATTTTCTGTCTCAATTCTGTATTAATGAGAGCTCAGTCTTCCCAAAGGTTCATCTGTGCCTAGTAGAGCTGTGAGCCTTATACAGTACGGATGTCGCTAACTGGAGCATCTCTAGGACATTGCAGCACTCTTATGTCGGCGTGGTCTCTCTCATGCTTATTCAATCCAAACGTCGGGGGGAGAAGCCGGGGATCTGGGCTCCTGGTCGCCATGGAAAGCCAGCATCTGCTCTACTCCTGTCCCACTTGTCTGGCTGTGCCCGGTCTCATGTGCTGCTCGGCAGGAAACCATCGTGGCACCGATGCGGCTGACGTTGAGGCACTGCCTCCATGTGCAGGAAACAGCACGGGGAGGGGGGGGTTGGGCACCGCTGGGTGCTGTGAGTCTGTTGTTGGGGGGGTTGCCGTGGGAGCTTTGCGATGAATGAACTGCCGTGCTGTTGCTGTCAGCAATGGTCCATATGCCCCATATGAAAGCTCATTATGGAGAAGGGCAAGGGGGGCTGGGTGCCGGGTGCTGGTGGGGGCTGGGTGAGGGCTGGGGTGCAGTATTGCCATTGGAGCATGAGCGGGGCCCCTGCCGTAAAGCTCTGGAAGGAACAGCCCTCCTCTCAGATACAAAAGAGGCTTAGCGTGTCTCTCTCTCCATTCATGCGCATGGCTCAGCTCCATCTCTCCATTCACACCACGCCCTAACGCATGGCCACCACTCTCATTATGCTCACTGACAGTGTTCCTGCCTGACTGTAGCTACAAACATGCTTTTATTTATTTAGTGGGTAATAGTCACTTTATGACAAATATTCCTTCTTATGGGTCTCAATTATTTTATTTTTCTCAGTTAAAAGACATGCATTTTTTTATGTTACATGTAAGTTAGGGCTATATAGTTTAAGAAATTTCAGCTGTTTGTACTCTTCATAATGTTTAAGCTGATGTAGAATAAATTTTTATTGGTTTAGGAGTGACTGTGTTAAATGCCCCGATACCTCTTTCTGATAACACGACTTCACGCTATTAAAAATTCATGGGGATTTTTTGCCTGCATATTAATGCTGCCGACCATAATTATGTCAGAGGGACTTTGGAGAAACTCCGTAATCACAGAGGATGGGAAAGTTCATTATTTACAAAAACTGCTCTTATGTTTGTGGGCAAAGTACTACTATCCAAGCCGGCTTGAAGTAGAAATTTTGTCACAGATGCACAGTTAGCGCTGCAAAATTTTGTCCCTCAAATGTCCGACTCAGATGAGGAGATTATGGCTTAGTCTTCTGATTGTACCCAGGGTTAAGATCATTAAGTCAGTCTTCCATTGTTTTCCATGTGCTTTTGGAGTGGCTTGATGGTCCTGAAGTCTGAAGCTAAATGTGCCATGCTGCCGTCCTTCCTTATTGTTCTTGTGGAACCTCAGCCACCTGCCCTGGAGTTAATGCTATCCCTCTTGCGGAAATTACTCCCTCCCCCCCAATATCGCCTCTGCCTCCCTAACCAGCCCTAACCAGTCTGCACATCCCGGAGGTGGGTTTCCAATGAGCCGGCAAAGCACCTGGTCCCCTGAAAGGCTAGTATGAGGGCAGCATGTGGTGTGGGGTGGAAGGGGCAGTTCCTTTAGCTTGTGGTGGGACGCAGCCATGCAGAGAGGCATGGCAGCATGGTCTGTGGGAGGAGGGGAGGGACCCAGAATCCAACATTACGCCACACTGTCTCATTTGGGCAGACCCGGTGTTGCCCTATGGATTAAAGGTTCGGCACAGTGTAGAAATTCAGAGGAGGTGCTAAGTGTCCGGAGCATGCCCAGTCACGTCAGAGAGGCATCACAGACCCCTCTGTTTTATTTGTGCCATCAAATAAAATTTTATTTTATGTTTGTTTGCTCAAAAAATGTTGAGGAACCCGAACTCATAACACATTTCTTTGGGGTCTACTGCTACCAACTTTACTAAGGAAAGCCTGAAACAGTACCTCTAGCTCCACAGGAATTTTCTGATTTTGGAAATAAATATCACAAGTTATTTTCATAGAACAATGTCTGAAAAAGAGATCCCAAAAATAGTCACATTTAATGTAATGATTCATTACATATTGTGAAACTTTTTCTCTCTGCCTTGAGAGAGATGCATTTTAAGTCACACGTTTTAAAGAAAATCCGTAGATATATTACTGTATTTTGTAGCTGTTCCTTGTCTGCAAAGGTCTAATGTCTATTTATGAGATCTCAGGATAGATGGCAGCGTGTTCTGGGAACTTGTTAGTGGGATCTCAACACTCTCTGTTTGGGCTGTAATGAAGCACATCAAAAACACATGAATAAACTCATAACATTTGTGGCATGTGGGTTTTACGAATGAATAGAAACAACTGAGCTTTCCTTTATTTCAAGGGACTATTTAAGACATCTGCAGCTAACTAGCTATTCTGACATTTCAAATTTCTTTTCATGGCCTTTTTCAATATGAGCGAAATCTTTTTTAAAACTTGCAAATCTTCAGTTTGCAGGCTGTTGCCAAGGTTTGTATGATATTAAAAGCTTTCCATCAGAGATCACAGAGTATAATCTGTACATCCATGCAAAAATCTTTAGCAGGAAACACAGAGTGCCAAACAAAAGGCAGCCTACCACTCTGCACAGAGCACCGATTTTACCAGGAAACCCTTGAATGATAAAACAGGGGAGGGGCATTTTTCCTCTCTTTGTAAAGCATCTGCTGTTGTAGATCCATGGTTTTGTTTTGCTAGTCCTTGTATTTGCTGTCTGTGTTTGCCTTTTGCAGTTTAAGCGTTAGCTTTAGCTCAGCAATTTAATTTTTGTAATACACAGATAGAATTGTATGCTGTTTGCTGTAAATAATTTATCGGTCAGATGCTTATCTGTGATATTTGTCATTGAGATTTGTGGAAGACTCGTTTACAACGGGCTATTTGCTGATAGTGTTGGTAAATTGTCCTTTTGGTAGGTGTGTCATTCGGAACTGGTCAAATCCATTCTGCTCCACAGTGTGAATTCCATGTATGCTTCAGTTAACATGCAATATACAAGAAATATGCCTTTGAAGAGCCGAGAATCAGATGCTGTAAGTGGCAAACTTTAAGTAAAATCAAAACGTAGGAGGTGCTGATCAACCCTACGCTGGATAAGCAGTATGGAAGATGGGGTCTTTGTCTGATGTCAAAAAAGTTATGCCATCATAATAAGTTTTCACAGCAGTTATGTTTGATCCCTTAACCTATTGGCTAAATTATTAGCCTGGGTTAGCATTAACTAGATTTTTATTTTTGATGTTCTGTTGGGTTTTACATTTATGTCGATTTTGATTACGCAGTGTCACTGTAAATTAGCACTGCATTTAAACTGAGCTTGCTGTCAACTGGATTTTCTGTTATAAATGATAGTAATAGCTGCGAAAGATTTTTTAAATTTAGAAAATCAAACAAATAATATCTAATGATCTGACTTTAATAACTTGAGCCCACAGATTTTTGGTTTAATTTTCCAAGTGTAACCTGATAATTGTGGATGTGCTGAAATGGACTCCCTTCACACTTCAGCCTTGCATTTTGGGTAAGCAAATGATCCATAGATATTAGGAAGGGGAGAATCAACTGATGTAGTGGTTTAATTACTTAATTACGTAATAAAGGACCTGATTATCTGCAGAGCACTCAGATATACTTAGGACTAACAAATTACTGAAATAGCAACAACAACAATAATATACCAAGGTATCCATAAAGCAGGAGGACATGTATTGCTTTCCGTTTTCCTAGGGTTCATTAGGGACTTTACTACCATCATCCCTTTTATGAGTACAGCTGACTGGCTTTGATTAATAAGCCCTTGCCGTTAATAGTAAACAGGTTAATAAGCAGTAATTATATTTAACACCAATATATCCTTAACACAATCCTGCAGACTGTGTAGTATCTGGACTTTAGCTGTCAGAATATTTTCTGGATATACCATATTATGGAAACTTTGTTGATATTCAAGTTTGTTTAATACAGTATAACAGAAATAATATAACTCAGCGCAAGTCTTACCTTCAAAATAGATATGAACAAAAGATCTAATTTTGATTAATGTTTCTTGGTTTATTGACCAGGGTTAGTTGATTGAGTACTTGTTTTATTTCTGGAAAGGCCAGAGCATTTATTTAATATCCCCAGCTGGGAATCTGGTTTTGGCCAGATCAATGTGTTAGTGCCTGTGTCAAGAGCGGCGCTCCAGTCCAACAGGAGAATGGGGTGCAGAGCTCAGTCTAACTGTAACATCTGAGGTACCGGTGAGCTGGAGATTGCAGTCCTAGTCCCTTGGGAGGATCTGGTCTGTTTGAGCATTTATTTATTCTGCTTTTTCATTTGCCAGTGTCGAAGTATCCATAATCTCAGGAGAGACATAGAAAGAGGGATGGCATGAATGTTGGGGGTGGGGGGGAGGCACCCCAGATGGCTGGATTTTGTTCATCCCCAAAAGCTGATTATTTTTCAGGTAAGTGCTGCTGTGTGGCATCTCTAGAAAGGGGTCAGATGAGTCTGGCTTTCAGGAAGAGAACAGAAATAATTGACAGAATATGTAAAGAAAATGTAACAGCTGCTAAGGTTGTTGTTTCTTTTACCATTTAGATGTGCAAAAGTTTATTTTGACCCAAACCCCTTCGAGCTCCATGTACGTATCAGAAGGTTTAAATGCAAACTAAGGACAATGTTGCTTTATCCTTGAGAAAAGTCATGTACATCAGTTGCCTAAGGAAAGTCATTATGCAGCCCCTATCTGGCACTCTATAAGATGAGTTGGAAATATCTCTCTAGTATCCAGCATATGTAAGCACATCAAAAGTAATAGTTATATTGAGTACAGAGTTAAGGGCTTCCATGGCAACTGGCAGAGACTCCAGTGTTGGAGCTACATCTGTAGCATGTGTTTATAGGCCCAGTGGTTCCCAGGGGGACTGTGTGGTATTGATCCAAAGATCACTGACTGTAGCTATGACAGTCAAAATAAAGATCTCACTGCCTCTCTTGCTTAGGTCCCATTCAAGGATTCATTGTAGGAATCTTCTCAAACAGGACTTTCTTGTTGTAAGGCATTCATTTTATTTGTGGTTTTCATATTTCTTTTTCTGTTAATGTAAGCTGTCAAGGCAGTTGAACGGGAAGATTAAAAAAAAACATCTGATTCAGTCATTTTTCCTGTTTTCTTTTGTTATCTCATCCAGCACTGTCTGCTCAGCAGTGCCTTAGAGATATGGCATTGTTTCCATTGTTTAAGGGAGTTGGAAAAAGATGGAAGATGTCTCTACTGATGGGAAGAGTCCAGCCAAGTACCATTCAATACCACAATGTAACAGGAACAGGGATGACCTTGAAGACATGGGGAAATAGCTACCAGGAGAGTAGGGGCAGGATGCAAGGCGAGGCATGTGGGGGGAAGGGGGTGGTGATCAAGGCTTGGGGACATGATTAAGGGCAGGGATTTATTAAGAGAGCTCGATATCAAACGAGCCAGCATTCTGGGGAGAACAGAGGACTAGCTGCTGGAGATGCTAGCATGGAACTAGGACCTCTCTGTGTTATTGCTGTCTAGCAGAGGACTGCCCAGATGCATTTTGGAATAGTAGTAGAGGAAAGAACTTCATGCCCCATGCAATCATTATCAACAGCTCTCATGTCTTACCCAGACCAATTCCTGAATTTAGCTGACACTTATTATGCTGAGCCACTATTACATTAACACACGGGCTTCTCCTGTGTGACCGCTTTATGCAAAATGTTTGCTTGCATGTGTAAGCAATAATCAGTGTTGGGCAGTACCTAACTAAAATTAGTGACGCTACTAACTTAAGTACTTTTTTCAGTAGCTTATTAGTAGTGCAGCTACTTTTAAAACACTTTAGCTTTTCCAGTAACTTTTTTTTTTTTACTTTACAAATAGCGATGTAGCGTGGTAAAACGCTACATCATAAAAAAAAATACTACAGGTCGTCGTCGACTTATGACTGATCGACTTTGTGACCGTTCCAAGACAGCATGGGGCTGTGTCTGGCAGCACGAGCTCACCCGCGAGACGCTCATTCAGACCAGTCAGTCGGAAACGATCGTGGTTGTAAGTCGATGACGACCTGTATTTTTCTCTCTTTACAAAGACGGGTATTTTCCGCTACCAGGTGTTTCTGATTAGTGTTTTTTGTTTGAATACTCTGGGGATGGATGATGAAGGGTTGAAAAATACTTAACGGCAAACAATATTTTATACACCTTCATTAAAATGCATCAGAGCACTTGGGTTCTTAGATTATAAAAATCTCTCTCTCTCTATTTTTATTTCTTGTAACCCTTCTGATCTGTAAAGTATACTTCGTTTGCACCAAATACAGAAAATCTTTTGAAACCTCATTGTGATTTGACATTACGTTGTTAAAAAATATAGATTTTCATATCAATTTATGTTTCATATTTTTAAATTAATTTGCTTTAAGAGTATCCTACAACACAGATAATAACTATTACCAGATTAAATAGTTTCGATGTACTTAGCTACTTTTCCTCTGTAGCTTGTAGTCTAGCTAACTGCTATATTAAAATAGTAGCTTGGCTGTAGCTGAACAATTTTTAATCATAATTAGCTTGTAGCTTGACACTGGCAATAATCAATCAATGTAAGCAAGTTAGATTTCTACCTGATGGATGAAATGCGTAAACACTGTGTTCATGAAGGTTAATAGGCTGCTTTTTAATGAACACATGTACTAAATTTATAGATTACTACATTTTTTAAAGGCAAGAATATACAATACGCAAGTATATGCATACACTTATCTGTGACAAATTAAAATGTTATTAATATGCATTGGGAGTCAGCAACTGGAAATCTAATTGATCTTTGTCATGCTTGCACAATGTGTAGATGAAAGCAATGGTTTTATTTAGCGGGATAATGACAAAAACAGCAGCGCACACTGTAATTCATGCTGCAGAATCTATTTTAAATTCTCTCCTGTCATTTATAATAAACAAATACCTTTGTTTGTTCGTCTAAAAACCTATCACAGCAGAATAACGTACGACTTGCCTCAGATTCTAATTATGTAGTCTGTAGCTGAGGTTATATAGGCCTAATGCTAATTGTACGATCAAATCCTCATAGGTTACATATGCATCTTGCCTCAGAAATAGACTTTTAATTGTGAGCCTTCTTTAACAACCTTCCCTTAATGAACTTCTTCAGGAAGAAACGCCTGACCTTGTGGAGAATGGCCACAGAGGGGACAATCTACTGATCCCTGAGGCATTCATGTCATGTCATAACCATAGACCACCTTGAAAACAGGCATATTAAAAGTTTAAAGAAAAATAAAACACTTTTCTAATTGCTTAATTAAACTTAAGTTGTCATTGTATATGTGTACATAAGGATGCATGTAGCATCGATTTGAGGGCTAATTTTATTGATTATTATCAATTCCCTGTAGCTCCTTGATGCTAACTACCTAGCCTGTATGTAAGACACGTACCTGCATTGGGGCTTGCTCATGGTACCCCCTTGTCTCTTACTTTGTCTTGTGTTAATGAGCTTTGTACTTTTTTATGGTATTCTTTGTCACATTTCCATAGGACCTTTTCAATTCAGGAGCACAGTACTCACATTGATTTCTGCCAGATATACTCTATATGGTAGAACTTATTAGTCTTTGGTTTACTAATGATGTGGACCTTTAAGGAAGATCTCATCATTTTTGTGAACAGAAAATACTTGTTTAGTAAGCAGTTATCCTTGGTGAGGAACTAATGCTTTCTTTTCTCCATGTGAATAGAGAGGTTGAGGGGAGGTGGTTTATGAATTATACCCAGTGTGTGTGTGAAGAGCATGTGAAGATAAGGAAATGGGGTGAATGAGTTTGGGATAAGTAGTTCCCACTTTGACTGAAGAAACTTTGATGATGAAGAACAGAGGCTTTCGCACTGAAGTTCTGGAACCTGGTCCAGGTTTACAAGTCCCTGGGCTGTCTCGAACTGGCACTGTGTAGCTCCTATCATGTGCTGTTTTCACACTGCACAACAGGAACTGGGGCCTTTATGCTAAATAATGAGAGATGCAAAAATTTTGTAGGTTAAACTTCACACATAATTCCAAACGAAACTACACAGCCACGCCAAAACGATGGAAGATTAATAAATAGTTTTGTAAGTTATATGTTAGTTATTGGGGGGATCGATTGTGATCAAAACGGGACACAGTCTTTTATTTATATTTTACTTGTATGATCCGTGACATGTTCATGATTCTTATTAAATTTAGCCAGCAGATCAATCTTTCGTTTTCCACAGAATAAAAACTGTAATGTGATCTTGCTAATAAGCGCTGGCAAGTTTCATTGCCAGCACCAGCGATACTAGACAAAAGTATATTGCTTAGAGGTCATATTTTCCGATACAGAAATATGGGAAGACAAGCAAAAAATGTACTAATTGATTCATTAAATGTACTTGGGGTACAAAAATAATATCTGCTCAATTCTTGCCATGCTGCATCTCTTTTCCCCTGCATTTCTGCGTGGCTACCAAGTTAGCGCCGGTGCTCGTGATCAACCAATCAGCAAATTTGTCACTGTAAGCACCTCCCCACTAATTTGTGTTTGAACGAAAAGTACCTAGTCTGGAGTAGGTACTAAAAAACGGGTTCTGGAACCACCTCCAAAGAACTACATTTGGGTCGAGGTCCTGTGGTGTGATCAGGTCAGATCATTGGTTCTGGAAAAAGGTTCTGTTTTCAGAAAAAAGTTCCGGCAGTGTAAAAGCACCTAATGGCAACAGCTTTCAGTGATGTATGGCTTCAAAGCTGTACAGACTCATCCAAGCTTGGGTGGGTTTTTCTTTCACACACTTGTGCTCTGTAGAAGCACCCAGAACCGCAGCTGCAGGGAAATGGCAGTCTGGCAGAGCTGAAGGTCCACATGCAGTTGTGAGCAGCCATGCTGGAGTGATGCTGGAGAGGATGGGTTAGCAGCCCGCTAATGTCTGCTAATAATGACTCAGAGTGGCTCAGTATTGATGCTGTGCTGCTTGTACATTTTCACATCTTTCCTTAGCCAGATAATGCCTTCGCATTTAACTGCTGCTTCTTTGTACAGATCCTCAGCAGGGCTTTCCCCGTTACCCGACCGAGGCAATTAGCCTGTAGGTCCATTTATGCTACCCGTGCTCTTAAAATGGAATTCTGAGAATTCTTTTGCCTCCCTCCTGTTCCTGCTGTGTCGCACACCATTCCTATTGCATACTTTGTGTTGTGGTGCTTCAAAGATTATTTAATACAAAGTGCCTGTAAGTATTTTATCATCAAGAAGGATTATCTCAGGATAAATGTTAGATCATAAGATCATTTATAGCAATCCTTGTACCACATTTATGAAAAGTTTATATATGTGCAGCTGTATACTGAGTGATGAATTAGTATTTAAATATTTGTTTTTGTTTATTTAACACTGGCCAGTGCTGATGGGGTAAATAAGTGTAAAATATGTCCGTAATCAGTGTCAGTCTGATTTACACCACACCCCACAGGGCTGCCGCCCAGGGCAGCTTTGGCAGGGTGTATTGGATTCTTGCTGTGTCGGAAAATCTCGTGCCCAGGCGAATCCGTGCAGATGGGACATAAGTAACAGCCTTTGCTGAGCTTCCTCCAGCCATCCTGCCTGGGCAAAAACATCAAATCGTGTGGCATAATCAGATTAGAGAGGCTGGGAATCAGCTGGAAGTGCAGTATTATTTCCAGTTTGCTTGTGATGGAGGTGGGTGCCACTACAATGATGTGTGGACTGGGCCGGCAGGGCTGGGGTCGCATGGCAGGGTGTTGGGGAGCGTGTGAAGACTAATGGAGCAGAAGCGAGGTCGACCTGAGAGGCGGCCCGTGGCAGAGTCGCCATGGGAACAGTGTCCACTTTGCTGCATGTGGTGTCCATTCATAAGGAAAAACTGCTCTCTCCATATAGAACTGCTGTATTTGCAAAAAACATGATTGAGTATAACTTAATGATTCCTAATGCCAACCTATGGACACTCAAAAAAGAATGAGATTTCATTATAAATTGAAAATTTTGGTACTTTTAATGAAAGCTCAATTTTTTTCAGCGATGTCCATACAAAGACTCATGATGAAGTTTCAGTCAACAATGGACCGCATTTACAACGGCGGTACACTAAGAATATAACACAGCTGAAATATTCCTATCTAACGTTGTAGCTGTTGTAACCAGGAGTGGACAAATTACACAACTGCGTTACTTGAGTCAAAGTATAGATACTCCTGGTCAGATATTACTCCAATACAAGTGGAAGTTGTTCTGTAAAATTTTTACTTGAGTTAATTGAGGGATCGTTTTTTACTGGAATACTTGATTTAAAAAATAATTAAGTGTTCAAAAATACATTTTTTTTGATGCCAATACAGTAATCCTTGCTATATCGTGCTTTGACTGTCATGGCTTCACTCTATCATGGATTTTATATGCAAGCATATTTAAATATATATCGTGGATTTTTCGCTGGTTGGTGGATTTCTGCAGACAATGAGTCTTTTTATTTCTGGTACATGCTTCCTCAGCTGGTTTGCTCTGTTGATTTCATACACGGGACGCAATTGGTGGATGGCCGAGAAGCTTCCCAATCAGAGCATGCGCTTAAGTATCCTGGGTGCTGATTGGCTCAGCGAAGGGGAGCAGCATTAGATTCCGCTTTGCGTTAGCCAACATCTCGTCTCACTCATTCAGCATTACTATATATTATAGTAAATATAAAATTATTTTTGTTAAAATATGTATTATTACATGTGTTTACAACTGTATTATGTATTAAATAAAACTCCTCAATGATATACGATACGTATATTTGTGCATAGTATATAAATACTGTGTTTACATACATAATTTCAACAATCTTACCTAATATCTAAGAGAATATAAAGGGTTTATAAGGGCTTAAAATATACAAAAATAACCATATAAACATATGGTTTTTACTTCGCAGATTTTCACCTTTCACGGGGGGTTCTGGAACGCAACCCCCACGATCAAGGAGGGATCACTGTACATTGTTGCCATGATGCATTTTCAGAACCTAATGACTCTGAAACATTCTACTAAATGCATTGACTTGCTAGTAGAATCTCTGTACTCTGTTACTTCCACACCTGATCATAGCGTTGTAGTGCGACGCATTACTCATATTTGTGGGGATGCTGCTGTAAACAAGCCTACTGCGCTGCCAGTTGTATAAAAGTGTAGCACGTACAGTTATGTACAGTACATAATACTTGATAATGAAAATATGTAAAACAGTAACATTTGTACTATACTGTACTTTTTCATTTCATGTCATTTAGGCTCTACCACATAGATCAGGTGTGTAGTAGGCCATACCATCAGCCTTTGTGTAGGTACACTCTATGATGTTCTAACAATGCCAGAATCGCTTAAAGAAGCATTTCTCAGAACGTATCCCTGTTGTTAAGCGACGCATGATGGTACTGTTCGGAATTTACTGTATTTGTGGAGATGTCTTCTCAAAGCAACTTGTTCTGATGAAGGTACCCTCAGAAGCAGGGTCAGGGAGTTGTGGCAGAGAGGTTTGTTGAAGAAAATGTGTTCAGGTATCGCTGTGCAGAGACATATTAGTAATTTACTGGTGATTTCAACCAGAGATTAACATTAAAGCTCTGCTGGGAGACAAAAGCCATCCCACTAAAGACTTTAATAAAATCAATAATTGTTTCTGTAATGGACAAGCTCTTTGGCTCAGTGGTAGCACATTACCTGATATCTGTGTGTGCAGAATCTATGTGTGCCCCATGTTTGCATGGATGTTTAGCATGTGGTTAGTTGAATTGGGGTCTCTAAATTGCCCGTAGTGTGTGAGTGAATGCCATGTGACTGGCATCCAAGTCAGTGTCCCCGCCCTCGTATCCTGTGCTTAATGGTGACCATGACCCTATACCCAGTCATCACTTATTGGAGATAGATTGGATTGTTTCTGTCAGTATTCAGATGGTCTTGGACCTCTTAGCTATGTTGTTTTAATTACTGTTGACCACCATCAGTAATGACATCAGATTTGTTCTCTTATGTTTTCTGCATACCATTTAGCGATACAGGTTGAGACCTTTGGGTTTCCCTGCTCCATATTTCCCACAGCAGAAATGCACCGTGCCCTATTGTTTGTCAAGTTTTATGGGTTGGGGGACTTGATTGCACTTTTTGTGGGCATTTCTGCATTGCCTCTAGTTACCATAGTTACCACTCCAAGTGTGCATGTGTGGTACAGAATGGCGGGTGAGAGCGTGTCATAGTCACCCAGGAATTACCAAGCGATTCCTTTGTCAGGTCCCATAGTAAACCTCCTCTCATGTCAGATTTATGGCTGGGGAGAAACTAGGCTGCCGGTAAAACTCTGAGACGTGGCCTTCTCCATATTATTTCCACTTTCTGCTGTGATTGCAGTTTCTGCTTGTTTGTACAGTTTGTTTGCAGTCTAAACCTTGATTGATTTCAACTGTTCTTCAGAAGTGGGCCACACTAAAGAGGAAAATAGTGATCCTGATGCAGGCATGCAGTGCAGAGCCCCGTGTAACATAGCTTAATGGATAGAGGAGTTACTGTGGGGTGTCTCGTCTCATGGGAGTTGTTGCTCAGATAGGTCACTTGAACATTGTGTTATTTATGTGGGGGGGGGTTCTGTGCTTACAGCTATATTAGCATGCAAAGTGAACTGTGTATAGTGAACCACTATGAGAAGATCTGTCACTCCTAAATACACACTTTGTCGGGTCCCGGTCAGCTGCTAACAGATAAATAGCACATTTTCCTTCTCACTGAGACTACATCACTGGTTGTAATGCTCATTTTGTATTTATACCTTTTGCTATATTTATTCAAAAGGTTTTATATTATTGTGGCTTCTAATTTGCTAGCTTAACCAGTGTTAAATTAAAATGTTTGACACATTCCATGCCGCTAAATATTAGTATGATGCAGCCGAGCATGAGTAGGACGTGGTGGAATAAAAGCAGTCCACTCAGGAGGTGAATCTGCAGGGGCGTGCTCAACTTGGTATGCATGTTGGGACACGTCCCGCCGCTCCCCTCTAGGTGAGAATGGAGCAGATGGCTGCCTGAGACTGTGAGGTGGGTATCTCCCTGCCCCCGCCTGACCCCACCCTCTTTGCATAACCCTAGGAGCATCATCCCTCTGGGTCTCCTCATTGTGTCTCTATATTTCATGCAGCTCCCCACCCAACACCCCCAAGAGTTGACCACAAGAGCTGACTCTCCCCCCCACACCATTCTCTAATTAAATTGATTACTAATAATTGAAGCATTCATTTCCATCTGGAAGCAACGTTTGGAACTGGCACCATGAACTGACGTCACAACCTGGGGGCATTCTGAATAGACCGGGAGGTGCTGGTGCTCAGACTTCAGGTACCAGCGGGGGCAGTGAGTGGAGATGCTGAGCGGGGATGTGAGAGCCATCAAGTGGCCTTTATTCTGCGATGTGTCCATATGTGATGGGCTCTGCAGGCCGGGGCAAGGAGGTTCAAGGGAGCCAACCTAGCGGCCAGTGAAGGAGATAAATAGCAAAGCGACTGACCAGAGTCAAGGAGACTGACCAAAGCGACTGACCAGAGTCAAGGAGACTGGGCAAAGCGACTGACCAGAGTCAAGGAGACTGGGCAAAGCGACTGACCAGAGTCAAAGAGACTGGGCAAAGCGACTGACCAGAGTCAAGGAGACTGGGCAAAGCCACTGACCAGAGTCAAGGAGACTGAGCAAAGCCATTGACCAGAGTCAATGAGACTGGGCAAAGCCACTGACCAGGGTCAAGGAGACTGAGCAAAGCCACTGACCAGGGTCAAGGAGACTGGGCAAAGCAACTGACCAGAGTCAAGGAGACTGAGCAAAGCCACTGACCAGCGTCAAGGAGACTGGCCAAAGCCACTGACCACAGTCAAGGAGACTGAGCAAAGCCCCTGACCAGAGTCAATGAGACTGGGCAAAGCCACTGACCAGAGTCAAGGAGACTGAGCAAAGCCACTGACCAGAGTCAAGGAGACTGGGCAAAGCAACTGACCAGAGTCAAGGAGACTGAGCAAAGCCACTGACCAGAGTCAAGAAGCTGCCTTGTTTTCACCAAACCATGCTGGAGCTGGTGCCAAGCTTTTTCCCAATCTGGAACTGGTTCCATGCATTTCCACTGCAAAAAAACTTGCCTTGGACAAGCACGGATCCAGCACAGCACCATAGAGAAAGCTGATCTCAGAATTTGGAACCGTAATGTCAGCAAAAGTGGGACGGGCTGTCTGATATAGTTTGTCTAATATCGCTGGAGCCAACAATGAAACAACTTGCCAGCTTATTAGCAGAATAATGTTACATCGTGTTCTTTTTTTATTCTGTGGAAACCAAAAGATAAATCTGCTGGCTATATTTAATAATAAATTAGACATGTCACAGATTGAATAAATAAAATATTGTGCCACTCAAGTGGCGAAGAGTTCATGAGGTAGTCAGTTTTTAGCAGACTCTTTTATTGTGTGATCCTTAAAAGGACAATGGTAAAACAACTAGTAAGAATAAACTCGCTAACACACACAGACGAGGGAGAAATGCAGCCTTTAAGGAGACAAAGTGAATACAGGCAATAGAAACAGAGCGCAACGAGTCACAGTGAAATCTATGAGACTGAAAGGCTCATTTTTTTGGGTTAGCAGCTTATAAGAACTTAAAATTTGAAACTGCTTGCATAAAAACTTCACATCAAAATAAATCCTAAAAATGGAGGTTTAACCTTCACTTTACTTTTACTTTCACCTATGTAACATTTCTGGTCCGTTGTTTTTTGAAACCGGTGGAAACGCAGGCAGGTTCTCAAAATGCACCAAGCAAGAACAGCCCAGCACCAGCACCGGATCCATGTTGGTGGAAATGAAGCAAGAGACAGGTGACTGACCAGAGTCAAGGTGACCGCACAATGACATGTTTTTACCTGAGCAACATATCACCTCTTGGATGTACCTGTGCCCCACTTCGGATCCCTTGGCCTCGGAAATCTCCATAGCAAAAACTTTCATGTTAAAATAACGAAAACGTTGGCATCGACCTCAAACACAGCAACAGTCATCAGCCCGCAGCTGGGTGACGTGGCAATGGCCGCAGGGGTGTCGTGCCAGCTTACAGCCCATCCCCCCAAAGCGGATTGCGTTATGGATCATCGGCCAGCCTGAATGCTGAGTGTGCCACATGCAGTAAAAGGCTGTAATTAATCATTCATATTAGATTTTGCTGCACTGTGAATTGCCCCCAGGTCTGGATGAGGCCCCAGCTCTGCCGACTCAGAGTCGTCCCATGCTGACCCATAGCTGTTTCTGACCAGTTGCTATGGGCTTCTGGTACATGATGGAATAATTGGCTGTTTGTCGCGTAGATTAATAAGCATCGATTCTTCATTCCTCCTGGCTCTGTTCGTCAGGGGGCAGGGTTAAGGATATTTGCCATCTTTCGTTCTGCGTTCGCCTGATTGTTTTTAATGTGTTTAATATCTACATATGTGATAGAAGATATGAAGACCTCCTGCAGTTCAGGGTCTCACTCCAGTGGCGCCCCCTGGGGAAGGAAAGATAATGACACCTTCTGGCAGCCAGGACTCAATGCTGGGCTGATCAGATAATTGCTATTTAATTAAAGTGGCTTGGTGCAGAGGGATTACCTGTGCTGGAAACATAACACCCTGTGTGACTGGCGGGACCCCCGTGCTGTGCAGTGGCCCTCTTGGAAGCCCTCCCCACCTTTTTTAACATATGAAGCCTGGGATTAAATGGGACTGTGAGTAACGGCTGAAAGACAAGCGATGGTTAGATGGTAAGGGATCGTGCTTTAAAAGGCTCCCTCACTCTATACGTCTTTGATTGTTGGCAAATGTGAGAATCTCTGCGTAACATACAAGGTGTCACCATGCGTAGATGAAGGCCATTGGATAGGCTTCGTAAATGCCATAGACATGCTTCCGTGATTCTCTTTTACACCACTGACGTGTGGAAAAAAATGTAATTACTGAATAACACAGAGGCCGAAATGAATTAGCCCAAGTTGCTTGGCACCGTTGTTTAATTACTTATACTTTATACTTGTGTGTGTGTGTGTGTGTGTGTGTGTGTGTGTGTATTTATGTATATATGTATATAATATAATAATATCATGCGCTTTGTTTTTCACTGAAGAACAAAGAAAGGAAAGCGTAGGGGTCGCTGTGTCCGAGCCTATTTTTATACTGTTAGAGCGCCTTTTGCTGGAATGGGAATGAATCTATCCCGCTTAACTACAGAACAAGCCGTGAAACACAATGCTGCTAACAGTTGTCGCTGAGCAGATTCTTGGCGGCCCCTCTCCCCTTTGCTGCTTACTCGGCTTACATGTACGTGTAAATCACTGTGAAGTTTATTTAGAGCATCTGTAGCTGCCTTTTTGCTGCGTGTTTTTTGTGCGTCTAGGCTGACCCCGGTTTTGCACCATAGGAATCCGTTTTTGGAGCTCTTCTGCAGATCCGACTTGGCTCAGGCTGGCCTCGGTTTAAGCGTATCGGGTTCTTTTGTTTGACTGTGGCTCTATTCCAGTTTCCCAAAGATTGCTATGATTCCATTTTTTCCCCAGTTTCCTCTACTCTCTCAGCAGTGGTCCATTGGATCTCCCACAGACGGAGTGGTGGGGTGGGGGTTTATGTGTGGTGAATTTTCTTGACACAGACAGCTTTCCCTGCAGATTAAATATTTGGGTCAGGCTCTGTGAGTCCTGCTCTTTGCTTCGGATTTCCCTATCCCTGTCCCATATTGTTAAGTCCCCATACTGGTGGCCCCGGACGCGCCTTTGTTTCCTCCTTTATCTGCCTCACACCTGTGAGACGCTAATGACGTTATTAACATTAATGTCACGGGCCCCGTGTCATCGGGCTCTGTGTCAATGCAAATACAGCCCCATTGTACCCACATGGCATAAATCAATACTTTCAGAAAGCACAGTACCTCAGGTCCGTTTGCTCACTGTCACAAAGACAGGAAAACATGGGTTTTGGGACTGGGGGATCAAGGATAAAATGGCCTCCTCATCTCAGTTCAAGCCCTGGTTGTGAAGGATGTATTGGAGGGTATGCATGTTGGAAGGTAGTTCTGGATTGGTTGTTATACTAATGCTGTGACCTTATTGGCTCAGAGCAGAGGCTGAAGCTCAAAACATTACTGTGTTTTATATTAGAATTTTGTTTCTTAGCTGGTATCCAATAATTCTTGCATTCAGATAGAAACATATTTTGTTGGTGCAGAACCACTAGGTAATAAACCCTTGTCTTTAAGCCAATGTTTCCCAGCCCCATTCCTTCACATGCTAGTGCCCAAGCCAGCTAAGTGCTTAATTAGTTCAGATATTAACCTAATTGGTGGTGTGACTGAAACAATATGATAGAATAAGTTAGCTGAAAAAAATAATAAAAAGGAATATCTTTACTTATTATATTTAGATTAATGTATGCTTTAATTAATTGTTCAAGGGTTATAAATAAATAATCATTGATTAATTGAAAATGAATTAATAATGAATTCTGTGGTATTAATTTTAAGGAGCAAAGTAAAATTTATAATTAATCTTAAAAATCATGTTTAAACCAGCCTGAAAATTATAGCGAGACAAACGTGTTCATGTTTATGGTTTAACTATAATTAATCATGGTTAATTACATGTCCGGGATTCACAGTTTGGGAAAGCTCTCTAAGCAGTGTGCTCAGCAAAAGCACTACGGCCCGGCGCTGCCACCGTCGGGAAGGACCACGCGGCTGCTGTCAGAGCACAAAGAGCAGAAGCCTTGCGGGGCTTTACAAAGGCAGGTGGGGGTGGTATGGGAGCATCTGTGAATCAGAGTCATGTGACTTCATTGGAGCAGTTGGTAGGGAGCGCTGCCTCCCAGGCCGTGCTGGAAGCTTTGGACTTGGAGATGTGCACGGATGGTGGCTTTACTGAGGTATGGTTATGGAAGCAGGAGGATCAATGGGATCATATGATTCTGCTGCTGGGCCTGGCGAAGCCCTAGGGTAGCCTGTAAATGGGGCTTTGGCTGAGAGGAGAGGTGAAGTGACCTTGCATGCATTGGGCGGCTAAGACAACAGCTGTATCTTCTAATGGTGCTCCTCACGCCCGCTCCCCCACCGCCCCCCCATATCTCACATTCGGCTACCTCCAGGTGGAGAACACACACACACCAGGCCCTATGGGGCTGTTTGCACTCATCATGCACTTTAGTTCACGCTGCTGCTGGCAGATGTTGGGCTGGGCTGGCAAACGGGGCTTACGGCAGGGTTTCAAAAATAAGTTTACAAGTGTGTCTGTAAAGTAAGAAGAGGAGCGATATTAGCAGCCGCCTTTATTCTTCAATTCCGACCGACCCCCACCCCACCCCCGTGAGTCACACATTCACACACTGCAAGGTCACAGTTCACCAGTTTCACTCCATCTGCCCCCCCACCCCTTTTACTCTATTGTCCTCTTTAATCTGCGCTGCTTGCCAGCAGTATCCTCTCCCCTGTTGATGGATTAATCCCGATTAAGTCTGGCAGAATTTGTGGTGTTATCAGACGTAGCCCTTCTGGGTCATCAGCACTGCGAAGCCCTTTCTGTACAGCCTAACAGTATAGTGCAGTGCCATACAGTACAATACAGCACAGCACACTATACAAAGACTCAACAGCCTGTTTACGTACATTACTGAAGTGAAAAATATTTGTAGAATAGAAAAATGCTGCACATTTAAAGTCACAATTTAAATCAGAATTTCTGATGACGAGAGTGAGTTGGGATGTTGTTTGTAAGTTTGTAGTCTACTTTCTTCCACCTTCTTGTAGACCAAAGTAGTTATCGTCACCTTCTCATTGGTCTTAGCCTCCAGTTTGTTACACTCGCTGCCTGCTCAATCCTGGAAATAATGCTGCACACCATAGCAATGTAAGATCACCACCCCTCTTACGTAGATGTTAACATTCAAACGTATGAGAGTCATGACTTTCAAGACTTTAATTTGGGATTATGAGCTTGAGTTATTGACATTTAGCTTTATCACCATGCCGGGGGGAACAAAGAAGTCACATGTCAATTCCGAACCTTTCATGGCTGCTGTTTTGTTGCTAAGGATATTTGATGAGCAGAATGCTTAGTCAAACCTTGTGGCCATGACTGTAATACCTACAATGTATTCTTTTTATGTTTTCATAGTAGATGGTGTAAACTAAATAAACAAAGTGTATTTACCACATTTATATAGCAATAAAATGACTTTCTCCGTTGGTAGCCTCAAAGTGGACAGACAACGGCACATGGCACCACTTTGCTGCCAAGAAAAAGGGTATAATACTTGAGAGGAACTAGAGAAAGAAAGGGTGCTGTTTTCATGTGGAGACCTTCCTTGCTCTCTCTTATAAACAGGGCTGAAGCTCATCTGTGAAAAGCCAGATAAAGATGGTACATTATTCCTCTCACAGACACTGCAGATTGACACCATTACATGCAAGCTTCTTGGTAGAAATAGTATACAGAGAGAGTGACTTGTGGGGGGGGGCATTTTAAGGATGGGAAAGAACCACAATTAACCTTTTTGCAAAGTAAAGAGCGAAAGAAGATCTGCTTATTTAGTGCTGAAACAAAGCTATGAAGAGTGGTAAATTATTAGAGCCTGGGGGCCTGGGGTGGGGTTTGCTCCCTCATTTCCCAAGCTACCTCTTCATTTCAGTGGCTACATTGATCTCCCAGCCTTGATTTCATTATTTACTTTACCGCTGCTGTTCCTCAGTGGCCCTGCACATACTGGTCTGCTGCTGGTGCTGGATGCGGCAGGTGGGAGATGTCCTCCAGTGTCCCGCTGGAGTTTCTCTGTGTGCAATGTGCTTATGACGACCCAGAGAGCTCATATCCCCCTTGTTGCCAAGTTTAGACGCAGTTTGGTGACGCGCCTTGTAGTGAAACGGGGGGGGGGGGGTGTTTATCTGTACATCCATCCAATGTGTCTGAAAGGACTTCCAGCTAGCTAAATAAGATCATCCCCAAAGCCCCTCGCTTGAACTTTTTAAAAATGCCTTCCGGCCTGACTACGGAAGGAAAACATGGGTGTTTTTTTTTTTGCTAAGCAGCTGGCGGCGGGGGAAACACTGGAGTCTTACCTTCTGGGTGTCATGTCAGTGGATAAATATTGATCCCCGCAAAGCGTCGGTTCAGCTACCCCCGGTTAGGGAGCGCAGTGGCTGACAAGGGTGCCGTTTTCACCATTCCAAGGCCAATGGGGGAATGAGAGCCTGGGGCTAAACGAAATCGGTGCTTACGTGACTTTATTCTCTGTGCTGTGCTGGGGGCGCTAGATGAATCCTTCAGAAATCTATTATTCCCGAATGCCTACGATGTTCCCTGGGAACAGGTCTGGCAGCACTTCAGATGGCTTTCGGCTGTCCGGATGTGGCTGGGGTGTCCGTCCTCGCCAGTGGCACGTCGTGACCCCATTCGCCCACGTGGTAGTCCGGTGCGTAGGCGAGACTGCGGGACAGTGTTATGCTGTGGGTATGATGTGAGTTTACAGTGCTGTTTGAGTTGATTGAGGCATCATGTGAAAGAAATACAAACAAAAGACTAAACGGGGCTATTATTAGTGTAATTAAGTAATTCAACCCAGATCTAAAGTTTCATCAGAAATTCATTCCCCATCATTAACTTACCCTGCAATACAGTTATTAACATTAACATACACCATGCAGCATTGTTTCATTTACTGTGAGTCCCATCAGTGACGAGAACACCTTGACAGGGGATTGGGGCGAGGGGTGAGGCAGGGGGATGGATACCCTGCTGGGTTCAGGGGGCCCAGTACTTTACAGGGGCCTGTGATGCATACATTTAGGGGGGGCAAGGTGACATTTTGTCGGGAGGCCCATCATTTCTATCCACACCACTGTTGGGCTGGGAAGGGTATGCTTACTCTGCCTAAGGCTTTTTCTGTTGAAAAACAGGAATGAGTGCTGCAGAAAATGATTTTTAGGGCATGTGCAAGCAGAACAGAAATGAAACTCTGGTGACTTTGTTGAGGGTCAAGGACCTCAAAGTGCACGACTGCAGATTTCAGATCAGCGATCAAGCAGGTTTACTGGGGACGCGCCAAGTCATTCAGCATTGATACAGAACAGATGGGACAGGAGAAACACATCAGTACCACTAACTCTGGCCCCCCCCTCCATCGAGACGCTTGTAAACCACGCCTCCTCCTTTGGCATCTCATTCATAGCTGTAACGACCTAGCATCATGACTGTTTTTTTTATTCCCTCACAAAAAAAGAAAATATTACCCACCGCATCTATTTTTGGTTGAGGGACAAAATATGCAACCCAGTCACTGGACAGAACTTTGTATTTCTATTTGCTATCGTGGCCTCCAGCTGGTGGTGGGGGCACCAGCAGCAACAACGAGATGGAAGCACTTTAGAATCCCCAGCTGTACAGCGTTCTGGTGAGTGTCGTCCTTTAAAGCTGCAAGTGATGGATCTCACTGTGCCATCTCTGACACTTGGAGCCGGAGAGGTCGCAGCTGTCCTGCGTTTGGCACCGTGCCCGGCTTCTGGAGCGAACCCAAGGGGCACTTGCAGTTTATTTATCTTTAGCATGGGTGATTTTTATATTCTTATTTTTTGGTATTTCCTATTGCCTCAGTAGTTTTAGATTTGCGGGATGCCTGTGAAGACAATTACTTAAAGGTAAATGCCGTCTGATTTCCTCTTAATTTGCCAGAACAGATGGATCTCTGGGAATACCTGTAATGCATGAGGTGAGTTTTCCTTCCTCCGCAGAGGAACTCCTCTCTAGGCCTCTGCATGCTGGGCCTTGCATTTGGACTGTGTGCCGGAGAGTCACATGACCCTTTTCCAAATCCAGGCCCACCCTTAGTGTTGGAGGTAAAGTCCTAAGCATAGCTGCCTTTCAAGCAGTTGACCCAGGTTTGATTCCTGGCTGAAGCTGCCAAACTTATGGGTATTTGGCTCATTGGGATAGGACAGTGTTTCTCAAACTTTTTGTCTGGAGGCCTCCCCAAAAAACTGGTCAAGTTTTGTGACCAATTTCCCTATGATAAAATTTGATGAATGGGGGCTGATTAAAAACTAATTTTTGCATATTCCGAAAACCACCTCACAACTTCTCCCGGTAATTTGGTTCGCAGTTTGATAACCACTGGATTCTCACTGTTGGGATCCTGAGCAAGCCCCGTAACCCCCAAGTGCTTCAGGGACTGACTGACAAAAATGTTGTTTTAGATAAAAGCATCTGCTAAATGTGTAAAATGTAAAAGTGAGCCAACTCCTTGGAAAACTCTGTCAGCTTATGGAATGCGCGCAGTATCTGTGATAACTGCACATGCAGTGGCACAGGTTCTTTAACACTCTTATGCTCTCCGCATGCGTCATCTTGACTTTGAGCACTGAGAAGGAGCACATGGCTGTCCTTTGTCCAGCTGATGAAGGGTGAAATACTGTGAGTGTCACCCTCACACCACACTTATGAATGTGGCCATAGAGCTGCATTCATCACACTACCTTGGGTGTTGAGCTCCAGTGGGGCACATTATATCATACCTACTTCACTTTCCTTCATTATGTCCTGTAATATGTGTGCTATAAGCCCAGTATACATGGTATTTTCACAAAGACACACCTTCTCAGTCGCATTTTAATGTCCAGAAATATCACCTAACTGGGTCCCTTTTATGGGTCATTCTTCATAATGTAGTTTCAGACGTAAACTATAAATAAGGTCGTAGAGGGAATTAAATCTTTTATACATATTCGGATACCTTTTCCATCAATCGAGATGAAATGTCGGTCGTAGAAAGAAAAACAGTAAAAACTGTAAATTATTTAGGAATAAAGCTTATGAAAGCTGTTCAACAGAAGTGATTGTGAGAGAGGTTTTTAAATGGTCAGTATACATGCATTTAAAACGCTTATTATCCTGTCAGAAAGCTGCATAGGTTTGCGGTTAATGGCTTAGAAATTACCCTGTTTAATCACTGAAGTTCTACATAAATTTATTTATTTTTAATATAAAACCATGAATTAATGAATTAATCCTCTACCATCATTTGCATAATTAATACCCATATCTACTGTGATCCTGAATGAGCTTGTTGTATTTCTTCACATCGGAAGGAACCGTACACACATGTGGAGACGCTACCCCACCGTACCTCTCCTTTAACTGAGTATTCATGCCGGTACGGAGACGCTGCCCTACCGTACCTCTCCTTTAAGTGAGTATTCATGCCGGTACGGAGACGCTGCCCCACCGTACCTCTCCTTTAAGTGAGTATTCATGCCGATAAGGAGACGCTACCCCACCATACCTCTCCTTTAAGTGAGTATTCATGGCGGTAAGGAGACGCTACCCCACCGTACCTCTCCTTTAACTGAGTATTCATGCCGGTACGGAGACGCTACCTCACCGCACCTCTCCTTTAAGTGAGTATTCATGCCGATAAGGAGATGCTACCCCACCATACCTCTCCTTTAAGTGAGTATTCATGCCGATAAGGAGATGCTACCCCACCGTACCTCTCCTTTAACTGAGTATTCATGCCGGTACGGAGATGCTACCCCACCGTACCTCTCCTTTAAGTGAGTATTCATGCCGATAAGGAGACGCTACCCCACCGTACCTCTCCTTTAAGTGAGTATTCATGCCGGTAAGGAGACGTTACCCCACCGTACCTCTCCTTTAAGTGAGTATGCATGCCGGTACGGAGACACTACCCCACCGTACCTCTCCTTTAAGTGAGTATTCATGCCGATAAGGAGACGCTACCCCGCCGTACCTCTCCTTTAAGTGAGTATGCATGGCGGTACGGAGACGCTACCCTACCGTACCTCTCCTTTAAGTGAGTATTCATGCCAATAAGGAGACGCTACCCCACCGTACCTCTCCTTTAACTGAGTATTCATGCCGGTACGGAGACGTTACCCCACCATACCTCTCCTTCAACTGAGTATTCATGCCGGTAAGGAGACGCTACCCCACCATACCTCTCCTTTAACTGAGTATTCATGCCGGTAAGAAGACGCTACCCCGCCGTACCTCTCCTTTAAGTGAGTATTCATGCCGGTATGGAGACGCTACCCCACCGTACCTCTCCTTTAAGTGAGTATTCATGCCAGTACGGAGACGCTACCCCACCATTCCTCTCCTTTAAGTGAGTATTCATGCCGGTAAGGAGACGCTACCCCACCGTACCTCTCCTGTAAGTGAGTATTCATGCCGGTACGGAGACGCTACCCCACCTTACCTCTCCTTTAACTGAGTATTCATGCCGGTACGGAGACGCTACCCCACCCTACCTCTCCTTTAACTGAGTATTCATGCTGGTACGGAGACGCTACCCCACCATACCTCTTCTTTAACTGAGTATTCATGCAGCGAGGCCGTGGTTTGGCCTTTAAAACGAACCCGTTTTAAGATGAAATAATGGAAGTTAGGACTGCTCAATCCATCTTGTGGAGGTAAAGTAATAGAAGTGTCATTAGGCAGTTCTTTGGTATCCCCTCCTGGAGCTCCATCTTACCTTGTGCTGCTGGGTCCCTCCAGCCAAGGTCAGCAGAGCTATGTGAGATCCGTAGAAAGATGGTGCCTGACTGTCACGAGGTGCTTAATACCCAGTGCGCCCCTCTTTGCAGCGGGCCAGTCCCTGAATCGGACCGTGATTGAGAATGGTTATATGAGTTTCCACCATTCTTGGATGTTTTATTTTTGTTTACCTGTTGTTTTAATGTTTATTTTCATGCTTGGGCCCAAAACAAATACTCAGCAGGGTACTAGAATGTCATGATTATTCAGTTAAACTCTATTTCTCGATTATTAAAAAGCATTGATTAAAATTTTCCTTCTTGGTCACTCGGAAATATGGCGGAAGGGACACGGTATATAGCTAAAGAACAAACCATCAGTTGTGTGGAGGTACTTCACATTAAAAGTGAACGAAAATGCTGAAAGAAGATATCTGTCAGTATTGCAGAGCATAACTTAAACATCACCACAGCACAACTACAAAGAGGATATTCTGGTTTGTCGGACTCACCCAATGATGTAAGGTTAGCCATAGATAACATTTAGTCTCTTGGAGTAGGCTAGCCAGTCTTCATCATCACTTCAATATGAAATCTTTTTGCTAAATTTACTTTCTACAATTCCTCTATGTCAGTATAATTGCTGCTAAAACAAAGGTTAGCCCTGTGGTTTAGCAGCATCATCTTACATAATATGGTAGGGCTTTGAGTAGGGCTGAATGATATTGGAAAATGTTAACATTGCAAAGTTTTTGCGATATTTAAGAATTTAAAATTAACTATATAGCCAAACAACTTATCTGCCAACATTCTGCAAATGAGTTGGTGGTATTGTCGTTAGTTGTGCAAACAGATACAAAGCAGTGCTGACAATCACTTGCCTTTGCTCAATATGATGAAATTAATGATGAAAAATGGAAGGATCATTAAAATTGCAAAGCTTTATAAATTTTGTTTCCTGAGAATGACCAAAAATGTTTGAACGCAACTTATTCATGGACTGTCATGTTCCTCGCGATGTGAAAGTTGCATGCACATGAATTGCCATGTTGGTATTAACATTGCACATTGTGCAAGCGTAGCAGTGAGAGCAAATACAGTGTCGCAGTGGGTAGCACTGTCACCGGGCACTGCCACTATGTGTGTGTAGAGTTTGCAATATCACCCCGGGTGGGTGTGGCTTTTTGGCGATTTCTGCAGTTTCCTTCCACTTCCCAGAAAAATGTGATTTAAATGAACTCCAGTGCGAAAATTGAGCGATGTGTGACTGAGTGTGTACTTTTAAATATTTCTTTGGTTCTTGCCTTGCACCAATTGCCATGTATTTATTATGTTATTTTAATTATATTATAGTAAATATAAACAATTACTCGATGAATCATCAGATTAATTGGTAGATTTCTCGATTATTGATATAATCAGTAGCGACAGCCCTACGGGGTTTTGATGTGACGTTTCTCTATTTTGTCATTTATGTCACGGCATATACATCCTGGATGGGTGGGGGATCTGTTTGTCATTATTTTTGTATAGTCTTTGTTGGATCTGGGTGAGGTCTTGAACAAAAAGAAAGTTTTCCCTCAAAGATCTGGGATCCTGTGCTCAGACATTTTTGTTTTATTAAATGATGTTGCCTGACTTAATTATAGCTGAGTTTTTGCTTTGAAGGGGTATTCATAATCTGCCTTTGTTTGCTGGCTTTATTAATTGGCTGCAGCAGTATCCACATACTGTTTGGGACGGAATTTGCAGGAAATGGGATCTGATTGTAGCCGCTCAGGTATCTCTGATTTCCATTTGCTGTCCGACTCTTCCCTCTAACCTCGCACTGAATAATGTGAGCTCGGGGGATAACCCCTCGGCCCTTGACCCATAGACACTCTATTTCGGAGCCCATATTCAAACAGGCAATTATTTAAGAGACCCAGGTTTAAGGGATTAAGGGTGGAACAGGGTCACCATGCGCATTTATCCAAACCGCACATGGATGTGCGCAGTGGTGAAGGGCTTGGTGATTGATTTTCACAAATACGGAACATTTACAGGTCTGATGGGGAGAATCCTCCACCCCCCCCCCCGACACACACACACACTTTGTGTTACTCGAGCATTTGTTAGCGCCAACATTTGATTAGACATGATTTATTGAGTGGTTTGGGGATTCTGTGATGGGGGGAAGTTGGGTCATCACCAAGGGCTGGATCTGTCAGCAGCTCCCGCCCACCTCTGCATTTTATATGCTCATGCTGGATGCTACATCAGTGCAAAAGAGCCCCCTGCCAACCCCCCCCCAACACAAACCCACAGACGCACAGCATGGGTGGGGATTCATTTTTTAGCTATACAGTTTAACTGCTTATGGGATCTATTAAGTTTCCTTATAGACCTTTTGGTACAGTTGTGCATGTTTTTCCATTGGTGAGATACTGTGCAAAATTTGACGGAGCTTATGAATGGCATTATTTATTGTGCCCATGATGCCATGCTGTGGTAACCTGCCTGGTTTAGTTGTAGCAATGTAGATAACACTTTGACTTAGCATAATTTATTAGTATGCTTTTCATTCATTAAAGGGCTACCACTTTAGGCTGTTCTCCGGCTTTGTTTCGTTCCCTCCCCATTGAATAATTCACTTTTTTTCCCCCAAACACTTCTGTCCAGAGCAGCTTGTATGGTCATTGTCAGGGAACAAACCAGCCACCCTCCCAGGAAGTAACCTGAATAACAGTCTCTGTTACTTCAGATAAAGGGACATGCTCTGATCACATGGACTATTTGTCTTGTGTTTTTTACAGTTATCCTACAGGGAGACGCTTCTTCCTGATGTCCACAAGCACAGATAGATTTCCTCGCCCTTGTGCTGTGCTCTATTTACAAAAACAGTGTTGGGGAGGCACACAAGGCTCTGAAAGCTGCTGTGTTCAACGCTGTCCTACTGGTGGTATCTCCAACAGGCCTGAAATTATAACAACCAAAGTACCGACACACCGTCGTGCAGATTCTGTTCTTTATTTTTTTTAAGTCTTACTATGTAGACTGTTTTCAGCTGGTGACTTGCGAACAAGTCGAATGTAGCTTACAGAATTTTGGATTAAACTGTATGAAAGGTTTTTAAAACAGCCCCTATTCGAAAACTTATGGTGTGCCGTAGTTTCTGTACGCAAATATTTTGACATTTTCTACTAATAAGCGATGTGATCATCTTTGTTATGAAATGTCCACTGAGGGTTTGAATGCTTGGCTCTTTATTATCCTAACAACTCTACTTTTAAGCTTAAACACATATTATGGACTTGTATAAGATTACTATGCCTGGTGGACATAGGAAGTGATTTGGCTTAATCCATCCATAGGTATTATTTTTCCTTCTTATGACTGCCTCAGAGGTGCATTTTCTGACTTTGTATCCCATTCGCATGTTTATTAATCGATAAAATTAGCCACGTCCGTAATGCTGTTTTCATTGGACGTATACTTCCGGTGTTGACCTTTCTTTTGAATAATGCTATATAAACAAAAACAAAAATTTGGCATATTTATATTGAATTGCCTGGTACTGTGATGCATACATTTGTGCAGTAGCGGAGCTGCATCGCTGCAGTGCTGAATTGCTTGTGTTTTGTTGCTTGACCTTCGAAGAAACTCCCTCATTAATTACTGCACAATTGCAATGCATATATGTGAAAAGTCATTAAATTCAATAGCAGGAGTGATATTAAAATTAGTGAAGTGTGGTTTTCTGTATACTTAATACCCCAGGTAACCTCTTAAACTCAATTTTAAGTTATTTCACCCCCCACAGCACAGGGAGTGTGATTAAGAATGTGTTTTGTTGTCATAGTTACTTCCAAGATTGGCATTTGGAACTGAAAAAAAACTGATTGAGTTTTTTTGTCTTATATATATCACGCCAATAGTTATTCCAGTTCCAAATAAATGTCCTCAAGTTTTCAAATTATATTATTATTATAAAGACCCTGGATAGTCTTAGTGTTTTTTTTTATAAAATGTATTGAATGTCAAAGCCTCTCTCCTGGACTGGTAGTTCTATCTTTTCAGAAGTATGTTAGGAGGGGGGAATGGTTTTCGGGGACTGATAGTAGTGTGTGTGTGTGTGTGTGCACACGTGCGCTTGTGTATGCAGAAGATCGGGGTGGATCAAGGTTTCCCTCCTCCACCCCCTTTTTCTTAACTGTGTGATGCTTTGAGGGTTTAACTCCCACCCTGAGCTCACAGAAAATGCCAGATGCTTCCAGCGGCACCCTGTTTCTACCTCTCCTTTCATCTCCTCCCCTTTAAACCTGCTCGACTTTTTTTGGGTGTGCTGTAGTGTCCGTGTGCGGGAGCATTAGTGTGCAGGTGTGTCTGTGTTCGGCTGCCCCCACTTATGTAAATGGGAGTTGGTAAGCATGCATGAGTGCATGCATGTGCATGTGTGACCCACCCTCCCATGCCGCCCCCCCCATGCGGCCTTCCTTGCAGTCTCCCAAGCGGCCTCCCCACGCACTCTCCCATGCCGCCTCCCCACGCAGCTTGCCATGCAATCTCCCATGCCACCTCCCCACGTGGCCTCCCCATGCAGTCTCCCATGCCGCCTCCCCACGCAGCCTCCCATGCAATCTCCCATGCCGCCTCCCCACGCAGCCTCCCATACAGTCTCCCATGCCGCCTCGGCACGCAGCCTCCCATGCAGCCAGGTTGCCTCCGATGCCACCTCCCACGTAGCCAGGCAACCTCCCACGCTGCCTCCTATGCCACCTCCCATCTCTGCCTTCTCATGCCATCTCCAATGCAGATTGCCATGCAGCCTCCTGCAGAATCAAAATGACCTGAAGAGCTGAGCCATCACCTCAGTCATTCCTGTTCTATTTATACAGCTTTCTGGAGCTCTTGAAGTACAGATTTCGTGAATGATGCACTTGGGATGAAGGACAGATGGATATATATATCCCTGTCCATCGCAGGGCACACACTCTCACACACAATCACACTATTGCCTGTTATCCCAAGTGCATCATTCACAGAATCTGTACTTTAAAAACTCCAGAAAGCTGCATAAATATAACATGTTTATACATAGAACTGTATGTACATATACACACGCATATATTATATATATTCTCTCAATATCATGCAAAGCACTTTAGGGTGACTCTGTTGTGAAAGGCGCTATATAACAATAAATTGAATTGAATTGAATGAATATATATGTGTGTGTGTGTGTGTATATGTGTGCATATATATGCATATATAATGTATTTATGTATATGTCCTATTTGATTAAACGGTGTCAGTAAGGATTGCCAAGGATACCAATTTTTGATACTGTTGAAGCGTGACAGGATTGCATGCACGATATCCTTATTCTGTTTCGGTTTTCATGGTTTCTTCCTCCTCATGGCTGGATTTGTGTGGCATTGTGTTGTCATGCAGGCTGGGATGCCCTTAATTGCAGAATTTTACTTTCATTTCAGCTTTGACTTGCCGTCTGTTTCTTCTGATCCCCGTGTCCTACCAGGTCGATTTCTTGGTATTTTGGATTCCCTCTCTTGGCATATCAGTGACTGAGGGAGGTGCAGCGCACACCCTTTTCTGATACTTTCACCCTCCAGATTTTGTCTGCTTGGGATGAATTGTTCTTTAACTCAACTAGAACTTAAAACCTCTGGATCACTGGGAAAAATGACTTATAAAAGGACTGAAAAAATATTATGCTGTTTGGTAGGGTTTGAAAATACCATTTTCTTATAGATAATCTTTCAGTTGTATGTTACTAGCAATAAACATAAGTGGAATTGTTGATAGACAGGATTTTTTGACAAAAATACATTCAGGACAGGAACTAGCTGAGTTTATGCAGTACTCTTAATACAGCCCTAATCTCTTTTAATTCTTTTTGTGCTTTGCATTACTGCTTCGGAGTAGTCTGATCACCTTTCAGTTGCATACATTGACTTTTACTCTTGTCTTATCAGCAAGGAACAAGCATCGTCCTCTGGTGCAGGCAGAGGCCCTGTGCCTTGTTTGCAGTGATAGCTGCACACCTGCTATATCTATCATCACAGAGTGTGTTCAGAAGAAACTGCTGAGAGAATCTCGGACAGGAGCTGTCACAGCTTAGACACCAAAATTCAGCTCCAAGATGGTTCTTATAAGAAAACAACATTTTTTTACCAATTTCCCCTTAAACAAAACTTTGAAAGATGCATTTTCCCAAGACAGGCTTCTTTCGTAAAAATGAAATATACTTCCCTAGCTCAGTATAAACTTATAAATGCCATGTCTAAAAACCAGGGCCATGTTAACTATGAGCAGTAATTGAAAAAATAATTTTGTGTTTTTTTGGGGGGCTGGAGGGTTAATAAGAGTTAAAAAAATGCTGAATTAATTTCATCTCATCGTCATTTAGTCACACGTCAACGCACAGAGTGGTCAGGGGTCCGAGTTTCACCTCATAATTGAACATAAGTGTTTTCTTTTTGTTTGCCACTTCCAGCACATGCTCCCCCTTCCCCTGTCTGCCCCCCCCCCCACCCCCCTGACCCCGCTGTGCTCCAGAAGAAGCTTCATTAAAGCCGGGAGGGCTGGTTCCCAGCACAGTGAGCAGAGGGGTACTCTCCAAGGTCCTGAAGGGCCATAGCTGTCTGCTTCACAGCTTGAGGCTTGAGCCTTGTCTTTGTATACATCAAATGGTAGCTCAGACCATAGCGAACCACTAAGCTTTCCTGGGCTCAATCAGCAGGAATACAGATATTGTTGCAGCAGCTGTATGAGTTGCATGCTTCTGCTTGCCTGTGTGTTGGCTTCTCTGTGCTTTTTGTCTCAAAAAAAAAAATGCTGCTGTGTTTTCATTGGGCAAAAGAGCCAGAGTGATAAAACCCTGATGTACAGCACAGTAATGTCGGGAATGTGCATGATGGTAAATCATCCCATGCAATAATCCCGCAGTTAAGGACAGGGAACAAGTGCTGCAGTGTCACTCCTGTAGACAGATGATGAAGTGGCTCGGCTCCCTGGATTGTCTTTGACTCCTCCCAGCCAGGCTTTGCTCCTCCTTCTGGGCCCTGGTATTCGCAGTATTATCTCTCCTCCATCTCGTGTAGCTCATCCTCTAGGACCTGTAACTGCACATTAATCAGCCCCCCTGGATCAGAGTTACACCTGACTCATCTGTGGACATGTGGGGGGGAATGCTTTGTTATGCGCCGACACCGAATCGGCCTAGTTATTCTTCATTAAGGGGCGTGTCTGTATCGCCGGTAACATTGTTAGCTGGCCGGACTTCATTACTCACCAGTTTTAATGACCTGGAAATCATCTGGCTTTATTGATTCTGCAGAAAATCTCTTTAAAAGACATTTGAAACCACTTCTGTGACATGTGTATTAGAATGCTGATTTATGCAAATAGCAGCATAAAAGTAAAACAAGTGAGTGCTAGACTTGGTTCTGAGACGACATGAGTGAGTAGCTATATGGTTTGCCTGGGAGAGATCAAAGGTAGAGAGGAAATGAACCGACTCTCATGAAGGAAGCAAAAATTAGTGCCTCACTCAGTGCCTTATCACTGGAATTTTTTTCATACTGCCATATAAGTAAAACTAGCATTCGCTTGACCTAATTGAGTCAAGACTGACACTGTCGTTTATGGTTTTTGGGGAGTGGGGGGCTTTTCTCCACAGATGGGTCAGAGCTGGAGAAGACTAGCTTCACCGAGTTGGAATTATTAATCAGGATTGTTTGTGGATGTGCTTTTAGGTGCACGGGAAATGCTGAGCAAAGCACGATCTGCAGGGGGCCTTCGCTGCTTTCCTGCATCCGGGTTGTCCAGCACATTGTCTGTGTGGCTGGGTAAGATTTGGCTGGTTATAAATGGATGATAGCAGTTTGATATGAAACATTTCCGTCCACATGGTATGTGGTGGAAATCACACAGCTTATGCTGGTCATTTTAGGGACAGGAGGGTAAGAGCAAAGCCGTTACTCAACTGATATAAAATCCACCAGCTCCAGCTGATTGCACTACAGTCACTATAAACCGACAGTGCAGTGAGGAATGAGAGAGAGTATGTAAGTGGGAGAGAGCCGTGCACTTTGATACGTAAGCCGGTGGTAAAGGGGGGTACTTGGATTAAAATGTTACTCTTTTCCTGAGGCTATGTGGGACTGTGTATTCTGGCTAAATACAGCTCCTGCGATAGGTCCCTAAGCTAAGGGGTCCCTGTGCTGCACTGATCTCCAGGTGGGGGACAGGGAGGAGGCAGGGCCTGGGAAGGGGCCTGGGATGGGGAGCGGGTCACGGGACAAGGAGGCGGCGGGGCCTGGGATGGGGGGCGGGGCCCAGGGTATGGAGGGCCCGGGGGATGGAGGAGATGGGGCCTGGGATGGGGGGCAAAACCCAAGACAGGAAGGAGGCAGGGCCTGGAAAGGGGCTTGGGAAGGGGGGCCCAGGACATGGAGGAGGCAAGGCCCGGGGCATGGACGAGATGAGGCCTGGGAAGGAACCTGGGATGGGGGGCAGGGCCTAGGACAGGGAGGAGGCGAGACTCAGGACATGGGGGAGGCGAGATCCCAGGCAAGGACAAGATGAGGCCTGGGAAGGGGCATGGGATGGGGGGCAGGGCCCAGGACAGGGAGGAGGCGAGGCCCGGAATGGGGGGCGACTCCCGGGTTGACTGGGGGGGTGGTCTGTGTGTGTGAAGTGAGGATGTGACATAGCAACTGTTGGAGTCTCAGTCTTGTAAAGCTTTATCATCCGTCTGTGCCCGCTGCTCCTTGGGGAATCCTAACCGGCAGCGTGGGAGCTCCCCACATCCATTTATGAGCTGAGGTCATTCGCGGGGTAATTAACGCAAGAAATCTTGCTTTAAGTTGAAGGGATGCTATTAGGTCTTGGGTGGTTTTTTTTTGGTCTTTGTGTGCTGTAAACTTTATTAGGTAAATCCCAGTTTCACTAAACAACGTGAATTATACCACCTGTCTTACAGGGCAATAATTAGGCCTATTTGTCCTTTTTACCTTCTTCCTTGACAGAGCATTTACCCCTGAATTGGCCTTAGAGTGATGCAGCTTTGCAAGTGGAAATGATAAGTTCAGCTAAAAAACAATTATCCAACAGACAAATGTGCAGCCCGGAAGAAAGTCAATCTTTTATCCCTTCTTTTTTAATTCCCCAAGGTGAACCTTAATGTGAGATCGTCCCTTCTGTGTCCAGCTGGCCTGTGTAACAGAATCCCACAGAAATTAGACTAAAATGACACAGGTGTTAACATCCATCTCCTTTTATTCCTGGTCTTGTTCTGTCTTCATCTGCTTTACTTTGGGAACCTGTTCGGTTTTCAAATGCTTACTGTTGCTTATCTGGGACTCTGTGTTCTGTTGTGTGTGTGTGTGTGTGTGTGTGTGTGTGTGTGTGTGTTTGATTTGCAAATGAGCCATTGCAAGCATGTTTTTATTGGAACTGGGATGATTGAAGGGTCTGCATGTGTGTGTTTGTGTGAGTTATTTAATTTTGTAGTATAATCATGACATTCTATTCTTTATATTTATACACCATGGACATTATGTGGGATTTGCAAGATATCTAACAGGAGAGGTAGTAGAGTGTGCATACACACACACGCATGTACGCACACACACACACGCACACATGCACACATAGACATACACACGCACAACAATATGATTGTGAGTAAGTTTCTCTGTAAGGGCAGTCTGTCTCCAAATGGTATTTCATATTTGAAATTGCCCGTTTAGTCTCTCTTCTGAGATTGTATATAGTGCATTATCAGCAGGATATTATCAGGCTGAATCTGCACACTGGTTAATGTGGTAGCAGTTCTATACAGATGAAAGTTGGGGTGCTTAGATTTTTTTCTGACTAGAAGGTGACTTTTAACTCTTTTTTTTTCTGACCTGTAGGCTCCTCATTAAGTGACTACCTGTAACCTGCAGCCTTAATTTTTCTGGTAGCAAGTGCTTCTGTCGGTCTGTCTGCTCCCTGGGTATCTTTGCCAGGCTGTCCCATGCCCAGTGTACAGTGCATTCTGGGATAGGATTTAGGCTCGGCACAGTGATGGAAGATTTATATAAGGAAGTCCATATTAAATGACTGTTTTAATGAGTTTATTCATGCTGTATTCATTTATGTTCATTTGCATGGTTCTCTGGTCACACATGTAATTGTTTTGTGTGTATGTGCATGTCTGATGCAATTTGCCTGTTTCTGCGATGGTGTCACCCTGTCTGACTGCCTGGATCATCTGAATGCATCCTCCTCATCGCCGTAGCTTCATTTGTTCATTAGCGTGCCTTTCCTGAAGTGCTGCATATCTCACACTTTTCTTTTGCACTCCTAATGATCACACTCATTCGCTCCTCCCAGCCTGACCCTAAGCGTGGGTCAGCCAGTGTGGCAGAATCTCGCCCATGTTCCCACTTGGCTTCCTGTGCCTTTTATCAATGACTCTGCTGGTCCAAAGTAGAACATGCACTCCCATTTCAGGGCTGATGGTGGGCTATGAGGAGCTAAGAAGTAAGCATGAATGAAGTGTGGATAAAAGAGGATTGAGGCCATTCAGAGGCCCTGTCCATGCTGAAAACACGGTGGCTGGTCAGTTTAATCAACAGTGACTTTAAAAGCAAAAAAATACGTGGGAGTTTGTCCCCAAAACCATTTCTTCAGCCACAGCTCCAGACAGATTTCTTTTCTGGGCTTTTCATTAAAAGTTGCCTGCTGTTGGCTGTCTTTGCCCATAAAGATGTGGAACTTGCTGGGGACTGCAATGGCCTAGAGGCACTGACATTATTTTAGATGTAGATCATCTCTGAATCTGGAGAAATAGTGCTAGATAAACGATAATTATCACCCGCCATTTTGTTGCAGTGGATCTTGTTTTTTTCCTTCTGTCTTTGGTAGCCTCATCTAATTGCATTACTGCTAGAGATCTTGTTTACTATGATCTGGAGGTTCACTATACAAAAGGACAGTGCTTACATCTTCCCAGTATTAGACACAGTTTGTACTCTGTAGGTCCTCTCCAGTGCAGTCAGCTATGCCTAGTGTGTTATTTCCATACACTGTCTTCCTGCCTGCTCAGCACTGGAAGAGAAGGTGAGTGAGTGTGTGTGCGTGTGTGTGCATGCATGCATAATGCTTATGTGTGTGTATGCATGCGTACTGCGTGTGTATGTGCTGTGCGTGCTGTGCTCAGGTTTAACCCAGATGGGAAATGCATTACACCAGCCAGTGACTGACAGGTGGTGATCATCCACCTCACCGTGGTTCTGGAGCATCATTTCTCTCAGGTTTTCACTCATCGTACAAAACATTTTAAAAAATCTCCACTTTCCCTTAACATTGATACTAATCTACTGACTAGTCTGTATGATGGGGCTTCAGATCCTTTAGACAACTCCACCTTATTCTGTTGTGACTTTTTCTTTTCAGGAACACCATGACCAATACATTACTTTTGATGTATAGCATGAAAAAAAAAAAAAAACCCTGCAGAATTTTATGGCTACTGATCCCACCCCAGAGTCGCTGGGCTGCCGAGGCTATTTCCAAGACCCTCCCAGAATTAAGAAGACATTTCCATGTCAGCTAGGTGCTCAGCCAGCCAAATGTCAGCCCTTTCGCTCCTCTGTGGTTTCACAGTCTGTAGCTCAGAGCTGGCATGCATGTGTATGTGTGTGTATGTGTGTATGGTCACAAAACAGACTGTGGGCTGCCTCCTTCCGGGCCCAACGCCGTAGTCTGTTAATGATGTGATGATGTAGGGAGAGGTTAGCACGTACCTTTTGCTCACCAGCGGACCTGTGCTTGTCATAATGAGCAGAAGTCCACCCCCTCTGTCTGGGAGATCTCAGGGAGCTGGCTAGCTGTGTTTGACTTCTGTCATACCACTCTTTGAGAGCTCGTACACATTCTCACTTGTTTTTTTATATGTTTTGGACATAAAGCAAGTCAATTGAATTTGATTTAACGTTCTAGCATCATCCTGCTCCTGTCTCAGCCTCTGCAGGATTCCCCCCATTGCTAAAATGCCTCCAGCCTCAAGTGGCCCCAGGAGAGAGGGATACCGAAGTTAATTTCCAACATGGTTTGTTTTTAGCTTGGCAGGAATAAAAGCCAAAGAGCCACATCCCCTTCGAGGGAGAATGACAGCGAAACGGGCAGACGGATGATGAGAGAGAATGAATTGTATTGGAGTGTTTTCTGACTCACAAGAGGCAGTGTGGGCGAACGTGGGAAACCAGAAGTAAAGACTGAAAGTGGCAGGGAGAGAGAGATGGAGAAGAACTGACAGAGAGGGAAAAAATAGAAGAAATAGAAGCACCAACTTAACTAAAAGATTTTTCTTTGCCTGTCTTCAGTATGCTGTCTGACAGTGCCCATATTCAGTGTACAGCATCTGTTTTGCATCAACACTGTGAACGGTGCCATGGTGCAAATGTGTCCGTCTCTTAGCAGACATGGTTTCATATTGTAGCCATCCCACATGGAGGAGTGAGGAGATGGGAGCAGCCGCTTCACAGAGTGGGTGGTTCGGGCAGAAACCTACCTCAGACACAAGCTCCTCACATGCACCCTGTTCTGTCCCTTTGGCACGTGTATGTATAACTTCCCCATGTAATGCTGCTTTGTGATTCTGCAGGTTTTGGAAATAAAATGACACACATGTACAGATTAGCATGAAGCTTGGGGTCATGGCACGGGATCAACTATTTATCTGGCACCCCAGGAGAACTATTTGGGGGTTAAGGGCCTCGCACATGGTCAGATATTCTGCTGACCATGGGATTTTAACCAGCAACCTTCCGATCACAGGCACAGAGGCCTAAGCTACATAGACAGGGTCTGGGTTAAGTAGGGTTAGGGTTAAGCAGGATTAGGCTTAGGCAGGGTCTTGGTTAGGGCTGTTTTGGACGTGGGTTTATATTGATGTGCTGTGTGAGCCATCTTGACTCTTTGATAAAAAAAATATGCAGATGCGCTTCTTTGTTCAGTCCATGATTTATATTTTTCCAGTGATATTGCTGAATATGTATTTATGTTCCTCTGGCAGTCTTCTGGTCACAAATCTAGTTTAGTAACCAACAAATCTAGTTTAATAACCAGCATAGCTGGGCTAGTAATAAACCCAGTGCTGATGATCACTCTGACCCTCTGATGTGTCTGTTGAGGTTATACCTTTTCATTTTGTGAGATGTTCCTCAATACGGAATGCATTTTTTGAGCCAGTTAAGGAAATACTGTCTAAACACAAACTGCAAAGCAGATTGAGACAAATCTGAGGCCGAACTAATTAACTCTTGCGAAAGAAGCAAAGTCTGTTGGCTTGGACATGTTTGCGATGTTCCTACAGGGAAAGGTCGTTCCATTTAATGTTTGCAGAGGGCTCTAGCTGCAATCTGCATAATTGGGGAATTGGCAAGATGATTGATTTACAGTCTTTAATTAACTCTAGAGCTCCTCTTGTGCCCTGACTGCAATAAACTCCTCATGCAGAGGACAGTGCCCCCAAACCCACAGAATGAAATACATTTCAGCAGTGTGCCTGGAGAAAGAAGGAATGGCGGACTGTTACGAGGCCATGCGTGTTCAGCTGCTGTCGGCCCTGATTCGGCTGCTGCAGCTGTGTGCAGAGGGAGGCTGCCATAAGCCAGGCTGCCTGCCGGCTCACAGGCGGAAATCCTCAAGCGTCTCTGCTAATCAGGAGCTTCCCCATGTGAACGCTCATACACACATACAAACACGGACTCACACACATGTTTGTGTTCATATCTTTATGAGGACAGCCTATTTATTTCTATGAGAAAAATTCTAAGCCCTAATATAACAATCTTATCCCCTTCCCTGGCCTAACCTTAAACATAAGTAACCAAACAAAATACAAGACTTCTGGCATTTTTAGTTTTTTGATAGCAGTTACATATTTTTATAAACTTGCATTTCTCCTTATGGGGACCGAAAAAATGGTCCTCACAACGTAAAGCTAGAAGGTTTTTATCACTTTGTGGGAGCATTGGGTTCCCGCCATGTAATATACACATGACCCACACACACACCAGCTACTCTGAGGATTCCTTTAAAAGAGTATGTAACAAGGATGGGGACATTTTCCCTTTTCTCGTGTATTTGATGTGGAGTTATCAAAATGTCACATTTTGACATGAAATGCTTTTGGTGTAGAAATGGCTCCAAAAAAAAAGAAATGTATAAATATTTTGTCATATTTTTTGATGAAACTGTACATATTGTGTATAACAATACATGTTGTGTATAACTGTATAGTAAATATTATACATTATAACAAATACTATTATATTATATTATATTATATTATAATAATGCACTTTTCTCTCTCCACCAATTTTCACTTGATCATCAAAGATGAAAGCCGCTTTCGGCAGTGAATGTTAGCTAATGTGATTAAGCTCTTTGTTGAGCAATAGGGCTGATTGGGGTCTGACTTTGGGCCTGGCTGGTGCTGACTGGGGCTGATCGGGCCTGGCTAGTGCTGACTGGGGCTGATCGGGCCTGGCTGGGCCTCTGCATTTCGCTGTTTTGCTCTCTTGCCAGCTTTGGGAGTATGATCCGTTTAACCTGACCCACCACACATGGGGTGGCACATCAGTTGATCCTTTTTGCCGAATCCTCCTTCGATGAGGCCACACGCACCAAGGCTGACAGAGCAGTGAAGGGGGTCAGAAACCTTTCAGTGTTCTGCCTATAGCCTGCCTGCTTTCTGAGGTCACACAATGAATAATGGTGACAGCTTGTGAAATTTGAGCCTGACATATGCATAGCATAAACAGGGATGCTAGCTGTTTAATACCATAATTAGGAGTAAACAGTGGATCTGTTATGCCCAGTAATGTGTTTTTTTGCATTTTGCAATGACCATTTTACAGAATAGGAACAAGTACAAATAACTACATTTAACAACATATATAAATTTTCTGTCTTATGCTTAAACTTGCCTTACAAGCCAGAAATTTGACAGGAATAAAGAGAAACATTTCAAAGAGTCCAGGGTACAGCAGATTGTAAATGCTGCTAATTTGCAGATTTCCTAGTTTTTTCCTAGTTATTTATGTGAACCTGTGGCATTATTAAGCTGAATGCTGGCCATGACCCCTAACATTACTTTGATCCTGCCAACAAGGAGCAGTTAGATTTCTTCACTTCTGGCATTTTTCGGCATTTCCCCCCCTGTGGTTCAGGAGCTTTGTGCTGCATGGTTGGTGTCTTCAGGAGGGAATCTCCTTGGCAATCCACTCAAAATGCAGCGCTCACACTTGCAGTTCAGCTCTTTCCTCCGCATTTATGGTGATTGATTTACTCTTATGTTCCTTTCTTCCCTGCAATTGAATTTCCAAAAAGACAGCCCTCTTCTGGCTTGGCTCCACATTGCAGATTTGTACTTTCTGGGACTCTCCTTACATGTGGAGGCCGTCATACATGCATCAGATGCGGCCAAATGACTCTCCCATAAAATCTCAGCACAGATGATTTATTATCTTTGATAGTGTAATTAGCTATTAACTACCATCCCTTTCACCGTTCCTTGTGGCAGTAATATAATGTATCACCTTCCCCAAGACCATTCCTTTAAAACCAAAAAGAAATGTTCTGGTGTAAGACTCTGCTTTCCATGCTGTTACGGAGATGTGGGATTGATGCGGGATTCGGATGTGGGAAGTATACTAATTATCCAAATAATAATAATTATCAAATTGTTGATTAAACTTGTACCTCTATATCTGTAGTGTATCTCAAGTTGTGATTGATGTAGTTGATGGCAGCCAAGCTGACTGAAGCATTGGTTGATTTAAATAATAATGTCCGCCCCCCTAACTGAGTACACACACGGGGGGGGGGGGGCAGATCAAACAGCACAGCACATCAAAGGAAATAGCAATAAGCTGTGGTTTGGCCATTTGTTCTCAAATTGGTTCCTAGGAATGTCCTTGCTGATATGTTACTATAGGAATGCATTCCTGCGTGAACGAGTGTGTGTGTGTGTGTGTGTGTGTGTGTGTTGCCTTGTTCCTTAGAAAAAGTCATTTAATTGTCTTGGTAGTATCACAGGTTCATCACCTCACAGCAAAGCGAGCCAGAGGTGTGTGGATGAGCCATGTATTACCAAACCTGAAGGGGGGGTCACAGGCAGAGCCTCATGTCTGAAGAGGTAAATATGTCAGCTAACCCCTCTCAGTCTGGTTCTGAATTTTTGTTAAATATTTTGGAGAATCGTCATTTTGCATAGATTGATAAATGTCCACGTATAGAGACTTGGCTGCAGGGAGGGAGCAATCCCTGTTCCGGTCTGCTAAAGAGTCAGCGCCGGCTGGGAAAGATGCTGATGAAGGACTAAAGGCCAATTCAAACTTCACTTTTCCGCGTGCGCTTTGAGTTGCGGACGAGGGGACGTGACGTAAAAATCATCATCATGGGCCGGCTGCAGAAGGCTGCGGTTAATGCGCATGTAGCCCAGATTTTTATGTCTAACAGAAACCTTGCGTGTCGCCTGCACATATGCAAGGTAATTGACTAGGTATATCCAGTAGGTGGCGTGTATGTAAACTTTGTCCTTTCTGTTTGCTTGGCTCAAAACAGTAAATATCAATAACTCTGGTAAGCACTTCTTCTCTATATTTGTTTAAGATTAATGATATATAAGTACAGAGCCTCTAAGAGGTCAGGGTGAGAAAATATTTTTGGAAATCATAGTTTTGCATTACTAATAATAACTGTACCTTGTCGCTTAAAGTACAAATCATAGAATTAATCGACTAATAAGGATAAACCTAGACGATACAGACATGTTCAGTTAAATGTGCTTTAAGCATTAAATTATAGGGGACAATGCAGACCATGTAACTTTCATATAAGTTTTTATACATATTTATGTATGTATATTGGCATTGTGATGAGAGCTATTGAGACAAAGCCGACATTAGTTAAGTAGTTTTACAAAAGAAAGTTTGTTTATAATTTTAAGAATGCGAGAAGATTTGTAACTTTCGGTTCTCCTCCTGCTTTCGCGTAAGCTTCATTCAGACCTAGGAGACAACATCTGCCCTCTGCTGGTCTGGAGGAATATCATTGCAGTGCGTATGCACTGACCACGACCATCCGCATCCACAGTATGAACAGGTACCGCGCGGATGACTGTCTCCAGACCGGAAGCGCACGCGGAAAGCGTTCATTATGAACTAGGCTTTAGCAAAGAAAGCAAGGTGGCAGTACTGTGAGGTGTGCAGGGGTGGCGGGCGGTGTCTGTGATCTCCACGATGCCTGCCTGAAAGTGTGCTGACCCATGCGTGCGGACACAGAACCCGATTCGCTCTCGTCCATGCCAGCATCTTCATCTTCATCCTGGTTGCGTTCACTGGCTGCCACGAGGGGGGTGATGCGGTGATGGAAGAGCAATGTGCTTCAGGACGGATGCGACGTAAAGGATGTGGGGAGACCCGTGAGCTCACAGTTCGGGGGCGAAGGTGTGGGCGTGAGGCGCTAACAGGCATCACCCTCCCATCTTTCTCCACTCCGTGTCCATGACATGGTGGGAAGGAATGAATAAAACATGCGATTGTCGCCTCGGGTTCATGACGGGGGCATTCCCGGAGCGACATCGTGGGGGGGGGGGCGTGCTTGGCCCGCTGCACATCGCATGCACGCGCATGCTGCAGGAACGGGTGGCGGGCGGCTCTTTAATGGACGTGATGCACCTCTGAGGAGGTGATGCTGCCACATCTTGTGCCTGACATGCTGACCCACAAGTCCATGTGGCCGATATGACTGCGCCGTGCATCATGGGAAAAACGGGACCCCCCAGTCCTGGTGACAGGGGTGTTCTGGTTCCCATGCTGCCGCTGTAACTCTCTGGATTGCGGTAAAGGAACAGAATAAAAGAGGGAGGGAGGCTGGAAGGAGGGAAGGAGGGAGGGAGGGAGTGTGAAATGGAGCACTAAAAATAGCAGTGTGTCTCCTTCACGTTATCCTGCCATCTTGTACTGCTTATCTCAGATTAGGAAATGGGATGCTTTTCTGAGGCACCAGTCAGAGATTGTGCAGTTTTTTTTTGCATGTGAATGAATTTGCACGTGTGTATGTGTCACTGTATGCGTGTGTGTGAAAGTGTGTCACTGTGTGCATGTGCGTGTCACTGTGTGTGTGTGGTTGCATGTGTGAATGTGTGTGTCACTGTGTGCGTGCGTGAATGCATGTCACTATGTACGACGCATGTGTGAATGTTTGTGTCACTGTGTGAATGTGCGTGACACTGTTCGTGTGTGTCACTGTGTACATGTGTGTGGATGTGTGTGTCACTGTGTACATGTGTGTGGATGTGTGTGTCACTGTGTGCATGTGTGAATGTTTGTGTCACTGTGTGAATGTGCGTGACACTGTGTGCGTGTGTGAATGCATGTGTCACTGTGCGCATGTGTGAATGTTTGTGTCACTGTGTGAATGTGCGTGACACTGTGTGCGTGTGTGAATGCATGTGTCACTGTGCGACCCCAGTGCAGGATTCCCACCCCTATTAAGGGTTCTGGTCCGTTCTTAGAACTTGGTCATGCACATAACTAGTGTG
>JAAGVU020000008.1:25795170-25813937 GCA_011763525.2 Mormyrus iriodes | reverse complement strand
TCTTGTTTGGTAAAGTAAAATGATAGATGAAGTTGGGTGTACAGCAGCTCATTTTCAGTTAATTGTTATTTGTACCTTTTTGCAGTCACAGAGCACTTTATTTTGAGACTTTAATATTTATTTTATTTTGAGAGTTTAAGTGAGAGAAGACCGTGTAACTTGCAGTTTGGGGGAAATAGGAAAGTTTAACAATTTCTTTTATTATGAAAATAAAAATTTTGCATTGAAGAAAAGTTGATTTTTGTTTGTATATGCTGCGAATTGTAGGTCTTAGAAAGAAAATCGGAATCGGCAAAATTCGGTATCTGCAGGTCTCACTGGCAAAAAAATCGGAAATCACAGTCGGCCAAGAAAGCTGCAATCAGTGCATCTCTGTTATAGACATTTCTAGCCAAGACATTTGAGCTTTGGACCTTATGGACATAGGGGTTGGCAACACAACGTTGAATGAGACATTGAGATATTTCTTGTGGTTTGATTACTAAAGTGTAAAATTTGGAGTGAAACTTTTTTTTTCAACACACCTGTGTCGCCTACACGGTGAATATTACATTTTATATGACAGTACGTGTACATATTTCATCCAGACCCAAATTATACCATAATATGACAGAAATACTACATATTTCTAGTTGTAAATGTATTTCTGACCACTAGAATCATGTAGCGCTACACTGGCAATCCATGCAGACCCTTTTACAGATAGAATTGTGTTGACAAGTACTAATGTATCTTTATTATTGCCGATTTAGTTTATTAATTTGCACTCAGACTTATCCCTGACATTCGACTAGGGGCATCTGTGTTAATTATGAGGTATCCAATTTTTTCATTCTTTATAAAACTGTCAATGAACTGAAGCTGTGTTTGGAGCCCTAATGCATGTAATTTTATCAATTATGTTGAGGGAGAGAACACTTAATGATCTCTATGATCAAACCAATGAAAATACAGACGGACAATCTTCAGAAAGACTACCAGGACACCCCCTTTGGAATTCTAAAAATAATCTTTAATATAAATCGTTATCCGCCTGCCACGGCTGTAGTCCACCAAGCAGTACCAGTCCTGGTTACTGTGGAGCCCTAGGCGAGCATCACCGTCGGCACCTCTGGTCTGAGGCAAGCTGAAATTGACAGGAAAGTTGGCGCCCTAGATGACTGTGACTGCCTATGTTGCCCATAGGACTGACCAGCCCTCCCACTGGGCCGTGCACTGGGGACAGGAGCTGATGCTCCAGGAAGCATGATCTAGTTTTTTGGAAGAGTCTTCATATATATACAAGATTAATAAATGAACAGTTCTATAGAAAAGTGTTTGCTTATTTATTTTTTTCTCAGGCCAGTAAAAATATACAAGGGGCCAGTAAAACTCGGATCTACTGGGCTGGAAGCCAGTGGGGGAAAATGTTACGTTGGACACTGGTCAATATCAATAATATTATTTCTTTATTTTAAGGTTCGATTTTTGCAGATTCAGCAGATTCAGTGACCACAAATTGATTGGACTGCAAACCGAAATCCAATTTTAATAAATAAGATACAAAAAATAAACCCTTTTGTCACGGGGCGTAACAGTAGAAAATGCTGACAGCACGGTTTATCGCTGGGTTTGTCGTCTTTCTCTGTTGCTGCTCGTTTTAGGGGGAGAGTTTCATATTGCTGGTCTTTATGACTGTAAGCACTTGTATTCTGTATGTTCTACTAAAAGGAAATACTTCAGGCTCAGCTTAAAAAGCCAAATTACTGCCACACCACTGACCGTCTTCTTACATCATTCAGCCACAATACCTCCTTTTTTCAAAAGATGTGGCTGCTGAGCTGTCGTTTTCTTCGCTGACACTGAAATTTCCTCTAAGGAAGTGTTTCTCTTCCATATTACCCAAACAGTAGCATGCAGCGTGCTTTCCTAACTCGATACACCTTGCTATGTGTTTGTTGGTCATAGGTTGTCTCTTTAATGACTACCATATGATTGGCTGGATTTATGTTCCTTTCTGTGATGTGACAGGCTGGTGTGCGCTATCCAGCAGTGTTTCTTAACAGATTATCGAAATTTCTAATTTTCCTATCGCTTAAATTTTATATGATGATATACTGATATACCTTTATATGGCCCAGCCTTATCTCCTAGTATGTAGATAGTTTAGCTTGATGTGAGTGTTTCGTTATCATCTGCTTTTTATGTCAATAATGAATAAAATTAAAAGGTAACATGACAGCACTCTTACTGCAGTTATCCATGTATGACTGTCATCACACTGGAGTCTATTCCTGGAAAACAAGCAATATATCCACAATCTTATTAGCCTGAGCTTGCTGAATCTCTTTTATTAAATACTGATTCTCAAAATTACACAATGTACTGCAACTTCATATAAACAGCATTTTAAACAATTCAATACATAATCTTTTATGACTTTGAAAAAAAGTGAACTGAAAAACTAAGGCACATGTGACTTTTGACAGCCAATCATATATTCCATTGAAATTATATTCAATTAAAGAAGCTTATTACTTTGCCATTGATTTAAAAAATAGTTATTTCATACATACAGGACGTAGAGGGAAAAATACTAGTTCAAATATATGTTTTATGTGTTTCTATAAAGACACATGGCAAGAGTATATGACTTTCATCCATTAGAAGCTACCCACATACAGCAAGACCGCATACAGCGTTGAACACTTTCAGATAGAAGTTTGGATGGTTAAGGCAATTCCACCTGCTCCTCAGCACCCAGCACACACGCCTGTGACAAAGGAGAAGCACTGGGTTTCACATGTTTTCAGGCAGCCCCTTATTGATCTGTTCTTACAAAGACAAAAAAAAGCCATTCGCGCTTGATTGTCGCATTCTAGTGCATTTTCTTCGCTGCTTTGTCAACAAAACAATTTATATGGTCTTTGTCCATCTAGACAAAGCCATGTGGGCAATGTTATAAAACAAGATTCGAGTATGTTCTTTGTTTGTGTTCCATTTTTTGGAAAAAAAAAAAAACAAGCTCCTTCTTCTGCTTGTAAAAAGGAAATTCACTGCCTCGCAGGAGGACACGGCCACTCAGATGAAGCAGTGCTGGGCATCAGGGCGACTGTCTTGTAGTAATTACTCTGTCTGGCCCAATGGCACAACTGGCTATGCCGTGTTAATGCAGTGTGAATCCCTGCTTGTGGTGTTATTAAACACCCCATTGGGGGATATTGCACTGTGAAAGGCCTTCATCTTCATTCCTCTCTAGAGATGAACCTTCGATTCCTGTTCTCCGCGATACAAGTGTGGATTTTAAAAAGGGGTCCATTTAAAAAAAACCTCAAGAATGAGGGTCATACGCTGAAAAGGTTTGCGACATGCACTAGCAGAAATGCGATTTCAGCTAAAGAAAAGATTTTAAGATTTAAGATGTTTATACAGCAAAGGAAAACCGGTTTTAATGTTTGTAGGAATAGGAGCCAGAAGTTATAAGGTAAGAAAGCAACAGTAAAACAAGTAGCTGCTTGGGATTGTTACATTGGGAGAACTGCTGTGACGTGCACAGTCTCTCTACACATTCAACATAAATCAAACGAAATCCCTTTCTTAACTTTATTCTTTTCTTCTGTTAACCTGTAAGAAACATCTCTGCAATGTCTACAATGCAAATATGTCTACTGGGGCAAATGCATTTCGTCACTCTCTTTTTCACTTTCCCAGAGAGGAAGAGCAGTGAAAGATTTACGAACCCAAGTATGTGTTGCCTTTTGTGGACATATTCAAATATCACATATACAACTGACAGCTGCATACAAGCAAAGATTATGGAAACCCCTCGGCTCAAGCTTGTGCCCTCATCCAGCTCCATCTATAAAGACGATCATTCTTTTAGGTTAATAATGGGCCCCGGGGTTAATGCGAGAATCAATCACAGATTCTTCAATCATCCTTCTAATTGGATTTGGGGCCACTGCAATATAAAAGATGAAAAATGGAATGTACCTGAAAAGTCACCAGACCAGTCTCAAATGCCTCGGTCCCATGTGTGATAAATAGTAAGATCAAAGCCATAATGCTCTTTTTCAATGGGAATTAAGCCTATCAGAGAACATCCATTATGACAATCCCCTTTCACTACCTTTAACTTCATCACCCGACACAAAAATTAAATCGATGTATTGTTCCCCAGTAAGGCAGTCTCAATAAAAAAAACCTGACTGCCAAGTCTTGATTGACCCGCAAGCAGGCTTGACCGGTACAGAACGCAGATGTGAATTTGTGCCACAGCGAGATGCCTGGGCAGTATTTACAGGGTCTGCTGTCTTCTTAGTGAAAATGATGATCAGCAGCATTTACATGGGAGGGTGTCACTTTCCAGGCATCCACTGCCATCAGTGAACAAACATCTCTGCATTTTTCATACCCATGTCCTCTCTAACATCAAGTGCAAATCCGTCTGGGTGGTTAAAAAAAGAGTTGTCCATTTACAGGAAATGGGCAGTGACATGCCCGCCTAGCACTCGAGAATGAGTGATTAAAATGTGCCCAAAAGAAACTTCAGTGCTGAAAAGGTGCCAGAGCAGTGCATGTTGCTTGCTGAAGCAGACTGCAAGAAGTCTGTCCTTCAGCCTTTTTCCTTTGTTGTTTGGCCGGCAAATGGCACAAAGGAAGGTGGGAGAGCTCTTAAGGACAAACCAGTAATGAAAACATTTCTACAAGAAGGTACTTTTCAGGTGCCTGACATTGACAATGCAGTATTGAGCCTGATGTTTCGGTCAGGACAGCTACTTTGTGAAGAATTTATTGAGTCAGTTACTATGAAATGTTAGGTACATTAGAATTCCATGTCATTTTTAAGTACCTAATGATTTTGATTAAATTGTGACACCAGGAGTGCTTTGTGCTGGGTCCATAAGCGCCTTAGTCTTTGTCTTCCAGCAGACTCAGGTGTTCATCTTGGTGCCATAACCCTAAGGCATTCATGCTTTGATCATCTCTAACAAAACAACAAAGACAACTGTTTAAGCAGATTACTTTAAACATAGATGGTGATGCTGGCAATAACAGAGCAATGAAATGACTTTTGTGCTGTAACATATTTACACAATGGGGAGCCCCAGTCTGAAACATGACAGCTTCTAGAAAAAAATAAAACTAACTGCTCTTGGCTGACAATATGGAGTATAATGAGATCTTATAGATGGGGAATGAATGTGGTGCATCTAGAAATATGGTGTAAATATACTAGTAAAGTCCATTCACTGCTGTTTGAAGAGACACTACAGCACAGCGCTCCACTCCCCTCAGTGGCTGTCTCCAGACACTGATAAAAAAGCCCTAAGGAGCTCTGGCATGTTTGTTCTCGTCCAGATGCTAGTCCCATTTGTCCAGTGCCTGGTGGATCCATTGACCAAGCCCTTCGGGGCCGCCGCGACCCACCTGCTCCTTTCGCAGCCAGCTCTGGCCAGCAGCTTCTTCACTCCTGGTCGACTCAATTTTCACACTCTTTGACACTTTTCTTAAAATACTGGGGAGGGGGGGGATACTAACACACAGCTTTGGCGCAGCTTGTTCTGCTGTTGCTGTATTCAGTGTGGCTGATTTCGTGCTAATATCATGGAGCCATACATCCGTCCATCCCTGCACCCTATTGTCTTGTCCAGTACAGGGTCATTTATAACAGAGGGGACACCCTGGAAAGGATGCCAGTCCGTCATAGGATGTGTGTGATTGACTGGCCACACTTTTGAGGCACCCCTTCACCTAATCACAGCTTTTTGGATTGCAGGAGGTCCAGAATTTAGGGAGAACATGCAAACTCCACAAGCACAGAGATGGATGTCTGAATTGAATAGCTGCCAGCCAATATTTTGCAGCATCATTCATCTGCATAGAAAATGTACCACAAAAAGTAACGAGTAACTTATGCTTCCATGTATGAATCATTGAGTTTTTGTCTGTCTTCATGCTTGTTCTGTGGTTTCTTTTCTTTTCTCACCCTATTCTTGTAGTAGGATGAAACTTAATTATTACTGTTAGCAAGTGGTAACTGTCCCTGTTGATGGATGGTTTGCATTATTCACCGTTATTGCATTTTTATTGATGATTACAGTAAATGCAAAATATTCTGCTTCTCTTCTGGACATAAGTGTAAAAGCATGACTTCTAATGTGAAGATATCACAGGAAGCAGGAGATAGGTGGCTGGTGGTGGGGGGGGGGGTCATGTTCATTTTCAACACGCATCATTAATGTGCCATTTCTTCGGCTAAATGAATCCAGCAATGATCGAAAAAGCGTGAAATGTATGCTTATGTCCTACCTCATAAACTGGAGTGGATTCAAACTCACCATATTTTGTGAAAATCAACACACAGATCAGAAAAATAGCACTTTTTAAATCTATGGCTTGGCCTCTAGGATTTCAGAAACCTCTTTTCAGAGCTCTGTTTTTAAGATATGCATGTTGTCACATGTGTGGCATTTTTCTTACCAGGTCCAAAACAGTTCTGTTTGTATTAAACTCCAGTAAGCCCTCCTGATTATCTCCAGAACCACATGAGGTCCTGTCTTTATCTCTTTATCTTTATAACTTGTGGAAAGGTCCAAGACAGCGAGATAGTTATTGATTCAGGTGAGTTATTGTAATTCCTCTACTTCGTTCACATATCCTTGGTGCAACCCCGAGATGACATGTGCCCCATGAGGATGGTTCAGCCCAGCGACCTGGTTTTTGACTCTATTCATAATTAGCAAGTCATTAGCATAGGTAAAAGACACGGTTTGGGTGTTCACAGAGGACACTGACCCTCTCTGTGGTCAGTCTGTTATGTTGCCTGTAGTACTCTATTATGCCTTATACCGCAGCTTTGGTAAATACTATATTCTTATTGGTCCAGAGGTGTCACGTGGGTGTTGATTATTTTTGTGTAACTGCAGAGGTAGCTCGTGCAGCCTAATAAGGGTTTTATATTAATGTGTTTTAATGTTTCATTAAACTTCTTAATATGAAAACCTGGGTGACTTTTTACTCATAAATAAATCTTTCTTATCAACATACTTTTACTTGGTTTTCAAAATGCAAGTGCCAGTCTGTTGACGGTTTCTCTGGTAACTTAATGGACTTGCCACTTCCAGTCAGTAGCCTGACCAGACGTTCTATCCTTATAGGGACTATATTTTAGAGAATATTGGAACATTATTAAATGCTAATTCAAATAATTTTTTTCTAAAGATCAACCGTGAGTAGTTTACTTGGTTAGTATTTTTGCTTGTTAGCTGTAGTACAAGCGGGATTAACGACTTTGAGGTGTGTGGTTATACAATAATACAGATATCTCCTGCTTTACAAAAGTTCACTCTACGCCACTTTGCATTAACGAAAGACCTACATTAGTATCTGTTTCGGTGACCAGAACTAATCAGAAGAGGATTTTCGCTTTTACTAGAAATGGTGAAAAACGAAAATAGCAGCCAGTGTTTGGTTTACTGCCAGCTGTATAAGGGGGTCTCTGCAGAACAGAATGGGTGTTTCCCAGCCAGTGTGGTTTTTAAGTGCTACATTTGTAAACAGCGTTTGCATAAAAAAGTGCTTTTTTCACATTATTTTGTCTCCCTTAATTTGAATTACTTGGAATATCACTGAAATAAAGTAAAAACTTCCGTTTGTCCATATTGACATATATATTTTTACCCTTATTACCCCCCCCCCCTTGTCCTTAAAGTGAAACGTGTGAATGGGACATTACCTATAGAGGTAGTTTTTGCAATGTTTGCCCAATTTAGCTTGTTTTGTGGATAAGGAATGACAATGTATTTTGATCACTGGACACTTTTGAGAGGGGGGTGCTTTCTGTACAAGTAAATAAACAGGAAGGCATATTTTGCCTGACAGCATTTATGAAACATTATACACTATTATTATTTGGATGTTATTTCGATTGGAAAATGGTTCAAAATTGTTTGAAAGTTTAACATTTCTATGTAAATTTTTCAAACGATTTTTTCACCTTAAAAATTGCTGCATGTGGAAATAGCAACTTCCGGCTTGCCAGAGGACCGGTGTTTGAGATGTAAAAAGTTTTAATTTGTTTAGAAACTATTCTTGATGTTTGGGGAAAATGTATTCAATAAAAGGCTGCACAGTTATGGTTATTTGTGGCTTGACTTTTAAATATAGCCTATATATGGTAGGTCACTAAAGACCCGAGGTATGTAATAGTGTTTCCTGAAAGTCCCATATACACGAGAGTTAAGAAAGTGTTTTCTTAAAAAAAAACAACAACAAACAAATATGTACATAAATGCACTAAAAAGGTTTAGTTCTTTTGATTGATGTTGTATCCAGTTTAACCATTAAAAATGTTTCTAAAAAGGAAACCAGTGAGTTTCATCTTTCACTTTGAGAGACCTGTCTTTTTTACTCTTTTGAATAGTTTCTTTTGCTCTTTAATAGGACAAAAGTATTTTTTATTCGATTACTTGATTAATTGATGGTATAATCGATAGAATACTCAATTACAAAAATAATGGATAGCTGCAGCCCTATCTAAGGCAATAGACCATGTTTGATCACAGTCAGTCAGGAGCCACAAGATAAAAGGTCAGGAACCAGACAATGGTGATGAACGACTCTGCTCCTTGATCATCCTACCTTGTGGCAGCCTGACTGCTCAGTTTTTGTTAGGTGATTTGCATAGCATAGCACCCTGCCTTTTGGTCTCAATAGGGAGTGAGGACTGGGTGCTTTTCTAATTACCATTACTATCATTGGTTTGATCACAGGCGGCTACACAAGCAGAGATTTCTGTGTCCCAAAGTGATAATATAACCAGTAGTTATATTAGTAATATAGTAAAATCCTACACTTTCTTCCTGTTTGTGGGACAATGAGCACATGAAAAGATAAACTTGTGTTTCAGGGGTGACAAAAACAATATCACAAACACAGTTGTGTCCCTAAATACATAACATCTTCAAAATGTGAGTTTTAAGTTTCCACTTTTTTCCAAGCGATGCTTCACTAAGATGATGGTGGCTGGAGAGAATCCATCATGGCCACTTCACGGCACAACAAACTGTGCAGTTTACACTTAACTCCAGATCAGATTATTCAACCAAAAATCTTAGAGGAGAAAAGGAGAATAGTTAAATGAGCTGTCTCTGTATTGTTTCAGTGGAACAGTTACTCATATAACAATTGAAAACCGCCCATTTTTCTTTTTAGCAAATCAGGTACGATGGTTTCTCAAAACCAAGAACACAAAACATCGTACTTGTAATCTTAGCAAGACCGGTCTTGCTACCTTGCCTTCCTAGAATGAACCTGGGGAGCAATGAATCATGGGATTGGTCATATTTGGCAAAGATGCAAACGATGTATCCTTGATATTTGGGGAGGGGCAAGAAGGACATTCAGGGATTTTTACCGTCCTCTGGGGTGACTCTGAATATCAAGAATGCAAAGACTGTACTTGTGGTCTTGGCAAGACCAGTCTTGCGTATATGCCTTCCAAGAACGAAGTTGGGGTGCATTGAATCTTGGGATTGGTCTTGTTCAGAGACGATGCAACCGATTTATTCTTGATATTTGGGGAAGAGCAAGACCAAGGTCTGGTGATTTTTACCGTCCTCTGTACTTGTGTTCGGCAATGGAAGATGTTGAGATATTGAGAAACACCCTTTAACATGGAAAAAAAATGGTGGACCTGACAGCCACCAGGGAGAGCTCAGTTTCGGAATAAAAATAATTTGTTGAAACTTTTATTCAGTTTTCTTTTTAATGGTTATTATTCTTATTTTAAAAGGGACGAACCAGTGTCATAATAATTGGACCAAACAAGTTAGCTGTTCTACATGGATCAGTGAGCTAACTTTCTCTGCTAACATTTTGCTAACAGTTTGTTACATTTCCCGTAGGCAAGGCACAGGTTGTTTTGTTTTCAGATATACACACAGGACATGGGTGTCAAGATTTAATCACAAATACTGCTTTCTAATCACAACCTGCAAGAGGATGAACTAAATGTTACTGTAATTTTGATTAATTTATCTAGGTCTAATTATATGTTAATGTATAGCCTATGTATGATTTGTGATTTATTTATTAAAGTATTACACGCATTTGCCATTTGTGAATATATAGTTGTTTGCCCTGATTGCCTTTGTAATTCTGTTCAGTCATGTAAATGACTGTACATTTCAATTTGCCTCCTTTCAATACATACGGGGCTTAGGAGATGTGATGTTTTAGGTAAGCTAAACATTTAGTTGTACAGTGTTTTAAACAATTCCTTGTCTGTGGAAAATGGTCATTACAGATTTAAAAGGCTTGTGGGGAAGTAGCATTCTACAAAACTGTTATGAAAAACCTGCCATACTGAATACTAAACTGACTATCAATACGCGGTATACAGTACATACTGGTTACAGTACACAGTATAAGGTTTCAAAAACAGCTCTAGACTTGGAATTGTATAGAGGCAGCGTGTAGCCTGAGCAGTGAGAGGGCCGCCGGAACGCTTCTTCCCCGGGAACCTACACTCAGCATCTCAGCAGCAATAACTTCGAACCGTGTCTGTGAGCATCTGTGCTTTATCTCAAAATCCTCTTTGGAGTTCAGCTTATCTTCACTATACGTGCATTATTTCTAATATATATAGGTTGCCTATTTATCATTTCATTCCTGCTTTTACGATGTTACTGTTATTTTAGGTTTCATGTGATATTTGGTATGATTTGGTAGGCTGTTCTTGGATCTGGGAAATGCTCAAAAGTTTTCTCCCATATAAACGAAATAACCAGCACAAAATGTAGAATCCCTGTGTTTGTGTGCATCAGCTAGTGGTTGTTAGTCACGTAATTGGCAGCTGACTCTTCAGAACTACTAGGAGTTTAATCACGGCATCAGTTCGAGTATTTACTTTATTGGGACTGGATCTTCAGCCTCAGCTTTCGTAACCTTAGCAGAGCGGCTGCATCCCGGGGGAGCAGATGTCCTGTGTGCTGTGTACACATTACTGGAGGACGCCAGCTTTAACTTGTGAGCTCGCTTTACATAGATCGATACCCGTGTGCCTGCTGTTGTATGCCTAGCTGCCTCGTAATGTACAATTAATTGATCTAAGTAAGGCACCTCCTCTCTTAATGCAGTTTGCTACTCATATGCGCATTTAACTCTGCTGAGAGGATGTGAATTTTATCTTCTATCCAGAACAATAATCTTTATGACTGTTTATGTTTGGAGTCTTTGGTTTCCCAGTACACTGGATGAGGTTAATGGAGGAAGGCTAACATATACTGTACTGTACATCCCCAGTATTCTGTACTGTGTACTGGAACCTCAGTTTGAGTTTGAGCTGATTGCAGAATTCCCTAACAATGGGTGCCATTTCATTTGCTGTGGGAGTAAGTAAAGATTAGTGACCCATTCTACTTTACCATTTGACTTCATGTATTTTGCCTTGAATAAGAAGCTCTGGGTCTTGCTTAATTAGATGGATTGTAAAGTAAAAATTGGGTGAAGATCTTTCCTCTTTTAATTAGCTTTGCTGTCGTTTCTAGCCCTTTGCTCCAATATACCCCAGATTATTATATTTCCAATTAGTATCCCCAAAACCTATAAAGGGAATTATTAAAATTGTTTGTTCCCTGCTCAGTCTTTTGTCGACCCAGCTGAGCTCTGTCCTGGCACCAATTCATATTCAAGAGGGGGGGAAACAATATCAAAGGAAAGGAAATATTGTTTTGCTCATGAATTTTCCTCTGCATGTGCAATACATATTTTACAGCAGGAGTCAGGAAGTGCTCCCAAACAAAATCTTCATTTCAACAAAACTGCTGTATTCTACATCAATGCGCTGTATTATTAAATCCTAGTCAAGTCCGTTGACTGCTCTGTGGTAGAAATCACCATGGAAATGAATTTTGGCTAGCCCTCTCCTGCATTTACACCCAGCTTTTCTGTCTTGGTTCCATTTTATTTTTTGGCTCATCCAGTCACATTTAGCCCATATAGGGAATTCACTGCACCAGGCGGAGTGTTAGCACCAATTAAGTCGGTCCAGACGCCACCCTTTGTGTTGGGCTTGGAGCGTCCTGTGGGCATTAGATTTGAAGCACTTGGAATGTTGTTTTGCTAAGGGTTCCTCAAATCCACCACCAGCTTCTTTATTCTTGTTTGGCCGTGTCCGTCTTGATAAGTGGTTTTCAGTATTGCTTTTGCTTTTTAGGTACGTTTGGCTTCACTTTTAAGTTTATGTGTGGACAGTCTGCTACATAAGAGCCTATTACCTGAGTAGGTTTATTGTGTATGTAGGGTCAGGCACGTGGGCTGGCTTGCACAGACAGGATTTGCTATGTTGAGAAGGGAGCATTGAGAGCTCCATTTCCATTGTGCATTTTCACTATATACCTCTCTGTTTCATTATTTCAGTGCAAAAATGAGGAGAGAGACCATTTTAATTATCTGAATAATAATATGCATTTCCTGACTCCTGACTCTCCCTAGAGGGTGTTACAACTGGGGTAAGGGTGCCAGGGGAATGGACTGGAACAGGACATTATCAGAGAGAAATGCTTGTGCCCCCAAGAGGTGGAAGATTTGCATGATCGTCCTATTAATGTATATGTGTGATTGTGCGAGCATGTTTGCAAGTGCAGCTGTGATGCATGCCTGCACGTTCATTCCCATGTGTGATTTGTTTGCATCAACAGAAAAATGTTTTTTTTTGGAGGGGACCCCCCCAGTCCAGTTTTGTGATTCAGGCTGGCCAATATCATTAGATGTTTTTATATTTTGTCTGCTTTCTATGCTGATTTTAGTACATAAACTTTTTTTCAGGGGTAACAGATGGGTGTTGGTGCATGCGAGGCCAAAAATTCTTACAGTAACTTTTTGCAGTAATTCTCATTTTTATTGACTTGTTAATATGGAGATTAACCTATTAACCCAGCGGTGGTGAATTTTGTTGGGATTATTCATATGGAAGGCTCCAGGGACCTCTTTTAGCCATGAAATGCTGTGATGTGTGTCCAAAGTACATATATGTCAGTCGGCAATGACGTTCTTATACACTGAAGATGATCCAAGCCCCAGAAATGAGCGACTAACCATCCATTTCTTTTCTGGCCCGCTGTCTCCTTTGCTTGACTTGGGATGATGTGGGCGATTCCCTTCTGTGCTATGAATCCCTTGTTACATCGTTTATCTCTCAAAATGCAGTTATGAGTTTTGATGACGGAAACCTAGTCTAAGTGCACACAGCTGTGAGAGAATGTGTTGCTGGGCAAAGATATTTTATGTCTTATCCTACAGAGCTATTAAATTTTGGAGGATGTGCTGACTTCAGGATAAAGGGAAACTCTCAGAGGTGGAGGACATGCGCTTGTTGGGGAGCAGAAGCAATGGGCTCCAGTCCTTCTGTTAAATCCAAATGTGAAGCATCGTTGGTTATCAGGAAACATTATAAGAATGATTTGTGATTCCATTCTCTGAAATTCCCAATATTCCAAAAAAATAAGTTAATGTCAGGAAGTGTGGAAAAGACATTCCGTTGCACGGTAGCATTATGTTGAATTGCATCATCGCTGGAATGTCTGCTTGGTGCCAACCAGCTGATTCTAATAGAGATTTGTCTCTGACAGCAAGATCAACGTCTGCTTTCTGTTGCTGGTATTTCAGAGTCCGCTACGCTTTCAAATCAATTTGTTTCTGCTGTTTTCTGCAGTTTGTCTTGCCATTCATTTGTGCACTGTGCCCCTGGTGTTATCTACCTACCTACCTACTATCTACCTATCTACCTATCTAATCTGTTTGTTTATACATTGTTTTGCTGCAGTGGTGACAGGAATTATTGTAGGGCATGGTAGGCATGGAGTTCTAACCCCAATGCGCCCCTTCGCTGCTCCCATTCTTGCCGAGTCAAATATTTAGTCCTAAACCAGTGCTGTTTTAGTGATTTTATTTACACCCCCATGGACTGTGTTACCCTCAATCCAAGACATCAGACTCGACCCCCTGCAGCGGACATTTCTCCCATTATACAATAATCTTTTGTGATGGTCAGCGCGTGTGATCTTCTGGGAAGTTAAAGGACAGCTGACGTTTAATGCTGAAATCACCAGACGTTCAATGCAGCATGACAGCAACCTAAAACGTGTAGAAACATGTAAGGTCACCTGTGGAGATGATGTGCGATTCCCCCCAGACAGCCTTGGGGAGGCTGATCACAGGAGGGTGCTTATGCGGGGGGTGTGGGGGTGTGGTTACTTGGCCTGCAGTCAGGCACCCTCTGACTGTGCTGCTCAACTAATGGTCAAAATACCCAGCTTCTTTTCTAAACACTAGCATGTAGCACATACAGTACACCGATCGATTGCAAATTGCTGATTGGCACAGGGCTTGGCGGGGCAGCGAGAGGCACTGCTACTGCAGACTCAGGGGGTGCCTCATGGCCGCAGGCTTGCTGCGCCGCCATGGTGCTTAAGCAGTTAAGGAAAATGGATGACTAACCCTGTAATAAAAACATATTCATTATAGGAGTCTTTGGCTACTTATGAAAAACTTGCTTTTTAATAAGTGACTTTACAGCAGTTCTGAGGTTTCATAAACATGACCTACATTGTATTATCCCCTGTATTATGCTGAGAGTAGGACATAACAGTACATCTGGTGGGAGGAGCCATCCCTGCAGTTAGCCATGCAATCAGGCTGCTCCCCTGGCCTTTGTCCATGTCGCGTCGTGACATAAACCACAAGAAGTGGCGTAGAGAAACTATACCTCTGGTGCAAGACCCAAGGTCTCTCATAATGCCTGTTTCTGTGGATATGTAGGAGAGGGAGAGGGGGAGAGAGAGAGAGAGAGAGAGAGACAGCCTGACCCCAAGGAGTTTGGTCCGCCATGTGTAAGAAGACTTTCTGGGGTTGGTGGAGACCCGCCTCCTCATTGAAATGAACCAATTAGAACCTTGGCAACCCTCCAGGGACCCTTAGATCTGCAGTCACTGCTGGGACATGGGTGGAGGGGAGGGGGGTGCCACTGTTTTTCTCTCTGAATTTTCTTTGGAAGTGGTTTGGGTTTTTGTCTGGAATTCTGTCCATCTTCTGGTGTCTGTCCCATCCTCCCACCTGCCCCCTCGACTCACGCCTGACAAGACTGCCTTCGGGATCTCTTTGTTTGGGGTGGGGGGGGGGGGGCCTGTGGGCGCCGAGCCAAAAGGGATCAAACGGCTAATGGGAGCTCCCAGGGATGGCCCATGAATATGCAGCAGGTGTCGGCGTAATGAACTCGCCGGCACCACCATGCCCGTTCACTCTGGAGCTGCACAAATTAACTGCTACTTGAAAAAGATGTCAAGGGCCCTGATGATGGCCGCCGCTGCTATCACCCCCATGCCCCTCCCCCTGCTGTGCCCTGTCAGGTGCCTGTATGGCCACCTCTCTGCCCACCTAGGCATTTCCATTGCCCCCCGACCCCATCCTTTGTGTGTTTCTGTATTGTGGTGCTGATGCTGATCGCCTGTACGCCTGTGGCCATCGTAACTCCCCTGAATGAGAAAGGTCAGCCTTCCGCTTCAGCGTTCAGGCATGTCCATTGTTTTAGTCTATTTTGTTCGGAGCTTTCGGTATCGGAATAGGATAATGTGACTACTTGACTTCTTATTGTGGCCCTTTAATAAATGCTGCATGAGCATTTTAACTATAAAGAGAATTATTCTTCCCTCTCCTGTTCTTATGTCCATTCCATTGTTCAGTTTGCCTATATCTGTCGACCTACATCCTACCAAGTTACATATGATCACGTTACCATCTGAGGTCCATAGAAAATAATATTCACTGATGAGAGACGCCAGAAAGCAGACGTAGTAGGGCGTCAGCGTGTATATCGCTTTTTATTATAAAGTGCTGTGATTTTATTTACATTATTATTTTCTGTAGAGTACTGTGTGTATATTACAGTGCTGTACTTAATGTTTTATTTGTCCCCTATAACTATCAAGATACACCCAAATTGACTTGCATCTGGTAATCCCAGTCACAAATGTGGACGCATGTCAACAGATACCAGTAATTCAACATAAAAAAAATTTCTGTGCATCTCAAAGACTTTTTACGGTAGTCAGTAATAATCATTCCGCATGTTTTTTGGTTAATATGCTAAAAAAACAAAAAAGCCGTAAGTGTTCACTAAGGCACACTGTGACTGGGACCCTGTGCTGATAATAGTGGTGATTTTGGGTGGTTTGCTCTCTATTAATATTAATGTTATAACCCCCCCCGCTCCCCCCGAACCATTCCAGCGCTCAGCTCTGCTCCGAAAGGGACGGAATTTTTATAGTAATACAGTACTACATACATATCTAATTGTAGATAACTAGCTAATAGCTAAAAACAGGCAATACAAGCTATTTTTATGCTTTGTGCCTTTTATGTGATACTGACAGCTACATTTTCACAGAAATAAACCAGATTAGATACAGCATTTTTTCAGTGATCCAATGGAAAATCACATAAATCATGTAAAGTGTAGAGAGAGAAATAGAGATTTCTGATGATATGCATTTGTAGAATTCATCTGGACCTCAGATCCACTATCAATACTGTTGTGATGTGAGTATAAGGGGTGTAAATGTTTATTTAATCATGGTGCAGTGTCTGGTAAGAGGTGCAGATACAAGAATTAAGGTCCATGCTTGGTAGCTCATACTGACTGCCCAGGTGGTCCTGCCTGGATCAGAAAAGAACAGGGTGGAGATAAAAATGTGGTACAGAGTTAAACACTGTCAGGAGTAAGGCACCAGGCAGAAGCAGTGTCTGTCTCAGCTGTATCGTGCACAAGTTCTGCTGGCGTCTCCCTGTTAAACTAGAAAAGCTTGAATAAAAGTAACTGAAATGCAGCATGATGCACATGTTCTGTTTTTTTAAGTGTGCTTGTCAGTGTACCTTTAATATCACAGTTTATCCTCACTTAGACCTTCACAGGAGAAACAGGCTGGAATATTGATGCGTTTAACTGTATTCTGGAAAGACTGTATACTTTTGCGGAGTGTATAAATAAAAAAGAAGTAAACGCATTATACTGTATGAAAACCTCAATCTGTGAATTTCATGCTCTCCCCAGCAGAACCCTGGTGAATACTTTTCCCCCCCAAATTCAATTTAGCAAGCAGTGCTTAACCATTTGTTTTCAGCCCATATCATTTTGTAATAAGAATCCACACAGTTGTCATTAGATTTGACAAATTTCATAGTGTGTTCATTTGCATTACCACCAACAATATTTTGAAGTATCAAAGTAAAAACTAAAAGGGGCATTGTCTTGTAGGTTTTCACTATTTAATTATTCATGATGTCTGTTATGATAGTGGTTTTGCAAAGACAAAAATCTCTGGTCCCAGGCCTGTTGCTCCTTAATTAAAGTCAAGTCCTTTTTTATGGTGCCTTGAAAGTAAAAAAAATGATCCCATATTTACTTAGTGCTCCAATCTCTCATCATGCAGAGACAACCTTGCTAGGCTGCGAGGGGGTGGGAGGGTGGTCCTGGCTGTCTCACGCTGCCACTTATTACATGAAAGTAATCTGCTTCACACATAAAAGATGCTGGTGAAAGCTCATTACACTGAATCACTTTGCACAGTTTATTTTAATATAATTCTCATTAAATATTTAATTTAGACTAAGGGCCAATTAAACACACATAGTATATAGATTGTTATATTATACTAAATTGATCTCAGCATAAACAATGCAGTTTTGGAGCACTGGAGCACATAAACTAATGCAGTCTCCTTTGCTTTCCCATGAACCCCTGCTTTTTTCCATACAGTGACTAATTAATCTAAGTGCGAAGTGCCCACATTGGAAGGGTAGGCTCAGATTTGGGGCATTAGTTCAGTCATTATGCATGTTTTTGTTTTGGTTGCTGAGAGCTATTGAAAACTCACACGAAAGCAACATGCCAATAAGCCTGATGTGGATGGGCTTCCCCTCCTGATCACTCAAAGGCTCCTGAATCAAGCTAATTAGTGCACAGGCCGCTAGCTAGGGCCCCACTCAACAGGATGCTCCAGCTAGAAATCTCACATAGTCTGGAGATGGTCCCGAGTCAAGCGGGACGTCTCCTTCCTGTCCTGCTCACTATACTCCAGTTTTCTAGGGCTATCAGCACCGCTTCTTGTAAAGCAAGACTCTGAAGAGCAGAATAAGGGTAGCTAGCGTTGTGCTCTGTACCAAACAGGCCACTTCCAGGAAGGAGGACTTAGGACTAGAGATGCATCGATTGTATCAGCCAACTAACAACGACTACAAAACTCAGCCGATACAGCAGCCATCGGCCGGTGGTAAAAAATATTTATAATTAAAAATTTTAAATGGTGACCCATATTGCTCTGCACACCCGCGTACTAACCAGGGGTGGCTTTCCAGAAGCATTCGTAACGCTAAGTAGTTCATTATCTAGTACTTAAGATCGATTGTTAATTAGGATGCGTTTCCAGAAACCCTTCGTAACTAAAGTAGTTCGTTATCTCGCTCGTAGGTTTACGAGTTCTCTGAGCCATTAGTTATTTCCTACGTTATTAGTTATTCAAACTTTTGCCTGCTGTCCTGCCACAGAGACACAGAGATCGACCAAAATAGATGACAAAAACACACTGAAGCTCCTTTTTGGACAACGTAATGATGCTGATGATATAATAAGAGGCTAATATTGCAATATAAAACTATAATGTACACTATAAATTATCGCAAAATCGGATCGTTGTTGTAACACCTGTATGCAATTTGAGTACATAACAGGG
>JAAGVU020000008.1:25776566-25795070 GCA_011763525.2 Mormyrus iriodes | reverse complement strand
AAGGCTTCTTTCGAGAAGCGTTACTTCCTTTTCCTACTGCTGCTCGCCATCGCGTTTTGCTTACATGGAAGCAACATGACATTTTGAGCTCATTTTTATATTTTCGACGAATGGGTAAATTTATTTTAGTCTGAATCTTAGTTGCTTTGGTGTGTTTTTATTGATTTTCTAGTTAGTTTATATTTTTATTTACATTTGCATATGTCTGGTGTGACAATCATATAACATTTTTCAACATTGAAATACGTGGGATCGATGTTCCTGTTATCGACAGTCTGTGCTTTTCTTACGCGGAGGCTGGGGAGGAGCCAACAAAGTACTACTTAAGAGTTCATTCGTTATTTCTGGAATAACGAGGGGGTTCTGGAAACGCACATAGACCTCAGTCATTCTTTGCTTACGTCGTTTGTTATCTTGTTCGTTATTCCCTAAGATCGATCGCTTTCTGGAAAGCCACCCCAGTTTGAAAAATGTCTGCTGTGTGGAATTATTTTAATGTTAGCAAAAACAATGTAAGAAATGCATTATGCATACATGACTCTGCTAAAATGTTAAGATCTACAGTCAGTCCTGCTACAACATGACTAATGTGTTACTAAAAAAACGTGGATTCACTAAAATTGTGTACTAAAATATACATATCCAATGTGGAAAATATGGCTAGGGGACTATGACTACAGAACTTAGTAACTTATGCCGAACAAAATGATCTTTTAATAATAAATACAGAGATTCCAGTGGCCAATAATGTATTTGCATTTTAAATAAGAAATAATAATAATAATACATTAATAAATTATATCATAAACATCTTTTATGGATCTTCTTAGTCTCTCGAGAATTGCTTAGTAACCACTTCAACCAAATGTGCTAATTCGCTAACTTGTGGATTGTGGAGAGTTGGGAGTAGCAATGGTCAAATGGTCATCATTAACCATTTATTGTATTTTCTGACCCCAATAGATGGTGCTCTTGGTTTGCTGTGAGGCATGGTTTGAGCACCATCTAGTGTGATCAAAAAATACAGCAAATGGTTCATGAAGTGATGTTTTGGCCATCATGAACCGAGAGTAGTGATTACTGTATGCAGAGAGGCACTTGAAGGCGACATGGTTACAGACAATCTATGAATAGCAAATGTAAGTGAAATAAAAAAAAAGTTGCTGTGTTTTTATACGATGATTTGTCAAATAATTTTAGATTTTCACAATCTAAGACGTTAACCTGTACAATGCGTGGATGTACAAAAAGTTTTATTCTTGATTTGAAAACCAGTTCGACCGATGCACTGGAAAGAATGGGTTCAAAAGAACGATTCGTTCATGACTCGGACATCAGTCATTCACTTGGACAGCTGCCTTTGCACGCAAGTAGTGTTTCTTGCTATGACCGTATCATGTTGTAGTTTGCGTAGTGCTTTTCTTTCAGACTGAAAATCACGCAAATACAAATGCAGTTTTACGTTGTAATGGACTTGGGTACTAATATATCAATTGTGTTAGAACAGATTTGTGGTGTGATATTACATGTCATAGCAGGACTTACTGAACTAATAAACATTTCAAAACAAAACCAAGTTTGTGATATGTTATAAATATATTAATTAAGTTATTAATTTAACTTATTTAACTTAATTTAACTTAATTCAGTTAAGTTAACCTGTACTTATAAAATATAGTGTTTTGGAGCTGTTGTTGTTTACCACATAAGTTGGTGTTTTCTTATCAGATAATAAATACTCTTTTATATTTTTGAAATTAATTAATTTATTTTTTATTTATTTGATTGGAGTGTCCCTATAAACTGATTTAAACAGAACCTCCTAAATAGGTATCGGTGTTAGTTTTTTAAATAAAAAAGAAGGCTAGAAATTTCCTTATTTCATATTTGTACTGATGTATAATAGATGGTTTCTTAAATTATTCTGACGATGCACTCCTGAATGTTAATTTAATAAGTATTTATTGCCAAAGTGATTGAAAACTAATGAAGGAGAGAAATGGAGGCGCTGCGACGAGTGAAATTGAAAGAGACCCTTTATTTGCCACACCTCATGGACCACAGATCTTACTCAGAATCAAGTCCAAGGCCACAAGAATTAATGTGAATTGGGGCCAGACTGAGTTCTGACAGTTGGGTTAGGTTAAGAAAGGCAATGATGTACTTGAGATAAATGCATACAATTTCCTACTATATTAAACAGCATAGTTGAGTTCCTGCAAGATTTAGCGTGATTATTTAGCTATTTCAGATGTGCACAGTGTTGAAAGCTTAGAAGGCAATTCAGTGGAGAACTTTGTATCTTCAATGTTTTGAATGCCTTGTTTTTAAAATAATCATTCATTGTGAAGGTGGTGAACACAGTGGTATTTGATGTTCTGGTATATGCTGTTGTTATAGTAGGAATGATATCAGAATCAGAGAAACTGTATTACAATTTACAATCATGACCTCTGCTTCATTTTTTTTGTGTGGCAGCATAATAATGTGATTGCCGTAAATATTTCTTTTGTACCAATTGATACTGATTACTGATTAAAGGCTCGATGCACAGTGATATATCTTTGCATGGGTGATTATTAGGGTGGTAAAATTCTAAGATTATGTGGCCATCCACTTTTGTTTTGAGATCAAATGAAGGTGCCTCTAGCAGCAGCTGTATGTGGACCACCACCCCCTGCTGGTTCGTGGAGTCTGTAACACCATACAAATGTAATGTCTTTCAGACCTGTGATGTTACTCAGTATTCCATTAGTACTCCATTATTTTGAGAGTGTCATATTTTTCTCACATGCATTAATAGTGACTGTTTTTTGACAGTGATAAGGCACCACAGATACTGATCTGTACTATTTTAGCCAAAGAGGAAATGAAAACAGACAAATAGGAGATTGCTTACTCCCTCTCAGGGAGACGCCTGTACTGCTAATGTAACAAATGCAGTGTTGTGATGTTATCCTAATCACTTGATTGTGATAAGCTTTTACCTAGATGGTTAGAAAGTATCACTTGGCAAATGTAGATTTGAATAAATGCTTTGCTCAAAGGGATTTCAATAAAGTTTTTAAAAATGTGGTAGTGTGCAATATTGTGAATGTGGTTTTCTTATGTGTCACTTTGGCTCAAACAAAGAAACAAGGGAAACTGGTATTAACTAAAGCATTGTTCTGTATATTGTCCTTTTTTGTACTAATTATTGCACCAGAGTATTAACATAACCCTCATTTGAGTCAATAATTAAGCCATAATTATGCATTCATTTTGCTGATGCTGACTAGACATATTAAAAATAGATCTTAGTGAAATGGAGAGGGCCCAGTAGGGCTCTGATTGCTTTGTTTTGACTCCCATTCTACCGCCATTAAACATGCCGCAGGAGCCCACGGAGAGTGAGAAGGCGGGGCAGGGCTGGGTGGGGGGTATTGGGGGCGATAGGGGGTACCAGTTCCTCTCATGGAGTCTGTGCCCGTTTCACCTGATGATGAATTAAACAAGGAGTCAGACGATTCTCAGTGGCACTGATCAAGCCCAGCATCTGAGGTGTCCGTGTTGTTCATTAAAATGATGGATGTGCCATCAACTGAGAAGAAATGCAGCAAATCCATAAGCGTGCATCGGCAGAAGAATGCTTATGGGGTTCTTTTGCAGAGTGCTGCCTTGGTTCCATAGATTATGAACCTCCTTTGTTTCCAACCACTTTATTAAATAACTGATTAGCTAAGGTGGAGGTGAATGGGGTCCTTCAGGTGATGTCAGCTTCAGCTTTGGCTGATATGCGCTCTTTTTGTCAAGCCTCCCAAATGAGCCTGGGGGGGCAGCAGGGGGGATTCTGTACAGTCTGGGGCAACTGCAGGTGACATTTCCGACAAGACAAAGAAGTCATTGTGTCACTCACATCCTTGACAAAGAAAAAGGCAGGACATTCTCACCAAGTAAGAAAAATGTAAAATAATATCTCATGAAAATGATTCAGAATCTGAAGCTTGCCGCTTAGCCTGGACATCCCCTCTTTTTGTAACACTCTAATGTGGTGGACAGGATCACGGGTGATGCATACGAGCTGGATTTCTGCAGGTCCTTGTGAACGGCACCTTTCTGTCCCTGACCATCTCTCCCCACCGACTGCCTCTTGCTGTGTTTGATGTACAGGTGATGTTGCCACCAAACGCTGTGGCCTGTCCTGATGCATCTGATGGTACATCTCTGGCTTTGGGGTGGGGGCACAGCAATCTGAAGCACAGCAATCTTTTTCCTGGCTCCCAGTTAAGTTTAGATGAACTTCTATTAGTTTTCCTTGCCTGAGTTGATTTTGTGAGGCACGCAGAGATTAGACAAAAGGTGTGACTGAGCACAGACTCCTAACGCAGGTGTATTTGCATTTTACCAACAGACTGACATTAGTAGTTTATGAAGAGCACTTACTTCATTTCAGAATGAGGCATTGTTTGGTTTGTGGTGTTATGTATAAAGTGATGAAGATGTGAATGTGTCACTATATTTCTTAGGATATGCTAAGAAGAGCAGCTCTGCCACCTTTCTTTAGCCATGCAGAAGTATGCAGCAACAGCTGTACTCTGATCAGATCTACGCTTCATCTGAGAAGGTCCACCTGCATCCCTCAGAACATCCCTGTTTTTTCGCCAGTTCTGTTTGTGGTAGTTTGTTACAATGTCTAATGGCACTTTTGCAGCTGATGACTGGGATGGTGAAAGATGGTTGCAAAGCAGAGCCAGAGTTCCATTGGGGAGAATTTGGCTAAGGTGTCTGCTTGGGGCTTTGCTGCGTTAGCATCTCATGCAGGACTGTCAGGTGCTTGCAGGTTGCCAGTATCCAGCAGGGAGAGAGGCGCTATTTGTCTAATTGCTGTTAGCCTTCCTGCATGGTGCTGTGTGCCCCATCGCAGGAAAAGTAACCATCTCCATGCCAGGAAGTGCGCTTTAAGATTGGCCTCCCCTGATACAGAATTAGAATTGTAAATTAAATTAGACTAAAAGTCTGGATAGAAATCAGCTTTTAGCACACTAACGATGATTCTAGCCTTTGCTAAAAATACCTTGCCAGTCTATGGGCTTATTCAAGCTCTCCAGATTAACTGTGTTCCTGTGCTCCGTCGGTTCAATCTCAAATGGAACAGGCATGGAATTGAGTTGATCCGTAATTCTTGCCAGCATCTGCCCTTCCTGCAGTCAGCATTTGTTATTGTCAGCAGACTTTTCCCAAAGGCGCTACGTGAGTTTCCTCTGGGCAGGAACAGAGCAGATATTCATTATATGTTTTCTGAGTGTTTTTTTGGATGTGGTTCACAATGGGTTGTATCTGTGTATGGTTCAGCAGGTAAGATTTGGTGGTAACCAAATGGTCAAATGCAGCAGTATAGTAGTAGTGTGACAAATCGATTCCTTCAATGTTGGATGCCCCACTATATGGAAGACAAAAGAGGTTAAGAGGACAATGAACATCTGGTATTGCTGGTCCATTGTGTGTGTAGAGATGGCTGGAGAATCAATTTAAATCTTCTCTCTTAATCTCATCATCTTGCTGTCAGAGAAAATATATGGTAATGAAAAACTATGCGTTGTATTAGTCCTTGGTGGTCTACTACCATTGAGATCTTGCAAATGAAAGCAGAAAAGAATGCCAGAGGCGGGGGCCTGAAGACTGGCTTCCAGTCTGCCTGTTCATTATCTGTGGCTTGAGAATCCCCAGTCTCACCAGTCTGTAAAAAACAGCTCCTTTAATGGGCTGAATATTTTTGTACTGTTGATCAAAGGGATGGAGCCAGTTGCTGTTTTGTGCCACAGCGTCAGGTCTGCACTGCATTCATGATGGTAAATATCTGCTAATTTCATTGATTTTATACTTGACCTCATTTCCAATTCTTTTGGAAAGGCCAACTTTTAATATTATGGGGAATGCGGGCAGGCAATGTCAACATGCATCTTCTAATGAATAGTCACCCCGACCCCCCCCCAGTTGTCAGACACATCAAACGAGTATAAACCGCTTACCCTTGGATCACTTGTGTCTGCGCTGCACTGTCCTGTGGCTGCATAGAGAGCAGTTTGAGGCATTATTCAGAATGGCTGTGCCTTCAGCTAGATTAAATTGGCCCTGATTCCATTAACCCATCATAATTACAAGCTTAGGTCTGATATTGCAGCCTCCCTCACCAGTTAAAACAAGCGGCACCTCCACCATATCGCCTTCATTACATGTGATTAGTAATTAGTGTTTCTCCCAGTTACGAGGTCTGAGTGTGTGGGTGTCTCTCTCTCTCTCATATTCTCTCTCTCTTTCTGCCTCTTCTGCAGGCAGTAAAAATGCAAAGATATACCATACGGTGCCTTGTAACACCCTTAACAACATCACCCGTCACACGTTTTAATGGACAATAAAGTGCTGCTTTAATATTTCTTTCTGTGTTACATTTTAATTCAAAAGAATAATTCTCAAAATGAATTAATTCAGATACATTCAGTATTCAGTTTATCTTTATATAGCACCTTTCACAACACAGTTGCCTCAAGCCACTTAACAAGAGTGTGGCATCATTCGGTTTTATGCACATTATTAATACATCAAAACTAAATGGTTCATGATAGAGGAAAAAAAGGGAAGAGGGGAAAATGCCTGATGATAATGGAGGAGAGGAACCAAAAACACCGTAGTAAGTGGAAAAAACCTCCCCCCAGACATGCTACCATTATAAAAAGCAAAGTAAGTTATCATGTTTTTATAAATGTCAGGTGTGAACTGTGGTCAATGTCAAAGTCCATTTGGGAGCCAGTTCTCCATGCAGATCTCAGTATATATAGGAATAAATATGCACATATGACTGTGAGATGTTTAAATAGATAAAATGCAAAATGCATAAACTGATAAATTAGAAGATGGAATATACAAAACCCCCCACAGGGATGAATAAGCATTTTAATTCAATTGTGAATAAACCTGGATCTTTTTAACTTACATGAGTGTACTGTATCTCCAGAGTGACCCAGACTTTGGCGTCATTTCCATGCACAGCGCTGCAGAAAGTCTGTAAATGATCACAGGCCCCCTAATTGCATTCAACATTAGAAGTTTCTTCTTTAAAGTATCGGCATGAACTTCTTTCATGCAGCACATCAGGCTTGAAATGAAGGTTCAGTGGGGACCATCAGCAAGAAGCCCTGCTTGCCCTCAGTCGCTGATATTTTTACTTTTTATTCACTTTTTTACACTCATTATCTATTTTTAAATGTCCCTATAATTTTCCAAGATGCCCTTCTCTGTGTGCTTTTGAGTCCAAGCGCCTCATTACACTGTTATTGTTCGTTAGTATAATTAGCTTTGCCCTGCACTCGGTCCGCTGCTCCCAGCTGCTTTAAGTGACGACCCACAATTCCTCCAGATTCGTGTCAGTGTTCAAATTTCATGTCGGAACCCGTTTAATCTCCCTCTTATTTAAAAAGGAGGCTTTTCACTCAAATCCAGCCTCAGGTCTCTGAGACAGACAGTGCACATGTCACAGTCTGCTGTTCTGCTATTGCCGTTTGCTGCCGCGCTTCTTTCTGAGGCTATTGAGTTCAGATAAAATGTTGACTCTTACAGAGTAAACACTGTGTCTCCAAAACCCAGGAAACCTCGGCTGACAAGACCTGGGTCACGATTTTACCGTTGATGCTGGATGAACGAAATGGAATAAATGTCAGCAATGATCGCATTTTGACTCTAACTATACATATAATAGAAGCACACATCTGACAGGCATTTAGAATGATAAGATTTACCCCAGTCCTACAGATGCACAGCCCTAAGGCCTCCTGGGTACACTTACTGAGGAAATCAACAATAAAGCTCTGATCTGTACTGTACTTGTGTGCTGAAATATGTATTTGAACAATAGAGCAGTGTATTTGAACAGATCTCGAACAGTGGCTTTTGATGGAGATTTTCCTACTGTATGTAGTGAGTAAGAAACAATCCAGCAGTTTACAGCAAGTCAGCTGTTTCTCGAAGCATGTGACAGTAAATGTTTCTCCTCCTGTCTCCTCTGTATTGCTTTGCAGTATGTGTGTGTAACAGTCATCCCTCTTACTGACGCACTCTTCTCTCCTGTGTTTTTGTTCCAGGTCTGGTGAAGCTAGGAGTCCACTGTGTCACATGTCAGAAAGTTGCAGTAAAGATTGTCAACCGGGAGAAGCTCAGTGAGTCTGTCCTAATGAAGGTAAGGATACTGACTTCTTCTTGAAGCTACTTTGCACTTCAGAGTCCAACCTGAATATCCCTATTGTCTCCTATTTGAAGAGTATATTTCTCAAAGAAATCTTGAAAGCAGTTTGGTAATGAATTAACTTCGTTGAAATTCATTGAATTCAATTTCATCCAATCTTCTTCCAACTACTTAACCTGGTCAGGATTATGGGGTGGGACCTAGAGCCTATCCCAGGTAGCACAAGAGGGCACAAGGTTGGTGTATTCCCAGGATGACAACCTACACTATGAACTATTGAAAGATGCCAATTAACTGTATGTCTTTGGACATGAGTACCTGGAGGAAACCTTCATGAACATGTACACTCCACATACAGCTGAGGTAGGAATCAGCTCTCCAGCCGGGAAGCTCTGAGGCACTGTGCCATCCCTGAAGGCAGTTCCATTCAGTTTGTTTTTGTAAGGTTCCCTATCCTGCATAGTCGCTCCGAAATGTTTGACTGTTGAAAACTTTTATCAACATACTTTGAACATCTTACATAGTCCATAAAGTAACTTTCTGGTTTGGGGTATATTAGTCTTGAATCAAAACAAGAAACTGGAAAAAAAATCACTTCGTTTGCTGCACATAACAAAGCATGGCGTGTTTTAGTGAAATCAAATTCAAAGTGATGCACTGAGGTTTAGCTATGTCCAGTAAAAGTATGTTTAATTATCCAGTCCCATGTTATCATAATGCACCATTGAAAATACATGGTCCATTGTCCATTGTCTGTAACTAGAGGTATAGGGTGGTATCCCATCTGCCTGTACAGGCTATATGAATAGTTGAAAAGTTGATAGAAGAAACATGGGTAAATGTGTGAGGGTCACACTGGTTAGACGCTGTGCTTTGTGGGTTAATGGTGTCCCTCCTGGCCCCCGGGGCTGAGGATCCCACACCCTCTCACACCACTCATTTTCCACGCATGTTTCACTCAGTGCTTCTGACGGCTGACAGCGATATTGCAAACAAGCGCAGAAGATGAACACACCTCGCAGGAATTCTCCCCAACTCAACTTGGCGCTCTCCTGGGGGCGGGAGGCTTACGGAGTGCTTTGCCTTTATGAGAAATATCATTAATAAACTGATGAAATGCACATGTAATATAGAGGATTTGGGCCGGGGTGCTGTAGGCTATCCAGAAGAGAGATTCTGCCATTTTTGTTAACGAAGATGTAAAGATTGCTTTGGAGATACCTGGGGCTATTGGCTTGGTATTTGATATGGTTATTATTCATAACTCTGCTGCTGCTTACCAGACTCTTTTATTCAAAGTGACCTACATAGCTTAACTTTTTTAACACTTGATCTATTTATACAGCTGAACTGAAGTAATTCAGCTTTAGTAAGCAGCTTTCTCATATGTACAACAACCAGGTATCTTCTAGCTGCAACCTGAACCTGTCATCTTGCCCCTGATAGTGTAACTGTTGAATGAGGAAGGGGAGGCAAAGTAGTAAAAATGAAACTTAATTACATCGTCACCTTCATCATTGGATGACATTGTTTTTTTTGTTTTGTTTTGTAAACTTAATGCCAAGTCGTAGCATTGGGGTGCCCTTATAATTTTTTTGCTGTGGCAGGATCTTTGAGGCATTTGGTTGTTCATTTAATTATTTGATTGTGTGTAGCTATTTTAATTTGTTTGTATGTCTTAGAGGCAGAGTGAGCCAAAAGAGTGGCACATTTCAGACTTCTGGCAGTTTCTGCATTACAGTGTCCCCATGGTGATAGGGGTTGCCGAATATAATATCGCGTTCGCTTAAGGTTTCCAGCACTTTTATCAGTAGGGAAGTTCTTTTCAAAAAGCTACCCCCATGCACTTATTAAATTGGTGCTGCTTTATACCCTGATAGCAGCCGCAGAGCAATGCCTGGTGTGTCGTGACAAAGGATCTTCAGTGACTGCTAATAGACTTCTCTCTTTCCCTTGAGGTCTTTCTACATGCTGTCTCATTGTTTTCTGCTGTTATTTCAGATGTTCTGAAGGTTGGTTGTCATGGGAACTAAACATGATTAGGGCCAATAGAGAAAGTAAATTATATGCTTGAGGAAAAAAGGGGAGGTGGTATGGACTGTTTGTGATTTTTTAAGGTATATCTGGGCAAAGAGGGAATGATTTCGACAGGCATGTATGACTTAAATGCTGCTTCTTAGGGTCAAGTGGACTCCTGCTGTGCCGCGAAACAGTGCTGTTCTAAATCCAGCCGGCAGGTGTGACAGGAACCAAAGTTCATCCTACCTTTTTATACGTCTGTCTGATCATTTCTTCCTTTGAATCCAGCTCGCCTGTCTGGTCCCACCTCCGTGCAGTGCTGATTCTGTCTCTCCAGCTTTTGCTTTCTGTTCATGCGGTACATCCTGAATTCTGTCTCCAGTCCCTACTCAGAACTTGCTCTTGAAAACCCGCAGAGACCTTTTCTTTTTGCCTGCCTCTCTCTCTCTACCTTTGGTTTTCAGTTTTTTTCCTTCCCTCATGGCTCTTCTCTGCCATCATTAGCAAACAAATAATCTTGCCATTTTGCAGCCACGGTCCCCCACTGCATCGTATCACAGGATCTGGGAAAGGTGAGCTCAGATGCCGTGTGCAGATCACAGCCCTGGCATTTCCAGTCATGTCTCGGGTAGGGTTGTGGCCTCACGCCACTGCCCAAGCTGAGCTAATGAAGCCATCGCCTGCAGCTCAGAAACCTGCTAACTCTCCCTACAGAGTTAATGGTAATTGTAATGGTGTAATTGTGAGCCATGTTCTCCGCAGCAGGCTGTGCCTGCCCAGGACTTATTGGAGAAAAAGCTATAATATACATTATATGAATTATACCATAAATAATGTTATAATAATTTAGGCCTATACAATGAATGGGGACAGAGGAAGTTGCTTTGATGGTTTTGTAGATGTCTATAAACAGCCTTAGGTATTTTATCTTTCAGCTGAGATGTAAATATAATCGATAGAGATAGAAAACAACATATAAATATTATGCTATTCTTGTGTACATTGCAACACTACATTTATGAATGATTAAAAAAACATTGGAGTGGTTTTCTTTATAGTGGTGTCTGTTCTGAGCACATAACTGCTGTTTGCACACAGCAATGTGTGTAAATAGCATTATCTGTTTAGCTCGCTCAATTGAAAAATATTGCTTGATTGCTAAAGGTCAAGCTAGATAAGTCAGGTAGATAAACCTGGAATCACTTTCAGGTTTGGCTAGCTAAAGTAATTTAGTGTTGTTACTGTACAGAGTAATAGGCCACCTTCCTGCTTTTTAAGCTGTCTGTGGTGCATTTAAAGATAAGATTTGTTTACTGCGAATTTATCACTTAAACAATTCAGCTCATCTCATTTTTCAACTCGCTCAGGAAAGCTTAAATGGTTTTGAATTATTTGGTATGCAGCAGACACAACAGTGGGCTATTACTCATGAATTATTTATGAACGGCCCGCTCCTGTTTTGCAAAATACAAATTTGGGGAGATGGAGTTTTTTTTTTTAAATATAGCTATAGAATTTGGTTGATGTTATGTAGTTGGAAATCTACACATATAATGTTTCAAATAATTGATCTGATTGGTTCATTGTTGATGATATGAATAAATGTTGCACTGATATCCCACGCTCCGCCGTATAGATAAATGCATGGATAATATCAGCCATGTGCCTGCCTTTATGTCTATGTAAAGATGACACTAAAAGGAAGGCATAGTGAAACATCGATTATTGTAAATAAATCAATTTTAGTAAATTGGTTTACGCAAGTACTGACATGCCTGTCATGCATCTACTTATGTTGTGTCAATTGTCCTTGCAAATGAGGAATGTTATGCAATGAGAAGGTGCATCAATACCGGTTAACCTACAAAGACTTAAACAGCAGCATGTTAGCACTTAGCAGGGTCTGAAGAGGTGGCTGGCTAGTGAAATACAATATATTAATAGACTGAAATTAAACAGTAGCAATGTGATCAGTCTGTGTCCTTGACTGCTGAAATTGTGCATAACAGTTTGATAAAATGGTGATAAAAAAGACAAACAGGTGTAATTCACAGACAAACGAAAAACAAGGGTGGCAGTCTTCATGGCTGCGGTGTCCTGGTCTGATCTGAATAGCTGCTGTTTTAGCAGGTGGTGTGACATGAGGCCTGGTGGTGATCATCACAGAACAGGACCGCTGTGTTTGGGGAATGGCAGGAGCAACAGTATTCCTTGGGAATTGGTTAACATTTCAGAATGTCATTCTGGCATGCTGGCGGAGACCCCCGCCACACCCAGTGTGGGCAATCAGCCAAGCAGGAGCAGGCTCATCAATTTGTGTGTGTGCGTGTGTGTGTGTGTGTGTGTGTGTGTGTGCGCGCGTGTGTGTGTGTGTGCGTGCGTGTGTGTGGGCGCATGTGTGACTGTGTGAGTGTGGGCATGTCTGTGTTTGTGTGTGCTTGTGTGCTTGCATGTGAGTATGTCTGTATGCATGTGTGCGCATGTCTGTTTCTGTGTGTGTGTGTGTGTGTGTGTGTGTGTATGTGCGCCCGCGCGTGCATGTGTGTATGTCTGTGTGTGTGTGCGCGTGTATGTGAGTGTGTGTGTGTGTGTGTGGGCACATATATAACTGTGTGAGTGTGTGGGCGTGTGTGTGACTATGTGTGTGTGTGTGTGTGTGAGTGTGTGAGTGCGTGTGTGTGTGTGTGTGTGTGTGTGTGTGTGTGTGTGTGTGTGTGTGTGAGAGAGAGTGCTTACACACATGCGATGTGCAGGTTTGTATTTGCCGCATTGTTGGAACCAAATCCCCACAGTGTGGTAAACCTGTTACTTTTTAGCTTGTGGGACATCAGACCTGCCAAGGCTGTTGTGCCAGTTTTGCTGGAGGACTCATTATATTTGCTGGAGAATTGGCTTTTTTGGTGGGTTGCCATGCTGGAGCTTCTGCAATTTCGAAATATTTCAAATTTTTGAATATTTTTCTTTCAAACTGGTTGACTTCAGGTCATTCCTTCAGCTGATTAAATGATTGAAGACAAAAATGATACATATTTCTTAAGTATAAATTGATTTTTTCATTTAATTGCATGTCAGAATTAGGCAGAATAAATGTTTTAAACTTTAACAATGACTCTACCTGTGCCATGTAGCCATGATAGAGAAATGCACTGAAATGGCAAAATTAAATAAATTCTTTAGGACGAAACTTATACATGGATGCGTTAGAAAAGAAAGGGCTTGTGAGTGCAGAAGAATCATCCCAAATGCTTGAGACTCCTGTGAAATGCGTGAGACTCCTGTGAAATGTGTGATACTTGGCAGGTCTGGGGCATTTTTCAGGTTCCCATAATAAACAATAAACCTGGGTACGTTTGCAGTAATCTTCAATTTTCTAAAAATCTCTGAATGCATCAAAACTCTAAAAATGCCAAAATTCTTGTATTTTGTTTGGTTACTTATGGTTATGGTTAGGGCTGGGGTTAAGGTTGTTACAGTTGGGATTAGAGTTATGTCCGTAGAAATGAATGGAGAGTCCCCACAAAGATATGATTACCTATTCTGTGTGCATATGTGCGCGCACCCGTGTCTGTGTCCGTGTCCATGTGTGTGTGTGTGTGTGTGTGTGTTTGTGGTGCGTGTATGCGTGTGTGTGTGTATGTGTATGTGTGCGTGCTTCGTGTGCGTGTCCGTGCGTGTGTGTGTGCACATGTGTATGTGTGGTCCCCCCCTTCTGTCAGTGAAAGAATCCAATCTATTACTGCGTTTCCTGCATATTTATAAACGGACTTCTACCTGGAAGGCAGGACTTCAAAGGCACTTGAGTGGCACTCGGTGTCCTGCCCTCTCTCCCGTGGGCCCCCTGGTACCTCCGCCCCTCGTGCTGAGGCATGCTGCTCCATCACAGCTTTTCCTGATATCCATCGATGCCCCAGGTCTTTGCCTTGGTGACTCAGATTCACATGCACCGTCTTTATGACCTCAGGCTAATAGCATTACACCATATTACTGCATGACAGGGGATTCATAAAATTTAGCTGGTTTTCTTTTATGTCAACTTACCAGCTCATATTATTTTAAACAAAGTGCCAGATGCCATAAACCCCTTGATAAGTATAATAATAGTAATACTTAATGGAATTGCCGTAGTTTACAGACAATTTAACTATTTTATGCTCAGACAGTTTTTCATGTTGATGTGTAGCTTGGAGTGCTAATTGGCAGCTATGAATTTGCCCTTTTTATGTAGCACGTTAATGGTGCTAAAATGGTTAGCACTCTGGCCTCACATTCACAGGGCTGTGGGCTTGATTCCCAGCCCTGATTGTGTGTGTGGAGCCTCCTTATTCTTCTCGTGTTCAGGTGGGTTTTCTCCCAGTATTCTGGTCTCAGCCTGCAATCCAAACACATGCAGTGAATCAGCAACTTTAAATGGCCTGTAGTGTCAGTGTGCGTATCGGCGTGTGTGACTGCGTGTCCCTAGAGCGCGCCCCTGGCCTCGCGACGCTGCCTGGGGTAAGCTGCAGCCTCATGATGACCCTGCACTGGATAAGACACTGAAAATGGATGGATATCATAAGGAACAATAGTTTCACATCCAGTGTTGATGATGATGGATGGAGCGCTGTCACTCTGCTTTCATAATGTTATGAAATGACATGCGATGAAGCATCTTCTGCCACTGGGTGGGAATCCCTTTTATAAGGTGTCATGATCAGGGTCCCTGTACAAACAACGCCGTGCTATTGGAATGAAGGTGACAGTGAAAGAGTGAAATCCAGCAGTACAGTTGGGATGGTGCCTCTTAAGAATACTAAGATTATAGCATGCTATCTGTTCCTTTTCTTATGAAACATGACCTCTGAGTCGGCCTGTGAAATCCACATCCTGGGGTTTGCGCCATCATCCTGTGGGCATTTGATTAGCTTTGTTCTGCCTGCCTGTAGTAGAGAATTCACTTCTCCTTTATGAAAACCTCGTGTACTGCAAGAGCAGTGTCCTACTTTCTTTGAACTGCCTGCTTCATCTTGCTGCCATTGTGCTGATCACAGGAGATCTGCACGATTGCATGATCAGAGACAACGGAGACCCTACACAAGCCAGCTTGCACAGCTTGTTACTTGCAGCCTGCTAAGCTCAGTGTTTGTCGCGACATTACATCGTCCTTCCGGACAGCACCACGTATCTCCTCAGCAGTTCTCAAACCGCGACCCAAACGCTCAGGCCGTTGTGCATTATAATGGTCTGAAGACCTTCGTGATATGGTGCCCCTGTGGGATCCTGCCAGTAGTCCTGACTGCTGCAGCTGCCAGTGTGCTTACATTTACAGTGGCTCATGGATTATCTTTGCACAGTGAATTAGGCAATGATTTTAATTATGTCCACGGACCAAATTGCTTTAAGAATCAGAACCCCGAATCCCTCCCCCTGGCACAGAATCCAGCGTTTGGAGCAGAACAGTCAGATAATCCCAGTTAACCAGTGGTAATGTGCTCCAGGTGGTCCATTGTTGTCCAATAGATTTTGGCACTTTATATCCATTTTTAATCAACTGGATTTTATTCAGGTAGGGTGATTGATTGTTTGAGCCTTTGTCCGTAGGTCTTGCATATTTACTTATCTGCTAGGCAATTTTTGCCGACCCCTCACCTCCCCTTTTAAGTTTACCTTAGTTAAGGCAATTATCAAAAGTAACGTAATGGGAGAGTGCCTTAATTTTTTTTTACTTTCTGTGTGTTTTTATGATCCCCTGGAGATATTCAGTGTCACATCAAGGGTACAAAATCTGAGCCCCCATTGGGATTTTCAACTTGTAACCCTTTAGTTAAAGTCCATTTCCCTAATTCTACTCCTATTGGACTCGCTGCCCTGCCCCAGTTTTGAATATCTGGAAGTTCTTCACAATTTTCGTGCCTTATTATGGACACTTCAAAGCAGGATGGAATGGAGGGGACGGAGGAATGAGGATCCAGGCAAATGTACCTTAACAGCCGGTTCCTGAGGTCCCTGGAGGTGAAGCAGCCCTTTGTGATAAAAATGAGGTGACTGTGCTACTTAAATTTGTAATGTATAATTTAGTTGCTTATCAAATGCTTTTACTTAGCGAATCAAACCGTAACAATTTTGCTATTGTATACAGCAGGACATTTTACCAGAGAAGCTGAACTTAGGCACCTCACTGCATGGAACAAAAGCTGGACCTCTTCAGGGACCTAAAACAGCAGCCTTTTGACCACAAGACCAGCTACAACATCATTGTCCTACCAGTTGCCCCACTTGCCTCATCATGCGTGTAGCCAAAGACAGAAAGAGGTCAAGAGGCAGAAGGGCTGCATTTCGGGATGTCACTGATCCCTTTTTGGTGTCTTTGCATTTGCAGCACAATTCTCTGGTTAATTTGCATGTATGCTGTCCTCTTATGTCTTTTGGAGGCCCAGAAATAATCATGGCCGATCATTCTGCAGTACAAGCCCAAGGTCTCTGGCCATGCCATCACACCACGATGGTCCACCATATGATTATTCTCTTAGCTTTTGGGTGTGCAGAGAATCAATCTGTCAATCAAGCAAACCAATTGGACTCTTTAGAGGCCGAGAGTCCAAGTAATTACCTATACAGTGGTATAGTCCTGTGTATATTTGCGATATGATATTTCGTTCTCATAAGTTCGGCCAATTGACAAATGAGGCTGCAGTCGTCTGTGCATCGGATGGGTCACAGCTGACCCTAATCTTGTTATCTTGACACCAGGATGGCAGTTCTATAATTTTCTGTCTCAATGTTTCCTTTGTCCATCCCCCCACCCCTCACCGAACAAAATGACTATATATCTGGAATCTTTCCTTTTGTGGCCTAGCATACTGCAGTAAGCGTTTCTCTGAAAGTTTAGAGAGGGAGAAGCAAAATAAAATGGATGACTTTCATATGTTCTCTCCACTCCTGGTTAAAGTGTTGGCTAAGATAAGGAGCCGCTGCTTAGCACGCTGACACTATCTGAAGCAGCTTGAAGAAACAGAAGTAATGGAGCCTCTCCGGTGCTGCCGTTTACAGATGAATGCAGGAATAACAGTAAAATCAACATGTTATATTGTGGATAACTACAGCAGGAAATATCCATAAATGTAAGCGAGCCACCTGGTTCATTATGTCTTTGCCTAGCCCAAGCCGTCTTTAAGATTGCTGGTGGCATCTGGCCACAGGGTGACCCATCAGAGTCCAGCCTCACACAGCCATCTTAAGGGAGCAGTGGGGGAGCATCGCAGAGAGAGTCTGGCAGAGCTAGTGATGGCCTTTCTTTTTTTTTTCGTCTGTCTAAGCATTTTTATGTGCATGGTAGATGCCCTGAACCTTTCTTTGTGCTGGAGAGACACTATTAATCACGAGGCTTCCAGTGTTGACCCACACAAAACTTCACAAGCTTTTTTGGCAAACCTGCTGTAGATAGCACTTCTCGATTTCACCCTTTTCCATTTGGTATCATGTTGGTTTTGCCTGTTTTGTTTTGTGTTGGCTACTACTGTACAATATTGACTTTTTTAGCCGAATATTCACATTTTATGTGCTTTTTGATTGGGGGAATAAAAGAGGAAAGTTGCCTATAAACAGATGAATGCCAGCATTTTTCTCCAGCTGTCTCAGCTCTCCTCTCTTTCCTGCTGTCTAACCCTGCCTGTCTCTCCCATGTCTCTCCTGCCATCTTAACCCTGCCTGTCTTTCCTGCTGCCTCAGCCCGCCTACCTCTCCTGCTCTCACCCTGCCCATCTCTCCCACTATTTCACTGACTGTCTCAGTCCGCCTGTCTCTCCCGCCTACCTCTCCCGCTGTCTCACCCTGCCCGTCTCTCCCACTATTTCACTGACTGTCTCAGTTCTCCTGTCTCTTCCGCCTATCTCTCCTGTTGTCTCACCCTGCCCGTCTCTCCCACTATTTCACTGACTGTCTCAGTTCGCCTGTCTCTTCCGCCTATCTCTCCTGTTGTCTCACCCTGCCTGTCTCTCCCACTATTTCACTGACTGTCTCCACCCACCTGTCTCTCCTGCTGTCTCACCCTGCCTGTCTTTCCTGCTGCCTCAGCCCGCCTACCTCTCCTGCTGTCTCACCCTGCCCATCTCTCCCACTATTTCACTGCCTGTCTCAGTCCGCCTGTCTCTCCCGCCTACCTCTCCTGCTGTCTCACCCTGCCCGTCTCTCCCACTATTTCACTGACTGTCTCAGTTTGCCTGTCTCTTCCGCCTATCTCTCCTGTTGTCTCACCCTGCCTGTCTCTCCCACTATTTCACTGACTGTCTCCACCC
>JAAGVU020000008.1:25758686-25774085 GCA_011763525.2 Mormyrus iriodes | reverse complement strand
AGGCATAACGGGTTAGGAAAACACACTTTGTACCCAGGAACAAAATAAAAATAAAAATTTGTTACATAGTGTTATGCTCTTAATTAATCATGAACCAACTATCACATAATATATTAATTAACCACAAACTAAGTCTGAATTACAAGCAAATTAGTGATCATATACTAGTTATTAGGATTGTGCATCTCCATCACTGAGGCAGTGTGAGTCACATCTTGATGCGTTGCTGACGATCCAATACATTAAAGATACAGTACTGTGCAAAAGTCTTAGGGAGTCAAAAAATGTTTACGGCTATTTATCTTGGTAGTATGTGTATATTTGCTTAGAAAAAAGAACAATGTAACATTATAATATATACAAATTAACGGTAACACAATAAAAACGGACAAGAATTTCATTTGTTCTCCAAAAAGTTATCTTGTCGGATGGCTAGATAAACTCAGCTTTGACTCCCAGGCCTTTCCTCAGGGGCACCTCAACCATTCTATGTGTTAAATTTCTCCACCAACTTCCTTAATTAATTGATTTATTAAATATCTTGATGGGGTATTGGTTAGCCAAACAAGGTGAGGTAGTGGTTGAGTCAAAAAATGCACAGGTGTATTGGACAGTTTCTGGAAATTTTAGCAGGTGTTTTGAAATGAATAAGCTGACACACTTTGACAAACATGATGTCATAGTTTTACACCAAGATGAAGATCATTTAAACATCATTTTCTGTGACTGCCTAAGACTTTTGCACAGTACTGTTGTACAATATGTAGCAATATGTCAGAGAAAAAGAGTATTCAAGGGTCTGCCAGTTGTACCCTAGCTGTAGGTAAATGTAATTTTAGTCTAATTTAAGGTAGAGAAATGGACTCTGAGGAACATCCCCAAGGTACAAATAGCATTAATGTACCCCCAATGGTACAAAAATGTTCCTCATAGTCCATTTCTCTGTCTTACCAATTGGTACTCTTTCTTTCTGACAGAATACTGGTGCAATACAATACGATTCCACATGATACGATGTGATGCATTGCTGGGCACACTTCCAACTCGTGTGAGACTTGGCCGAGAGACTTGCAGAGAATTGGCCGCTGACAACAGTGGAGAACTGGAGATGAGAGAGTGCGCTTGAGATATAGTTTAGTGAGGGGGGATCAATCTAAATATAAAATTATTGGTCATATTTCTAAATAATAAAGGCATAGGGCTTCTACTAATTAAATACTTATGTAACTCTGGCTGTGTGCTGCTTTCTGCTTAATAACTCCAATGGACAGGGCAGGCCAGGCCTGGGACCCTCCCATTGTGGCACTCTGCGTTGTGTATTGGTATGTCAGTGATGTGGCGTGGTGAGGGTGGTGCAGGCTAGGCCTGGGACCCTCCCATCGTGGCACTCTGCATTGTGTTTTGGTATGTCAGTGATGTGACGTGGTGTGGCGTGGTGAGGGTGGTGCAGGCCAGGCCTGGGACCCTCCCATCATGGCACTCTGCGTTGTGTTTTGGTATGTCAGTGATGTGACGTGGCGTGCTGAGGGAGGTGCAGGCCCAGGTGCAGCACAGCAGCAGTAGCCACGGTGACAGTCTGACTTCAGGGGGCTCTGACCCAGCGGGGAGTACAATATGATGGGAGAGGTAGGTGATAGTGAGTATAGTCTGGAGGTGACTGTGGCTTAAACAACAAAATAAAACTAAAAACTTGCTTGTAGGCCTAAATCTTAGAACAAAATATGTTTTTACTTAAAGAAAAAGAATCACAGCAAAAAAACAAACAAACTTTGGACTGTATGAAAGATTCTTCCTCTCTTTCGCATAAACATAAGAACGAGTTGGTGATTCTTCTCCTTTCACAGACGCAGAGAGTTTGTTTTTGCACGCAGCAGTTTACAATAGTCACAACTTAAACTTTTCAAAGTAGGCTCCATAAAACATGAGGAATTACAACAAATTTATAACAAATAATGTTTTGCCAGTTACTGGCTTAGTTATACTTATTTGCCCTGAAAGAACTCATTGCTAATTAACTTAGCTAATTAACTTTACCATGGCGGGCACCGTGACTTTATGAGATACACATAATTGTGAAAACCGCTAAACATATTAGATTTAATCGAAATCTTTTAAATGAACCAAATAAACTTCCACCGGCTCATTACCAAACATGCTTCAATATTTAAACATACGGATGGCTCAGTTGTATTCCTCTAAAAGTTGTATGTGCCAGGAGTCATATTTCACCTTCAAAAACACAGACATGAAAGAGCTTGCTTTTGCCTGCAACAGCCTACAATCACAAGCAGGATCGCGATAGAAGACAGGCCCTCCTGCTGTCTGGAAGCATAATGACCACCGAAAACAATAACACCAGTTGTGAGCTAAATAAATAACACAAAATTAATAAAGCAAAATGATTTAACGCACTATTCTACATTAATAAATCGGATTTTAGCGTTGCAAAGATGTTAGAAATGATGCATCCCGAGTTGTAAAAATAAATCCAAAATTGTATGTGGTGCACACTTTAAATCGGAGAGTGGCATTGTGAGCTTTTGTGCCGGAGCACCGATGCGAATCGGTGAATCTCACCATTGCCACTAGTTATTATTGTTCATTCACCATTTGCTCTAAGGTAGTTATGATTTTATTAATGTGACCGGCCTCTAGTTGCTACTGTATTAGTTACTGAACCTATTACTAATTACCGTATAATTTATTATACCAATTATAAATAAATCTTTGTTAGCTACTGAGGGGACAAATAATGAATAACACTAAAAGTGAAATACTGATCTCCTGTTTGTTCGTGGTTAATGAATCGTGACGCATCTTTTCTGTCAAGTCGCTACTATATTTGTTCATGATTTATACTTCAGTAGTTACTGAGTTATTACTAAGTAACTAAGGAATTGCATTGTAAAGTTACCTAGTATGCATTCTGGGTAGTGATTCTGAAGCTGGATCTCGCCTTAGACCTTTGGCTTCTTACGAACCTAATGAGTAGTGAATGGTCCAGCCCTTTGTGTCACGGAATGATATATTGAGAGGCTGCATTTTGGGAACCCTGGAAACCCACATGTACGTAAAGTGATTTCCTTGAAGAATGGATGTGGAAATAGCAGTGACATTCTTGTCTTTAAGCAAGTCTGCAGAATGACCCTTGACCTACAAGCCCTCCTATCTGAGCCATTATACTTAATAAGTCTGTTGCAGCAGGTCTGTGTTGTCACTCAGTGTACTCTCTCTGATTGGTTTAGGTGACTGCAGGATTTATTTGTCACCATGATGATTGGGATGATTGGGCTGGAGAGCCTGTTTGGTGGAGGATAGATCTTGGGGGGAGTGCCAGGATGTGTCCTTGGAGCAGAAAACAGGCCTTTACCTCAGAGCTAGATTAGATGTTAACAACTTTAAGCTATTAGTCGAATTCTCCCCAAATGAGCTTGATGGACCGAATGGCCTCTTAACATTCGTAAATTTCTTATGTTCTTATGTTCTAAGAATTAGACCTTGACTTTGACAAAAACTATTTTAAATTATTTATGCTTGTTTCAACATCCCAAAGCTCTGTGATGGAGAGTCTTTTGAATCTGTACCCATCAATGTACATGTTTGAAGCATTGATTACTTCATGCATTGGATTCGGTGTCTTTCTTGTCTGAACAAGAGATTCTACAACCATCAATAAACTCTCACAAGCATCGAGGGTTAAAAGGGATGTCCTCTTGTATTAGCGTGAAACCTCAGATCGTAGGTGTTTGTGCTTAAGTTTGTGTTTACCACTGATATAGTATATCAGGTATGCATGTGTATTGTGTATCAGGTGTATTTTCTGTCACTGGACACAGTCCTGAAGGGAAGGTGGAGCTGCATGGCATGTGCACAGCGAAGTACAGGCTACAGTCTGCAGCAGTGCCTCCTGGGGTCATTGTCATTTTTGCCTAAAGCAGAAGGAAGACAAACCCATGTGGTCACAATAGATGGAACTGTGGACAGACATTATTCTCAGTCAGCAATCAGTTTGTGAAAATATCCACTAACCTAGCTAAATGCTGATTGATCTACAAATTTTGGGTGGAAAAAACTATCCAGTTATTCTTTGACATGGTTGAAAGGTTTTTTTTTCTTTTCATAATATAAACTTGGATGTATGAGATCACAGGCAGAGCTACTCGTCTGGTCTTGGTTTTGTGAGTGGTTAATAATTTATCATTTAATCAAATGATAACAAACATTCTGCCTTGACTGCCTGTCTGCCCATAACACATACATGCACACATACATACATACATACATACTTACATACAGACTTGCACACATACATACATACATACATACATACACACATACATATATACATACATACTTGCACACATACATACATACATGCATACATACATACATACATACATACATACATACAGCCTTGGGAAAAATTAAGAGACTACTCTGTATTTTTAAGCAAATCTGCATTTTTGAATCCTATTTTAATCCTGGTTCTGCTGGCACAAAGCTACGCTGAGCAACAGGTTGCTTCTAGGTTCAGAATTTCTAAGACAGCAGCACACAAGAATAAGGTGAAGCAGGAGAGACTGGGGGCAACCAGAAACCAGCCAGGCAAAGGGTGGAAATAACTTTTTAATGCCAGAGATGGCTGTTAACTTATCTGACAGTTTCTCATGAATCGTAGGATGATATCAAGTGACCTTCAAAAGGAATGGGAAACATTAAGTGCTGTGAAGTGCGCTGCTAGGCCAGTTTGTGTCAGACTCCAAGAAGGAGCAAAGAAGCAGCCCTTCATCGATGAGAAACAGAGAAGAACCAGGCTGCAGTATGCAATATATATATTACGTATAAATTTTTCCACGGCTGTACACAAGTCATTATGAACTAACCTGAGCTGAGGTGCAGACTTTGGAACAAGATAACTAGGTGTCATTTTCTTCTAGACAGTGAAAAAAGAACAAAAACTTTAAAGGAAAGGCTATACCCATCAAAGATGTTCCATTAAAAATGTATAGTTTGATATATTGCTTTTGTCTTCGGGCAATACTAAAATATCATCATGTGATCACTGGCCTTAGTTCCCTCTAACTTTAACTTAACTGAGGTAGGGTGACCAAGGTATCATGTTCCGTCATGGTACATTGGACTTTATTTGAAGGTCCTGAATCTGGCTGGTCCATATAGAAATGTTGCATGTTTCTCCCGGTAAAAATGGGTGAAGGTCTGAGGTAATTTCCCCAGCGCTGTCTCCAGGAATCCCATCTGGATATCATCTTCCACATCGCAGCTATTGGATGTTTCTCCTCCGAAGGATTTTAATGTATCGCCCCAGGCCTGTCGCACTCAATTTCAAAACCAATTTTGGCTCCCGCCATTTGAAAGGGCAAACATGCTAATCATATGCCCCATAATAGTTTTTTTATGATATTGAGAAAAATAACTCAGCCATGCCATAAATATTTAACCTCTGGGAAACTGAGTCACTTTAGGCTTCTATCTTTTCTACTACTTTTGTTGAGTGCAGGTGGACAGAACATCAGCAAACCAAACAAAAGAAGCTGCCTGAGTGAGGGAGCAGCCTTCTAAACAGCTCCTCCCACAATCACGCTCCGTTTGCCAAGAAAGCAGACCTCACTCAGCTTATGTTTCTTCTCAGGTTAGCTTGAGTGCTATGACCGTCTACCTATTGTGATTCTCTGAAATGATTCCCTTTTTATTACTTAATCATATATTCAGTCTTTCTTCAGTTATGCTAGTTTATTTGCTCCTCACATTTGTCTCCCATAGATTAGGTATTTCAAGAAACTTCTTAACATGCTTACAGAGAATAGGTGTGAGTGTTATAGTAAGAGACGGAGTGAGAATTGGCAGGTTCTGCCCACGTTCTGTCCGTGGCTGCCCCAGGGGTCTCCTGTTATTAACCCTGCTTTGGCCCCATAGCTGTTCTTCTGTATATTCAGCCTGCTGTGCAGCCCTCAGTCCGATGCCATTTTACAAAGGTTGTCCCACGTTTCCGGAGTTAATGAGCTATGAAAACACAGCGGGCCACTAAGGGCTACCATCAGTAAACGGCTAGACCCCAGCAAGCTGCCCACCCATGTGGTTTTTTAAAAATCTGATGTATGGATGGCCTGCGATAGGCTAACAGTATGCACGGAGAAAGAGAGAGGAAGCACTAAGACAGGAATCGATGTGAGGTAGAATACAGAGCGGTGGAATGATGATGAAAGTGCAGGAGGTACAGCTTCCGTAATGTCACTTATCACACTTAATATAGTTGGACTTCTTTGGTAGCACGTGGCAGATTTCAGGCACGCTCCTCTGCATCACATTACATAACGGGAGTGGTGTCACAAAGATGCTGCTTTCCCACCACAGCATCGACCTCCACGTGGCCCTCACCATCTAACAAGTAACATGAAAACCACGCGGGGAAAAAACAAAGGTTTGGGGCTTGAGATGGCATTGTGTTCTGCATTTTGTTACATCAAACAGACAGTTAAGCAGAGGATCGCTGGAGGGGAAAAGCATGGCTTTTTAATTTGCAATTAAACTATATCTGAAATCAAAATAAATGATTGCAAACATGAAAAATGTTAGCTGTCAGGGAATGGAAACATCTCTGGCAAAAATAGAGTGGGAAAGATCTCACCCCCTGTTCCTGCACACACATACGTAGCCCAGACATCCAGCTATCTGCAATAGCGTACCCTCAAATAGCTACACTGCCTGCAACACTCGGTTACTATAACACACTCTACTTATTCCATCTCTGCCTGCTACTGGAATCTTATTTAATTGCACAATAATGTCATTCCATCTGAAATGACACAATAATCGAACATAAAAATTGCTTTAAATTAACAGAACGAAAGTGGAAAGGATCACTCTGTTTGCGCGTGTGTTTAATTACATGCTGTAAAATGTTGTTCATCTTGTATCTGACAGCAGGTTTGAGCATGGACCTAGCAATGAAAAGCATACTCTCTGTCGACCTGATATCACTCATAGTATAAATAGATTTTTTCCCCACTCAGTTTGGATGAAACCCCATGTAAATATATTTTTCCATCTGTCTTACTCAGCCTAGAGCATGTCAAATATCAGCATAGCCTATTGATAAATTACTTATTCCCTTCTGTCAATGTCATATTTAGTTACATTTAATGATACTTATCAGACCCTGAAGATCTGAACTGAATGGGTAAATAATTTGGATGCAGTTGGCTTAGAATTTACTCTCTCATGTTGATGTTTGAGAATTATTTCAAACCGCACAACACATGTAAACTGATTGAATACAATTTGAAGACGTTGGCTCTGTTTTCAGCTTCTGCTGAAATCGTAAGCCATTTGGTGGGACAGACACTGCAGTTCCCCCTTTATCTACGGGAGTTGTTCTCCAAGACCCCCAGTGGAGGCCTGAAGCCGACGCCAGTACCCAACCCTGGATATACCCCAAGCCCTCATAAGTACTGATTTTTAAAATAAAGTTAATTATTATTATTTATTAATATGCATCATAATAATAATTTACTTCCATTTCATCACCACAGTAGCCACTGTTCTTCACTGTAGATCCTGCCAAACGTGATGCCGTCAACATTCAATCTGATAACCTTGATGGCTACTAAGTGACTAATGGCACGTATCTTATAGAGGACCACAGGGCGCTTCACGTCCCAGGTGGGACGCTGCAAGATTTCATTATGCTACTTATAATGGTGTGCAATTTAAAACTTATGAATTGTTTATTTCTGGAATTTTCAATTGACCATGGGTAACTGAAAGTGCGGAAAGTGAAACCGCGAATAAGGGGGGACTACTGCACTCAGTCTCTGACACCGTCGTGTTACTTCATGGGCATTTGGCACAGTGCTGGAAATGCTGCGTCATATGTCATATATAATGCTGTTATACTGTATGAGGAACCATTACGAACTCTGTGGATAGATGGTTCCTGTGGGGATCAGTGCATTGTGGCATCACATCTTTTAAAAATTTCAACATGGCCTGGTCTTATCTCTTCTGACAGATTAGTAGAAATTAAAATGTGAAGCCATTTAATGTTTGATGCTTTTAATAATGATCTCTCCACTGTATGATTCATTTCATGCGCAGATAAATGATTTTAGCCACACATTATTGGACATCTGTATTTAGATAACTCTAGTGTGGTTGGTGTTCAAAGCTGAGAAGCGGGAGCAAGAAAGAGGTCAGATGTTGCCATGAGACTGCAATGGGGTGAGGAATAGAGGGGAATTCTTTCTGCGTGTGAAAATGGCCTTATGTATGTGGTGTTCCACTCTTTGTTCTCTACTCTTTGTGTTTCTGGAGATGGTTTGCTGAATGTAGGTGCTCACTAACTGTTGGAGACAAGGCCAGCCTGGATAATAATCCCTGGAGATGCCACCCTTTATATGTATTATCTGCATATCTTTGGAGCGGAATGAAATATTCGGCACAGAGCAACTAACAAAGTATATTTTGTGGAAAGACTGCCTGCAGCAACTCGTTTCTCCTGGTACCAGCTGCGGGGGTCCTTCTGTTGACCCAGTATTATATTAGGTAATGTTTCTCAGGCATGGGTAATGAGCAAGGTGTGACTTAGTACACAGCCCCCATGGAACAGGATTAACTTGATCAGCTAAGCTATACTGATACTATGATTCCAAAGCTGATTATTTTCTTCTACTGAGAGATTTGTAAGTGGCATGCATAACATAAAGAACTCCATTTCTCTTACCTTACAGAATGTTATTGTCTGAAATGCACAATTTGTATAGACAATGTTGGTAAATCCTGCAATGAGATACACCATAACTGCAGCATAATATTGTAATATAAGGGGGTTGGGGTGGTCGAGTATATATATAGTAATAAAAAAAGTGGGAAATGCCGCATTATTTTGCATGCAAGATACCATCTGCAGCTTTTCACATTTTTGGCAAGACTGGGGATCACTATTGTTATCAGTCCCAGGAGGAACTGAGTCTCACTATACTGTATGGCATTGTCATGTGGTGAAAACCCAACGATCCAAATTGTTAGGAATTCTCTGAGTTAGTATTAATTGCATTGTGATCATAGCTATTCTGCTGTAATAAATGTGGGTGGCACGCTCTGTGTGTGGTTAATTATTCTAATTATGTGGTCATTGGGACATGCTGGGACAGGTGGCCCAGTCCAGTCTGGCACGGCCCGCTCCCACTATGCATGACATGTGCCGGCTCCGCAGGGCAAGAAGTATGATCTGCGGATCTCACAAGCTTACCTGCTTCACCTTAGTCTGTAATTCACTCGCTTATGCTCTATATTGCCAAGTGTTCATGGAGTTCTGAAGCACTGAGCGCTTTGCTGTTCTGAATGATATCTAAACCATTGACATGGACCACAGTCAGTAAATCGTAAGTGTTCTCACTGAACACCTCCGGGCTTCAAATTGTTCACATTTTGATCTTTTTTCATCAAGGAAATGCTTCAGGCTGACTCTGAGTAACATATTCTAACCCATCTCCCTTTCATGTCTGACTGTCTCTTTGCAGGTGGAGCGTGAGATAGCTATTCTGAAGCTCATTGAACACCCCCATGTCTTAAAACTGCATGATGTCTATGAAAATAAGAAATATTTGTAAGTATCACTGCCTGCTCCTAAATGTCACATTTCTGAGAAAGGGAATTCAAGTCATTCAAGCAGGATATTTAACTATTTTCTAGAAATATAAGTGCAGAGGTCTATAGCTTTTAGGACTTACAGTGTTCTGTTTATATGTCTGCTGTGAATAGAAATGATCCTAATAATCTATGATATACTTCTAAAAATGATTCCCAAAGGTATATATCAGGGGCGGCTGGTCCATCGAGGTACAGGGCATAGTACCTCCTCTATTTTTGAGATTAATGTGTTAAGTAACTTTGAAATAGCTCTTTACTAAAAATTTATTGTCATTTAAACACATTTTAACTCCTTTGGAAAAAAAGTCTCTATTCTAACATTGAAAAATTTATTTTCTTCTTACCTCCTCAATTTTTTTAGCCTCCATTCCCACTAGTATATGTGCAGGTAACTTATATAAATGAAGGAAATACTTCAGTAAATGAGGGAAAGCAAGTAAATTGTGAGAATTTGCTTCTACACAGGCTTGGTTTCTGAACTAATAAAGCAACTAATACCAATTCATTTTTAGGTTTATGTAGAAAAGTGGTTTTCAGGCCCAGTTGCCCATTATTTTGTCTGCCATAGGTAAGATAACTGATGTCAGTGACTTTCACATAAGGTTATTTTTGGGGCACGTCTGGCAGGATCTACGGTGAAGAACAGTGACTATTGTGGTGATGGAATAGAAATGAGAGGGAAAGACACCAAGAAGGGTAAATTGGAAAGAAACTGGGAGAAAATGGCTCACAGTTCAGAATCAATTCAGCTGATTAATAAGCACAGTCTAACAAGAAGTTCATACAGTGGTATGCTAAGGCCTGGTTGCAGCAAGTTAAGTACGTAGTACTCAAAAATACACTATGGTGATCGAAGAGATACAAATATTGTAGACCAGTGCCTCCAGTACCTTTTTGCTGTTTCTTACCCAGTGGTGCTGTAGTTGGTATCCTTGTACAGTAGCTCTCCATGCTTTCTGCTATTTGTACTTTCTTTGCTTCTTCTTCATCTTCTTGTTTTTGTTTCCTTCAGTCTTGTCTGATTCTAGTCACCTGCAAATGTGAAAAGTTGCAAATAATGTGCTGCTTGAAGGCCCATAATCCGAGCCCATAACAGCACAGTAGCCTGATCGATTACATCTATGTATTTCCTATTTCTAAACAAACAATACTGTACTGTACACTTTGCATGTCAAATTGTTTTGTCATTTCCTATCTTGACCTTTTTATATAATATGCAAACCATCTAAATTAAGCCCCTGTATGTACAAAGTTACTACTGTACACACTGGGAGCAATAAGGGGTATCCCACCTGGAGCTGGAGCCAAATGAGGGGGGTTACAGGGAGTGAGGGAGAAACTGAAAGGAAAAACAAAGGCAAAACCTTCCGGCCTGCACTGATTATGGGGAACATGAAATTGCCTCTGAATGAAATGGACAAGCACTCGCCTTGGAGAGGAGCCAAACGGGATACCCAGAGTACAGCTTAATGTGCTCCACAGAAGGAACACGCTGGACTCAGCCATTGTACTGGAGCGCTTTCAGCGTATGCGTGCCAACAGGAGTTAAAAAAAATGGGCAAAAAGGTGAAAGGAGGTTGGATACAATCTTTATTAACTCCAGTTGCTGTACTGCTGAGCATGTAACTGAAAGAGAGAATCTTCTGATTGCATATTGAATTGCAGACTTTGAGCAAAAGTTCTCATGTGTAGTTTCTGTTCTTCTTGACGTGCGAAAATCAGTCAATGCAGATGCTGCATGAGTTCATACACATCTGTCGCACTTCACCTGTTAACACAACATGCCAGCATATTCACAGTGAACTCTGTTGGTTTTAATCACACCTGTCGCTGTAATACACTGAGCAACATCACACAGTATACAAAATACAACACAAGGGGAGATAGGACCTTCGACTTTGTATGTTCTTTGCAAGATGGGAGGATTCATGAAGTTTACGTTGCCCCCCCCGCCTTTTCTTGACTGGTCAGACCCCAGTCTTGTACACCTGGGGCTGTATTACGAAAACTTTCTAACTTGTAGACCCCATCTTAATGTTTGGTAACCATAGTAACTAGGGTTAGGACCTGATTTAGGAATCACATTACAGATGAACAGTTCCAAAGTCATCGTTCCTATCCTAACTTAAGACAGGAAAAGTGTAATACACAAGCTTCCTAACTTCCCAAAATGTGAAATAAACTCTTAACTTCAGGATAACCATTAAGCTGTCCTGACTGTCACTGGCCACCACGTAGTGTTAGATATACACTACCAGTCAAAAGTTTGGACACACCTACCCATGGAAAGGTTTATTTGTATTATTTTCAACATTTTAGAGTAATTATAGAAACATCAAAACTATAAAATAACATAAATGGAATTATGTACCAAAACAGTATTAAATAAAAACAATCTATTGGGGGTGGGAGCGTTTCTGTGGGTTGGGGCTCGCAGAAACTCACAGCTGGATCAAACGCCTTGGCCAACAGATTGATCCCACTCTTGGGCATTTAAGCAAGGCCCTTAACCCCATTTACTCCATGGAACGGCTGACCCTAAAGTCTCCTCTAGACCAGTTTCATGAGGCGGCCTCCTTGGATGCTTTTCCAGCTGTCCTGAAGGCGGTCCCACATATGCTGAGCATGCATTGGCTGCTTTTCCATCACTCTCTGGTCAAGCTCTTCCAAAACTATTTCTGTTGTCTTTAGGTCAGGTGACCAGGGTGTGCGATGCAACAGTATCACTAACCTTTGCAGGTGGCTTGGTGTGTGCAAACTTTTGACTGGTAGTGTATTTACCTTAACTTATTAGTTACCTTATTTAATCTGTTTGGCTGCTCTTTTATTGCTTTTACTCAACCAACGAAATATCAACAAAACGCTCGTTAGTAGATACAGGCTACCCCAGGCTAAGATCCTGATCCTGATCCTACGACCAGCTTTGGAGAGGCCGACCCAGTGACTCTGGGCTTTCCTGGTTTTGGTACAACTGATAAATCCACTTTGTTTTTTCAATTTTCTATTGTCAAAGTGGATAGATAGATAGATAGATAGATAGATAGATAGATAGATAGAGTCATGCAATTTAACCGAGGTGACAACAGCAATTAGTAATTTGACTGCTCATTACATACAGTTTCCTGTGGAGCCCCACTCATGACATAACGGTGAAAGTTCTATATATCATATATGATGCTTTATTAATTAGCTTCTGGAGTAAAATATGGCCACAATTTAATTAAAATGAGAGAACAAATTAGTAAAACGTGACCACATTTTAATATATCCTTCCCATGAGAAAACGTGGTCACTACACATATATATATGTGTGTGTGTGTGTGTGTGTGTGTATATATATATATATATATATATATAATTTTTATTGTTATACTTCCCATGATATACTAAAATATGTATAATTTTTTATCCTTATGTCATGAGTGGGGGGTGTGCCCCCCCACGTGACCACACCCCTCTGAGACCAGCATTCAAACCTCCGGCATGACTACATGTGTGTGGAGTTTGCATGTTCTCCCCATGTTGTCGTGGGGCTTCCTCCAATTTTCCCCCACAGTCCAATAACATGCAGAGGCTGATTGGAGTTACCAAAATGTCCGTAGGTGTGCCTGTGTGAGTGAATGGTGTGTGAGTGTGCCCTGCAATGGGTTGGCACCCCATCCTGGGTTGTTTCGTGCCTTGTGCCTGTAGCCTCCGCAATAGGCCCCAGGCGCTCCACCATGAATAGGACAAGCGATTTCAGAAAATGGATGGATGGGATGGAAGTCATGAGTGGGCTTCCGTAGTTTCCAAGAGGAGACGTAATCTAATAAGCTAATAATTCTACTATGACTATTGGATGCCTGGTGTAATTGGATTGTTTGATGTTCTTTGTTTCCTGTCAAAGCCCACCTGTGGGGAGGATGAGGAAACATACATGTGCCACAAAGGATCCCACATCATAAACTGACCATTACATCCCATAATATGATTATTTATGCATAATATGATCATTTAAATTAATGCATTTAATAGAAAAGTGGCCTGGCTCAACTCATGATGCTTTCATCTTTAACACAAGGTGGCATATTATTATTATTATTATTATTATTGTTGTTGTTGTTGTTGTTGTTATTATTATTATTAAGTGTGGATGGTATTTTTATCTTTTCAAGTATGGATGCTCTTTTTTTTGCAAAAATCTCATGTTAATGGGTTATAGAACAGCTCAGTGAATGAAAACATAAAAGCTGATAACCGATCTTGGATTGATTTCCTAACCTGAGATTAGATAAAATGAAGTAAGATGAGATGGGATTTCTAAAGTTATTTAGAATTTGCTTCTGTTATACCAAATTGGGAAAAATCTTAAGATAGGAAGTTTCTGTAATACAGCCCCTGGTTATCAAATATAAGTCCTTTGTTCATACTGCCATCAAATGTGAGAATGTGGTCACCACAAATAAAGCAGGTTTTGCAGGACTGCTTGTAGGTGACAGACTGGATCTTGCGTTGGGACTGCATGGCGAGGACATCAATGGGCAGGACTGAACATAAGCTGAAGTGTAACACCTTGGATGATGTGGAATGTCACCACCACAGCAAGAAATCAAGAAAGATTAGAAGTCAAGAAAGAGTAGAGGGTATTCTTTAATAGATTTGACATAGGCATCTTCAGCCCAGCAGGTGCTCTCACAGAGTCGCACCTGCATTGGCCGGCCCTCCTTTGCAAAGTCCACCTTGACCTTCCCCTTCAGCCACCACCTCTGCCAGGTCTGATAGTTTCTTCCAGCCAGATTGGAAGTGAGGTAGAATAGTTGGACATGGGCAAGGCAGCTGGCCCTGATATCATCATTCCTAGATTACCTAAAGCCTGAGTATGTTCCTTCTAGTAGAAATTGTGCAACACATGCTATGTTTAACCCGTTTATATGACTACAGAACTCCATCAGAAAATCTCATTTATAGGTTCTGTGCGCAAGAAAGGATTCTCCAGTGTTCCTAATTAGAACATACCGATGGCATTATCATCTTACATAATGAAGACATCAGACAAGCTGGTTCTTCAGCACCACAGGGACACTATGGGGACAGTACTGTTACCATTCCTGTTTACTCTTTCTGCCACAGATGTCAGGTACAGCCCTCATGCCATTTCCATAAGCTCTTTGATGATTCTGCAATTGTGGAATGTGTCACTGAGAAAAGAGGCATAGAGAAGGTGGTGTAAGAAGAACCACCCGCAGCTCAACGTCAGAAAGACAAAGGAGCTGGCAGTGGACTTCAGATGGTGCAGGAACCGCTGACCACTGTTACCATCCAAGGAGAGAGTATAGTAATGGTATCTTGCTGTCAGTGACAAGCTGGACTGGCATGACAACACAGAAGGAATCTAAATGAAAGTACAAGAAAGTATTTTGGCATTTGTTTCTCTAATATCAAGGTGAAGGAGGCCGATAGGCTGAACAAGCTTTTAGGGAAAGCTACACTATATTGCCAAAAGTATTGGGACACCCCTCCAAATCATTGATTTCAAGTGTTCCAATCACTTCCATGGCCACAGGTGTATAAAATCAAGCACCTCGGCATGCAGACTGCTTCTACAATCATTTGTGAAAGAATGAGTCGCTCTCAGGAGCTCAGTGAAGTCAAGCATGGTTCCATGATAGGATGCCACCTGTGCAATAAGTCCATTTCTGAAATTTCCTCGCTACTAAGTATTCCACAGTCAACTGTTAGTGGTATTATAAC
>JAAGVU020000008.1:25740029-25755607 GCA_011763525.2 Mormyrus iriodes | reverse complement strand
TCTGCTTTGTGACTTAAATGTTAAAATTGGGACAGTATAAATTGGGACTCATTTGACCTCCTCCGCCAGCCCCTGGAAGATGGACTCGCGCTTTGAGTCTGGTTCCTCCCAAGGTTTCTTTCTTCTAGGGAGTTTTTCACTTGCCACTCTGGCTTGCTCACTGGGGGCTTTGGGCAGGGATAATATAAAGCGCTTTGAGACAATTTAATGTTGTGATAATGCACTATACAAACAAAATTGAATTGAAAGTACAGAGGATGGTAAAAATCCTCAGGTCAGTCTTGCCCTGCCTGAAATATCAACCTCATGATTTGTTGCACCTCAAGTTTGTTCTTGAGAGGCAAGTTAACCGGACCAGTCTTGCCAAGACCACAAGCACAGTCTTTGTATTTTTGGTTTTGAGATTCACCCCGTGTCTTGATTAGTTCAACGACTGTGGCATTTGGTCAGTGTCTCCCATTGTATGTGAAGTTCATCCAGTCATGAAAACTGCAAATAAAAGCATAGAAAGTGCCTTACATCTGTTTAATTGTAGTTTTTTTCTGTTTAAGTCTATTCCTGGCTTTGTATTCTAAGTTTTAAAAGTCATTTAGGTTTTTTCCCCAAAGTCTTAATTTAAAATCTTAAAAATTTTTAAGTTTTAAAATATGGTGGGGCATGTGATATGTACTATATTGCCAAAAGTATTAGGACACCTGTCAGGGCGACGGGTGGAACGGCGAGGCATGATGCAGGCGGAACATACACTGCGGAAAACTCAGGCTTGGAGAACCCCAGCAGGGGATTTTATTTGCCAGGGCAGCCACACAGGTAGGACCAGGCAGTGGGGAAACAGGCCATGACACTGACAAAGACCGATAAAGGGGCACTGGACTAATATAAGCTAATATACAGGGAAAACAGGGAGGAGTAAACGAGGAGCACCTGTGGGTGATTAACACAGGGAAAAAACATGAGGTAACTTAGCAACACTCAGCAGGCGTGGCTGCTACCCAGCCCCGCCTGTGGGGATACACATATCGGGAATGGCTGGACGTCACAACACCCCTCCAAATCATTGAATATAGGTGTTCCAATCACTTCCATGGCCACAGGTATACAAAATCAAGTACCTAGGCATGCAGACTGCTTCTACAAACATTTGTGAAAGAATGGATCGCTCTCAGGAGCTCAGTGAATTCAAGCATGGTTCCATGATAGGATGCCACCTGTGCAATAAGTCCATTTCTGAAATTTCCTCGCTACTAAGTATTCTACAGTCAACTGTTAGTGGTATTATAACAAAATGGAAGCAATTGGGAACAACAGCAACTCAGTCACAAAGTGGTAGGCCACGTAAAATCACAGAGCAGGGACAGTGCATGCTGAGGCACACAGTATGCAGAAAAAGCCAACTTTCTGCAGAGTCAATAGCTACAGACCTCCAAACTTCATGTGGCCTTCAGATTAGCTCAAGAACAGTGTGTAGAGAGCTTCATGGAATGGGTTTCCATGGCCAAGCAGCTGCATCCAAGCCTTACATCACCAAGTGCAATGCAAAGTGTCAGATGCAGTGGTGTAAAGCACACCACCACTGGACTCTAGAGCAGTGGAGACGTGTTCTCTGGAGTGACGAATCATGCTTCTCTGTCTGGCAATCCGATGGATGAGTCTTGGTTTGGCAGTTGCCAGGAGAACGGTACTTGTCTGACTGCATTGTGCCAAGTGTAAAGTTTGGTGGAGGGGGGATTATGGTGTGGGGTTGTTTCTCAGGGGTTGGGCTTGCAACCTTAGTTCCAGTGAAAGAAAGTCTTAATGCCTCAGCATACGAAGTCATTTTGGACAATTTTATGCTTCAAACTTTGTGGGAACTTTGTGGGAACAGTTTGGGGATAGCCCCATCCTGTTCCAACATGACTGCGCACCAATGCACAAAGCAAGGTCTATAAAGACATGGATGTGTGAGTTTGGTGTGGAGGAACTTGACTGGCCTGCACAGAGCCCTGACCTCAACCTGACAGAACACCTTTGGAATGAATTAGAGCGGAGACTGTGAGCCAGGCTTTCTCACCCAACATCAGTGCCTGACCTCACAAATTCATTCTAGGAAAAATGGTCAAAATTCCCTAAACCTTGTGGAAAGTCTTCCCAGAAGAGTTGAAGCTGTTAAAGCTGCAAAATGTGGGCCAACTCCATATTTAAGCCTATATATTAAGAATGTCATTAAAATTCATATAAAGGCAGTCGTCCCAATACTTTTGGCAATATAGTGTAGCTCTGTCTTTGGAAGCAGAGATGGACTCCATTCTGAACAATGAGGCCCATATTTTTTGAACAAATAGCTTGCACAGTTAAGGAGCATCTTCAGCCAGAGGCTCATCAATCCGAGTTGCATGACTGAGCATTGCAGACGCTACTTTGCACCGACTGCCATTTGTTTGTTCAGTGCTTCCAGTCCCCACCTCCCTTACCTCACCCAGCTCAAATGACACTAACTTGGCTTTCATTGACATTGCTCTACTTGCACCTCCATGTTTGAAAAGCATGTTTCAGTTTCAGTTCTACCACCTGCACTGTACTGTCCATTTTTTAGTTATTTGTTAGTTCGTTTAATGAATTGTTTTATTTTGGGGAGCTATTGTACTAGGATTTATGTATTTTCATAGCGCTGTTAGACAATAAAACATTCCCCCTCTGGAGTATCAATAACATTCTATTGTTTCTTATTGATTTCTGTTAGCTCTGTTATCCCCAGCGTTTTCATGATAAGCTGTTTTTAACTCTACTTTAATGGGGTAAGGCAAATTCCAGTAAATGCAAATCTATTCAGAATCATTTCAACACTGATGGGCTGCAGTTCTCATTGTAGGCTGATCAAAATTGTGTAAACTGTATGACATGGCCGTCTCATTCACAAATTAACCAAACACATATAAGGGACACTGGAACATCACTCGAACAGGCATAATGAGATATATATTTCCCTACTTAAATTAAATGTCTGCTGCTATTATTACATGTAATGCATGGTACTGCAAAATGGAGTGCATATAAAAACAGAAATCCATATTTATATGTATTACCTCACTGACCATTTGCTAATTAGGTGATTGGTGTTTAAAGCATTCATTATCATGCTGAAATAGGTTTTTTTGAGTCTTAGGGATATTTTGGGGAGATTAATTGGGGTCATTTGGATGGACCTGGAACAAATTATTTTTTTCCCTATAACAAATAATGGAAAAAGCTTTCAAATATTTCAGTTTGTGTTATTTCTTGGTGCCGAATCTAAGAACAAATTACACCTGTGAAATAATGGAGTATAGGTGTCGTTAACGTGGTTAGTGTTAATATATGCAAGAACCTTACATTTGCCATATTTAGCAAAACTTAACTTGGACGTAGTAACAGTAATTTGTTGTTCATAAAACCAAAAGCTAACAAATATATAATTACAAACTATATTGTGTTAGCAAATGGGTGTTTTTTTATTTTGCCAACATTGTCATGCCAGGAAAGAATTGTTTACTAAGCTGAGTGGCATCCTGCTCACTCTGCATCAATATTTAAATGCTAGCTATTACAGAGATTGCTGGTAAGAAATGACCACCCAGAAATGATCTCAAATATTAGCATAGTTCTTTTTTTCTTTTTTGTGTTTCTGCAGTATGCTGTATGTTCTCCTGTAGCTTCATGCATATGCATGTACTAATTTACATAAATACCAGACTCTTTAGTTTTACTGCTCAATTTCCAGGCACGCTCCTGCGGTTTTACTTAAATGCGGCCTTTAATAATTGATAAAGATGCTGCTGCTCTGATTCATTCAGTTATTTATATATTTATACGTGTTATATTCTCCTGGCAGAGATAAATAGCTTTGTCGTTTCTGTGAAATGTTTGGCTGGGGGAAAAATGTTCTACTTTCATGCTTTATGCACCAAAATTGGCAGTATTAATTCAACAGTTTCCTGATACTGATTTTGCTGCGTAAATGACTTCTCTGCCAGTAGTTGCTGGTGTGCATCCTTTTCATTTGTTACTGAATTAAAAGCAGCAGAGCCACTTGTCTGCGTCACTGGTTCTGTACTCACACTGTTTCCCCGGCAAAGATGGGATTTCACTTTGAGATCCGGTCGTCTCTTTCGGAATATAATGCCATCAGCAATTATGTGCTAATGTTGACCTCAGCTGATAACATCACCCATGATCGTGTGAGAGGTTCTGTAGCAGACAAAGATGGTAAGTGCTACTATAGGTAGCTAAAGAAAATTGCTTATAAAATTGATAAGCGACAATTTTAGAATTAAAATTTAGGATGTGTCCTGACTACATTCCTCTGTGTATGATTGTCTAATAAAAAAGGGTGAAGAGGCTTCTCAATTGTGCGGGGCAGTGGTTGGGTTCAAATAATATGACATTCAATTTGCCAGTTCAAAAGATTAGTAATGATGAAGAAAAGCAGAAAGGTAAGAGGAAGCTCTCAGAGATACCAGTAAGAGCATGGGGAAATGAGATTGTCATCCATAGGGAAATTGGGTGCCTCCCTTAATTGTTTTGTTTTTGTCCAGGTATTTGGTCCTGGAGCACGTGTCTGGGGGGGAGCTGTTTGACTACCTGGTAAAGAAGGGCAGGTTAACACCTAAGGAAGCCAGGAAGTTCTTTCGGCAGATCATGTCGGCGTTGGACTTCTGTCACAGTCACTCCATATGGTGAGGAACGATGCACAGAGCCTCCAACGCTACCTGCGTAGAGGCCACCAGGACTGTGTGTCCCGTAGCCCCGCTGGGCCGACTGTGGGCTACTCACAGCATCTCTGATGGAAAACATTTACTGCTGTGAGATACATGTCTGTTATTACATACTGCTTTTATATCTGTTTATACTTAATTTTAAGAATTTCAGTAACATGTAGTAGTAGTCCTTAAACATTCCTATGAACTAGAGGACAATAATTCTCAGAATTTCTATATTTTACTGAATGTGGGGGCATCAGAATGTAGGCTTCACTTTTTGACTGTGCGCTTTACACTTTTCACATTGATTGATTCACATTGATACAGAGAGATATAGACTATATGGATCTATCTTTGTCATAATAATACCACAGTAAATGGCATTCACCTATTCAGCCATCTTCTAACAATTTAACCTGGTCAGGGTTGTGGGGACAGCATATAGCCAAATATAGATTTGGCTATGTAGAATGGCTATAGTGGTTTCCTGGGGGGGGGTCTTGATATCAAGATCAAACAGGAAGTATTTGCAATATGAGGTGATTATATATCCTTTTCATTTTTCACTTGTAACAGTCAAAGTCACAAGTCCCTCGCAGAAAATATTGGGATTTTGCAGAAATGAACAGATTTGGATGCTCACAGCTTTTACTCCGTTTGTATAGTAACAATAAGTAACAAACGTAATATATTTTTATTTCTGGTTGACCTAAAATCTGATTTGGTGGAACATAAGCAGTCTTGACTTCTCTACCTTCCTAGTCAAATCATCACTGAGCTTGTTTAGGTGTGACCAGCCCTGCAGGGAGAAATGTGTCTTTGACTATTGACTGCTTATGAAATGTTGTAAATAAGTTAGAAAGTGACCCCCCAGGTGACATGTTGGTCAGAAATGTGTGTTCAGAGGCCGTGAGGCGCTGTCACCAGAACAAGAGGATCAATCCGTTATCGGTTAGCTGAGGGATCCGTCTATCTGCAGGAGGAATGCAGCTCAGGAAAGACTAGAACGGGGGAATAAGTCTTTCAGGAGAAAAATGACAAAGTTGTTAAATGGTGTAGGATGGATTGATCTGATCTGTCTTCAGGGGCATTTGTATACTTCTACACTGGTTATTTTTGTTTGTTGTATCAGATTGTTTTATTACCACAAATATGTTTTTTTTTTGTTTTTTTCGAATTTCAAAAATTAGAGGCCTGTATAAGAACCCAGGAACTATTAAGCTAATTAAATGCATTGTAGATGAACTAGGATGGACCTGCGTACATTCAATCACCCATCATTACAGTTTCTGGCTGTCACAGCATTCAGTAAAAAAAATACAAAAACCAGATATATATATTTTTGAGGGGAGAGCTGCAGGTTTCTTTCAGTTTGCATAAGGTTGAATGTATATTGGTGTAAAACCTGTTTTTTGGCAGTAAGCCTATGTCTCCCCCTGGATCATATTTATCCTTGCATTTTATCCAAGCATTAACCTTTAAATAATACAGACAATGACGATTCTAATACAGGATAGCTGAAGAAGTGGGAAGCATTCAGGACCGCCCTCTTACCTGAATGAATCATTTTACGCCTTCATCTCAATCTCAACCTCAATCGCCAATGGCTGGTAGTCTGTAGGTACAGAGCTTTCCTTTCGGTCTTGAGCCCATTGATGTCCTGAAGTCAGTTTTTGATAGGCTGTGGTACATGGTGAGAAGCCCTAACCCTCACGTCAACCCAACGACGCCTTTCCGAAGAGCCTCCAGCTGCATGACCATATAAAAGTGCCACTTCAGCTCTACTGAGGCTCCCAGGTGGCGTCAGTCAGTCTGGATCAGTGAAAAGGTTACACATATATTTACTAAAATGTGAAGTTGAGCTCCTTGAGATTTTGTGCTGAGTAAAGAAACTTGACTTTAAGGTGAGGGTTCCGACCAAATACAGCACATGTAAGTATACAGTTCCATGTTGTGCCTCCTATCAAACACCATTAAAGAGAAATCAGAAAGCTGAGTGGGACGCTTCTGTCAGACCGACGCCTGTTTACTGTGGGGTCACCGAGATTTCCAGGCAAAAAAAAAAAATTGTTATTTTAATAAGCATCATAAGTGAAGCACTGGAACTTGTTAAAGCAAAACACACATCTTTATAATATACACTTATTTAGCAACTTTTTTATAACAAACATTTGTTGTATAACTAATGAAAGTCTTGGCAAGCAGAAGATTGCAGATAGCATTAATGTGTTGATATAAACTGAAGAACTGACACAAATGACATGGGAAAAAACAAAAGAAAGTTTATCTAATCAGTTATGGTTGGCTGATTCTGTAATTAGATATATTTGTTAATTATGACTGACTTGTGCTCTGCTTGTGGAGTACCTCACCCTCCCTTTGAGTACAACATGAACACTGTGGGAGCATCATGGCACAGTTTGTTGTGGCTGCTCTCAGCTTCCCCAGCACTGAGGAGATACCGGATGGTTGTGAGGACAATAGACAGAGAGCAAAATGGATGGACTATAACCTTTATTAATCCAGGGGGCTGAATGAATGCCATCACATTTCATCAGCATGTGCAGCCAGACGCTTTAATTGAACCTCAGTGCCAGTCGTGTGCCGTCTGTGATCTCAGTATGTTTGACAGCATCCAGGACAGGCAGAAGCAGATGCGATGGATCAGTCAAAGTAGCAGCGCTGTCTTTTTAAAGGAAGTTTAAAAGCTTTCTCATATTTTATGCTGCACAAAATCAGAGGAGGAATATTCAACTGTTATTATGATATGGGTGTTAACTACAGTGTGATGATAGCAGGACACGCTTGGAGGCTCCCCCCATCAGGTACAGGACATGTTTAGCTTGTAGTATAAGGATCAATTCCAGTATTATGCAAGCATAGTCCTTAGCCTCATAAAAAGAGATCCTCAACTTATGTTAATATTAAATCTATAATAGAAGATGAAACCAAATTCTATTTCATCTGCACAAACTGTTTTTGGGGATTCACCTTCTATATACTAAAGTCACAGTTTAATAGAAAATGAGAGTGGGATGAATTATTTTCTAAAAGCTTTGTCAGATCTTGTTATGGTTTGTAAATGTGAATACAGCAGGGGTCTTATCCCTAGATATGCCTTTGGCAATCTGAGAAACAGGAGAAATAGGCTGTAGTTATGGCTGTCTTGAACACATTTGTTACTTTTGCAAGGTGGGCATCCCAGTTTGATTAGTATTCTGCTGAGCCGTAGGGGACCCGTAATGGACAGTATGGCTCTGATTGAATGGAGTTGGTTATGCAGGTCATGTTTTGTAATATCTTCATACCTTAAACCTCTTGTGTGTCCTGCAGTCCCGCCAAACTCTCCTCACTCTGTTCCCACACAGCCACAGGGACCTGAAGCCAGAGAACCTGCTTCTAGACGAGAAGAACAACATCCGCATTGCGGACTTCGGCATGGCCTCCCTGCAGGTCGGGGACAGTCTCCTGGAAACCAGCTGTGGGTGAGTGAGCCCTACTCATGAGGATGACAGTAGTAAGAATTATAGGGGCATGCGCACCAAGAATGCACACAATAGCTTAAGGAAACAAGTATCATTCAAATGTTGTCATACAGCTTGAGCTACCATTTCCTGCTATGGCCTATGAAGGGATGGAGCAGATGAATGGCTAATTAGCATATTGAAGGCATGTCTTCTTGATGTGGGCTTGAGTTCAGAGATTAGAAGCCTGTGATTGGCCAGCTAACTCCGTGTCCTTATTTTGCTCACCTGCTATCCACTGTCACCCACAGTGGCAAAACCTCTGAACAGTAATGGAAAACTGGATTTCTTAATTAAATAGCCATATCAGAATAATGCAAGATCTGAGAGAACAGTCAGATGGCAATAGTACTAGGTTTACTTAAATGTTGGAAGAGAATTAATCAAAGTGTCATTTCAAGGACTGAATTAGGCAAAACAGTTTGTGTGGCCTGTGTCCTCATGAAAATCCCAGACGTATCCTCAGGGCATAGATCTGGTTCCATTTTGAGTACAGATAAGTGTGTTGTGTGCCTAAATGAGATTCTGTTTTAGTAAATTTGACAGATGCATCCTTTTACTGGTTTTGTTTTCCTAGTAAATAGCCAAATGTGCACAGTAATGGTTTCAACGGTGGACTCAGGGCTTGTATTTTGTGTGTCTTTTGTTGGGTTTTGTAATGACTTGAATCTAGCAAATGAGCTGTGAAAAACTGGGAACTGCAGTGACCAAAGCAAGCACAGTGTGGCGCACATGTTTCCTGTTGTCTTTGTCAAATGTCCAGCTTGCTTAGCAGTAGTCACACATGAAGATTCGAAAGCACACACAAACACCCCAGCCACTTGGGGGCAGTGCGAGTGGAGGAACCTCGTTATTACTGCATTGCCAGTGGCGATAGGTGATTCCACAGGTGTGGTGGCACAGTAAATCTGTAAATTACATCATCCACTGTTACGCTCTCCACCATTACACTAGAGATTGGGCAGCAATGGAGTGAGTTCACCTCTAGTTTGTGAAATTCTGTTGTGATCATTTGTTCAGCTTAATTATATATACAGTGTAGACTCAGAGACAGTGTAATTTTGGGGTTCCCAGCCTTTTGATGTTTGCAGACCGGTTAACATTGGTGTACTGATAAAGAGGCTGGGTGGGGGTAGAGCTGAATGATATATCAATTTCAAATCTAAATCACGATTTTAAACAACACAATTACCGAATCGCAAAGCCTGCGATTTAGGATATCTATTATATAGCACCCAGGGTTTAAAACTGTTGTGAGAATAGTTTTACAAATCCATGCACTCCTCCTTGTGTGACAGTCATTCTGACCAATCAGAAGTGGCCCAAGGTGACTGAGTATACACCCACAAATAACAAACATGTGAAACCCAGGCAGAATTCATAGTGCGAAAAAAATACCAATTCCACTGCTGAGCTATAAGTGAATGGCCCACCTATTTCATGGTCAGAGACTGTTTACAGAAAGGTATTGTTATTAGGGGTACAAGCAATGTTAGCTGCAGGATCCCTATTGTTTTCTTTTCTTACTGGAATTATTACATTTTTTTTATTACTACTTTATTTGACTTAATGCAGTCAGCTTTTATGATAATTGTTTTATGTTTGTGTTCTGCTATTTTAACCCTTGTGTGCATGGGATATTCAGGACTCGCGGTTACTTCACTAAGGTTGACCACAAAACAATAATTTTAAGCTATTCTGCCTTAAATTTATGGTATCTTATTGCAGATGAGGAGTACGTGGCATAACAGGGAACAGCATCCGCACCACATCATATGACCATCATCATCATATGACTGTGTAAAAAGTTCACTTTATTTGTTCAGGAATGAGGTATTAAGTAAAAGTTTGCACAGTTATGGTTACTTGTGACTTGATTTTTAAATATGTATATGTCAGGTCGCTGAAGACCCAAGGTATGTACGCAATGATTAGAAAGAGTAACAAACACATATTGGAAGCAATTCATATCTTTAAGTTGGGGACCCCTAGTTTAAAACATTTTGGGGATGCTCTATAGACTTCTACAAACGCTATTAATCTGTTTTTGTCACCCATAGTTTTGAGTCAGCTGTTTAGTTAGAAAATTGGTAGTTGTGTGCTCTTAACACTGTTCACTGACATAACATAGCTTTGCTGTGGGTCTTCACTGAATTGCAGGATGATGGATTAATGGCATAACCAGAGCGAAGTAATTTTTCTGGAATGGAGTAAAAAGGCTAAAGGATTTTTTTGGTTCCATCCCTCCTAGATGAGTCTGTCTAGCATTACCATGTACCTTTATGTGGCATTTTTTGCTTTGTTTTCGATCCTTTAAAAAAATTGGATGGATCATTTAGTATCAAACACTGGCGACTGTCAGAAGCTGTCAAAGAAAACAACATTAAACATATAGTATTTTAATTAATACAAATTAAACTATTTATGAAACAAATTACAGATGGGTTTCATTCTTTATACTTCATAACTTTTATGTAGCATCAGAACAAAAACATTCTTTAACAGGTAACTGATATAAAAAACAACACACAATATTTTTATAAAGAAAGTATTAACAGATGTGTTAGACAAAGACTCCTGCTTCTTTTGTCTAGCCTCATTGTTGCTGCGCTGAACACATGATAATGCGACTGCCAAAACCAGGATTTTCTAACACTCTTGTGCATGGTGTGAATGAACAGAGTGTTGGAGACTGCATGCACATCCAGATCTTACATTTCCACATGTATGAAGCTGCTGTGGTCCCGGATGCCATGAGGGCGCAGAGTTTTTGTGCATTTCCAACGGAGAGCGCTCGGTGTGATTATTGATTGCCTCCATGCTTGCGACCGGCCTGTCTCTAAGTGCAGATGTGACAGTTTTTAATTAAACACATTCATCTTAACCCTGCCTGCCTTACACTGTTCTGACACAAATGTATTCCCTTTTTTTCCAAGGGGTAATGAGCTCCTACTGGATTTAAGAGTTTTAAGGATAGTGCGACTTAGTAATATGTAGCAATGCATGTGTTAGTGTGCAGTTCTCTTCATTCATCTAATTTGGTTTTTCATTAAATCCAGGTTAAAGCTTCTGCAAAACAGATGGTCTGACCCAAATTTTGAAATCTTAAGCGTATAGATTTGTCCTCTGATTCTTCAGCCCTGTTCCACAGCAGCTGTGGTTTAGGGACAGTCCCTTTCCCCCACTGTAAGGCTTAAAAGTAAGTTTCTGTCAAGGTGACCTTCAGCTCCTGATATTACGCTTTAATGCCCCTCTCCATATCTGATGACAAAGCATAAGAAACCTCATGAAGTAGCTTCATTGCAATGAGTTTTTTTTTTCTTCCCCCAAAATGGCATCTGTTATGTACTGTTCACCTTGGTCATGGCTATTATCCCTTAAATGAATGTACTTTTATTCCATTACGGACCCTACGTTAGACACCACGGCATAATGTCTGAAGTGCTTTCACCATATAACAGAGGTCCCATCATGCTCTGCTTCTCATCACAATCAATTTACTGCTCCCTGCTGTTTCCCTGCTTGCAACATGGAGATTTCTGCTAAAATGAGGAAGCAGATGGGCTTTGCTAAATTGCCCCGCAAGAACCAATGTCCTAACACCTGAGGGTATACAAGCTTTTGAAAGTTTCATATATTGTTTGACAGGTGAAACACTGAACGTGACTGAGAAGGCAGTTTTACATATGTATGTGGATAAGTTACGCAAAAGAAGAACATGCATCCTTTTCTGATGAAGTGAGTCTTCTTTGGGGTCATTGTTCAGTCTAGCGAGCAAGTGAAAGTTTTACTTTTTAAATAATTCTGTTTCTTTTTGATGAACTTGCTGGGAAGTTAACTTAGTTTAAAAAGCTGTGAATGGCGAAATAGAAATTGGTATGCAGCGCGATTTATCACCAAAGCTTATTTTTCTTTAATATTTTATGTGCCAATGACTTATTTCGAAAAGCCCTCCACATGCCACGCAGAATAAGGGCTGCAGTTTGCGTAGGGGTCTCTGTCTTGCTGTGTCATTTCTTTCGTCCTGACATCAAGGCTTGAATATCCACTGGGTGATAGATGGGATGACAGGAAGACAGGCAGCTGGAGTGCATGACTTAGAATAAGCTTCTCTGTCAACTGCATTATGGGTCATTGAGGGCCCCCATTCCGTGTGGTGATGCAGTAAGCTCTGCACAAGGGCTTGCTCTTCTTCTGCAGAACTCGAATGACCCGTTATTCATATTTCCATAGTAATTTGTCATTGCTTATGAATGTCTTATGCTGTTTCCTAAGTGCCAGGAGAAGGGAACCTAGCGCAGTCAAATAATGTTCAGAAAATGGACAATTCCAAGCGTATTTCTGTGCTGAAAGACTATTGAAAAAAGTGAAAATCCAAACAGATATCCAGTGTGTGGTTAGGACACAATACCTGTGTTCAGATGGCTCCTGGTTCAAATCCCAGGTCCCGCAGAATGATTTCACCATTGGGCCCCTGTGACCTACTGGATTCACTCTTTTCAATGCTTTGCAGTGACTAACATTCCAGTAAACTTTTGGATCCTATTAGTTGGGGTTATGTACTAGTAGTCATACATACAAAAACCAGCAGGAAAACTTGGTTTGGACAGTATAGAATTTTGTGCTATGGCGATTTGCCATATGAATTGGTTTGTTGTCTTTACTGACTGCTGGTTATTATGGAGTCACAAAGGCTGATCTTGGGCGTTTTGCAGCGACTGTCAGGGCTTGGCCACCTGCTCTATCTATCTATCTATCTATCTATCTGTCTATCTGTCTGTCTGTCTGTCTGTCTGCTAGCTCATTTTGTTGGGACCTCTGCGTTCAAATGGCATGATGCGATGCAGAGGAGTGACGTACGTACCTTGTGTTCTTCTCCTGACAGGTCGCCTCACTACGCCTGCCCGGAAGTCATCAGGGTGAGCTCGCATTCAGCCGTGTTTGAGAGATTCCCTTTGGGATATTGCCAACTTTCCATTGCTAATCTCTGTCCGGTTCCTACTCCCCCCTCCTCCCCCCCTGTTTTCATCTGCCTGTGGACCTGCGGCAGGGAGAGAAATATGATGGCCGGAAAGCCGACGTATGGAGCTGCGGGGTCATCCTCTTCGCCCTCTTAGTGGTGAGTGTCTTCTGCAGGTCAGCTATACCCCAACCTCGCCTGGACTTCCCCGAGCGGAGTGGGAATCCCAAGTTCAAGATTCAGGATTCTCTATTTCCCTTTTGTACATCAATATACAGGACTTCTTACTTGTACCATCCAGTCAGCAACATGTACCTGAATTCGCGCGAAATAAAATAAAATATCAAAATAGACAAATCTAGGAACTGCAGAGGTACGGAATTATGGAATAAATATGAAATAAATAGAGCTTGGAGTATTATCTCTCTGTCCTGTATAGTATATTATGCATTTAAGAACTTGGAGTATTAATCCTCAGTCCAGTATAGTAAATTGTGCATTTAAGAGCTTGGTGTATTATTCTTTGATGACACTGATAAGAAAGCAACATCTTGACTGCAGTCTATCCAGTAATTTCCTTAAAACATTGCAGCATTTTCAGAAGCAATTCTTGTGTCTGGTTTGGATTAAAAACATTTAGTATATTGATTTGTATCATTCGTGGAAGAGTTGTTCACTGCTATAACCTTTCTTTGCAATAGAAATGACATACAGGATTTATACACACCACAGGACATACACTAGATAAATTAACCATATGTATTTGCCCAGCATGAGATTTACATGACTCTATTAAATTATGTCTTGTTCTGCTTTGAACTTTCAGAGCCTAGAGGTTGCTCTAAAATATGCAGTTTCCTAGAAATTGCTTTATAGAAATGAAATGTTCGTCATATCTCTCCAAGAGCATAATTTTGGGATGCTTAAGTTTCATGGGCTTATGAAAATTACTGCCGGCAATATCCTCTCCAACAGAATGCACCTGTTCGCCTGGTGATGGCTGTTTATGACGCTTCCAGAATGCCTAATAATTCGATTAAAGCGGAATGTGAGGACAGAAGCCGTGCTGTTGGGCTGTAGAGACACAGCAGTGGATGAGAAGTGTGCAAAGAGTGTGAGCAGTGACGTCGTGGTGAAATAACACGAACCACTGAGTCTGAAATGTACTCATACATTTCATGTGCTTTAGGCTTGAAGAGGTCTAACATGGCTGTTTGTTCACACTCTTCTGACTTTAACTGATATAACTCCTTATATGGAGAACAACATTCATCGATCTAACCCTCCATATTCCATCTGCTTGTCCTGGTCAGGATCGCTGGGAGGAAAACGACAACAGACGAGTAAAAGCGATTTCAGATGTTAGAGGTTATGTTGTTCTTGTTTGAAGTTGTTTCCTTGGGGGGGAATGGAAATAATTTAAAATGTGTATATTTGTGTACGTGCCCTGTGATGGACTGGCATCCCATCCACGGTATACCCCAAGCTTGTGCCTTTGGCTGGAATTGGCTCCAGCCTTTCTCACCGCTCTGTTCAGAATAAGCGGATGGATGGATGGAATGGAGAGATGGATGGATAGATATATGTGTATTTTTAGCAAAATATAGCAGGTGCCAACCAAATTCATCGCTATAAATATTGTAATTAAAGAGAAAAATTAAAGACCGCATATTGTGCAGTTACTGTCTTATGCTACCATATTGTACAGTTTAACACCAGCTTAGTCTGTTTCTGCCCAATAAACATCTGACGCTTGTCGCCACTCCATGATGATCAAAAGGAGCAGCAGCAGCCCATACGGCAGCAAGGAAGCTGCTGATGACTATAAGCCCTCACAGGCTGCCTTTTGGCAGCCTCTATCCATCTGTCTTCCATAAGCACTTATCTGTCACTGGGTTCCAGTTTACCTGGAGCCTTTCCCAGGAAGCGCAGGGGAGAGGACAGCCTCGACAAACTCACACGCTAAGGGCAATATAAGCACGTGGAGGAACGCTGTGCAAACGCTGGGTGAACAGGCAAACTCCCCACACGCACAGAGCTGGGGGCAGCAACCAGACCAGTGAGCCTGAAGGTGTGAGGCTGCAATGCTAGCCACTGAACCACCATGCCATTAATTCTGCTGGAGGTCTGCTATAAATTCAGCTAGATCTCCATTATAAGTTTGTGTTCTTCCTCTGTGTTTTACCTAATATGTTGTCATGGTCTCCGCAAAGAATCGCTCATCAACAACAGCAAATTGAACGAGGATTAAGCGAGGAAGCTACTATTTTTTTAATTTCATTATTTACCTAGGGTTTGTTGGGAGGGGTGGCACGGTGGTGCAGTGGTTAGCACTGTTGCCTCACACCTCTGGGATCAGGGTTCACGTCTCTGCCCGGG
>JAAGVU020000008.1:25719416-25739950 GCA_011763525.2 Mormyrus iriodes | reverse complement strand
TTGTTCCCTGCCTTGCGCCTGCAGCCTCCGGGATAGGCTCCGGACCCCCCGTGACCCATATGGAATAAGCGGTTATAGAAAATGGATGGATGGTTTTGTTGGGATGGACCCTAAAATTACAAGTCATTGAAAACATTAATTGTCTTTAGTGTTTTCTTTTTAAATTGATTGTTAATTATTTAGTTGTTTTTGTCGACTCACAAATGTGCAGATACACATGTTTAAAGGCATCCATGCTCCTATATGTCATCACAGTTACTTTTCTGTGTGTGATGATCTGATGAAGCCTGGATTCTTCATGTTGCCTGTTGTTGGTGGAATTTTACAGGAAGCAGCTGCTCTAGTGCTTTCAGCCTTGTTCTTTTTAAGCGTTTTTTGGGTACCCTGTTTCACTCTAGCTGGCACTGTCCCTCTAGTGGGTGTTAGGCTTTGCTTGGGCTGACGGTAACATCTGCTACAGCCCTGCTCATCCCTTTGTGCTGCGGCAGCCATTCATCAAAGGCAGACATTTGCTGTCTGGGATCCTGACAAACAAGGAAAGGTGCTGATAATTATAGGGAATGGGGGAAGCACTCCTAATTGCTAGGAGAGGTCGTTCTCTATGCTGGAAAACAAATTTTACTTATTTACACCTCAACACAATAACCCAGGGCCCTGGCATCTCCAGGGTTGTAGGTTCAATCCGACCCCTGTCCCTGCCTGCCTGGATCCTATCTCAGGAAGGCTCCAGGCTTTTCAGAGTTCCTGTTCTGGATAAGTAGTCATGAAAGATTGGTGCTTATAGCTCAGTTATCAGATAAGGTTAATTATCATACAGTACACACTGTTCTCTCGCCACACCCCTGTCTCGTTAAGTGGATACTGAAAACGAGTGTACATAGTCTGCCCTGTCATGTTTGATAGCCACCGGTATCTTCCTGTTTCCCAGGGTGCCCTCCCGTTCGATGATGACAACTTAAGGAACTTACTAGAAAAGGTGAAGCTGGGCGTGTTCCACATGCCACACTTCATCCCGCCGGACTGCCAGAACCTTCTCCGGGGCATGATCGAGGTGGACGCCACCAAGCGGCTAACGGTCAGTTCATATGAACTCACATAGCTGGTTTGTCTCCGCCACTGAAGGTATAAAAACTCATCCTCCGTGAATCCAACCTTCTACTTCATACGGGATCTCTGTCTTCCAGAAAATATTATTTTATTCCGGTGCCAGAAATTCTGTGGAATTGACATCAGAGAATATTCTGGCTTCTGGAATTATGTTATCCTGCCTTTATAGAGTATAAATAGTCCCATCAGGGGGGTATAAGCACTGAATATTTTTCTTTTATTTTTGCTTATATACCATGCTACAGAGAAGGGGGGTGGCTCTCAGACTAGGGATCTGTCCCAGCAGTTGGAAGGTTGTTGGTTCAAGTCCCGTGAATGCCAGGAGTGATCCTACTCCCTTGGGCCCTTGAGCAAGGCCCTTAACCTGCAATTGCTTCGTCTGGGTATGACGTTTATCTACATCCAGCGCTGCAAGCAGGTCCTCCAACTTACAGGGAGAACTTGGGGGTTGGTGGTAGGATTGGCACTCCAGCCACCGGGAAAAAACTCACACTCAAACTAGTGTGGTGCTGAGGTATCACCCACCACATGGCTGCACTCAGGTTCTCATCCCTGAGGTGGTTTGTCATGTGGTGGGTGCAGCAATGTGCTGTAATCAGTGAATGCTTCTTACCTGCAGAAAACTATTTGTGCTTTCTTTCTGGGAAAACCTGTGATTATTATTATTATTATTATTTTAAAAAAAGCTGCAGTTATAAGCTGCAAATAACAGGTTTGTGATATGAAGTTCTGTCTTCACGTTTGGATCCAGCTGAGTCTGATGTTTTCACAATCTCTCGGGAAACAACAGCAAGCTTTACCTATGACCCTTCTTTCTTTGTGTTTGCAATTTCCCTTTTCAGCCATACTGATCTCCCCTGTGGAACACCACACTAACCATGAGGTCTACTTTAGAGATAGTGGATAGGCAGTACAATTTATAGCCACTATTGCAAAACACTGAGTGTCCTGTTCCAGACTTGACCTTTGAATGGTCTTACACAGAATGCTATAGTGCATTAAACAGATAAACACTCTAGATAGTGGCATCTGGTTTTATGATGCCAATTATTGTCTTTTTGTAGAAATAACCCAAATTGGTTATGGAAGATATTATTCCATGTGACATGATTGTTAATAATGAATGTGTTTGAGATAATTTGATGCTGCAGAGCAATTAAAAATACATTTTCCTTTGTGTTTGAGTTATCAAGGTAATTGAGCTATAATAATCACATATGATTCAATAACAGTAATCGGTTATTTGAACCTGATTTAATATAAGAAATTGTTAATTCAGGTTTATATGTAATTTTACATCATGATTATTACTTGATTGCTTAGCTGACACACTTATCTTCCGCTGCTTATGACTTTATCCACCTTCTGTTAATTTATTCTTTATTTTATTTGTGTAATACTTCACATTATGCACCCTTCTGAAGGGCCCCTCTCTCCTGTATACACATGTGCTCGCAGCCGTACCAACAAAGAGATCGATGTGCCGCAAGCCCATTTTTCTGCAGGTAACATGTGAGGTGATCATTCAGAATTACTGAGCCTGTCAGAGCAGTTCCAATAAGCCTCTGCAGTAGTTGAGTTAATAGGTACTCCCTCTCCTCCAACATGGCACCTCTTGTAATATTATTTCCTGACGCTGACAGTAACAGATGTGAGTGGTTTTTCTTAACCTCAGGGAGTGGCAGCCATTCTTATACTCAGGGTGTTTGTCTAAGCAGCAGCTTAAGGCTAGTTTGAGACCGTGACTCTATTTGAGTGCAGCCATGTCACAACTATGCTTCATTCCTGTCCAACCTCATTGCACCAGGTGATTTGTCGGAAATTGATTTACATCGATTTGCTGTTGATTAAGTTATTCCTCTGGATGGACTACTGGAATTATTTGCTTTCAGTTGTGACTTTCCCATTTCACATTCCTGGGTACCAGAAACTGGATTATGGCTGTAAAATGCCAATAGAATTGAAACTGAATCTCGATTTGGAAAAATAACATGGGTTAGAGGGCAGGAGAGCCATTCCTTTACAGTGGCAAAAAGCCATAAGAATAATTTGTGTTCCTGGTAGGTACGCTGAAAAAATTTACCTATAGAATTTACTTAAATAAAATGAGGTAACAATTTGCACACACTTTTTTGAGGAAATTTAAACAGATGTTTTTTTTGAGTAAAGTATATCCAGTTTTATTAAACAAAATATATCAAATAAATTAAGCTAAAGTCTACTTACTTTCACAGTACCACCCTAGAATATTTACTCAAATTAATTAAGGCAAAACATTTGTATTCACTTTTTTGGGTAAACATCAATTTTATGAGTAACATACACCCAAGTTTAGCAAAGAATATGCCCAATGCCAATTAAGGTCCCTATTTGGCATCTGGTGCAAAGCAGTAGTGGACATGATGCAAGTGTCTCAGCTAGAATGAGCCTGACATGGTTTCCTGTCCAGGTGGGAGTTGAGGGCTTTGCTTAAGGGCCCATAGGCATGCAAGTGTTCTGCTGAGGCTGGGCACAAACCGGCGACTTTGCGATCACAGGCCTAGCCTGCCAAGCCACATGCTGGCTTTCCAAAAAAAACCTGGTCAATGGCAAGTCAAGAGTGCACTGGAAAAAATACTGTATAGAATTTACTTAAAAAAAACCCTCATAAGTTTTTGCGCAAGCATTTTCTAAGTTTAACTGTAGCACTATTGAGTAAAAATTACTTAATTATAAGCCTTAACAATCAGATGTTAAATATAAAGAAATTTAACAATTACCTTCTGGTCTTGTATAACATTTGCTTTGTTGTATGTATTAAATAAAACTGAATTAATCAAATTACACCTTGCTGTGACGCCGGCCATTCCCCTGTAGACAAGTGGTGCTGGATGTATATCATAGCATGACATGGTACTGCCTTTGATTTAACAGATTTTTTTTTTCTTTTCAAATCCACTGTGATGGTGTTGAACAGGGCAAGAGTATAAAAGCCCAGTCATAGCAAAACATGATTGTTGTTCACTGCAGACACAGGATTGGGTTTTGGCGGGATTTGCTCTTGTGCGCTGATCAGTGGCTTCCCTGAGGGATCTGGCACTCTCTGGGTAGAGCACTGACTCAATGGGCATATGCCATGGAAAAGAATAAGGGGTATGGTGACAGAGACTGCGTTAGCCTTACCTAGCATTCTCCTCCCACACTAACATTTCATGCCAATCCTAACTTCACCACCCATTGGAAAAATTCAAGATTCCATGGCTATTGTATATTATATACTACAACAGTACGAAAGGCAAGGAGTCAATTGGCATACACCAATTAGCTCACAAAACCCAAAAGATCTCAAATAACTAATAATGAAATGTGATAGAGACTAATATTTGTGGCATTCTATCGTCAATCATGGGCGGTTTCTAAATATTAAGCCTAAAAAATCTAAATTTTAAATGAGCAAAGTCATTGGATTGGTTCTTCTGTCCCAAGTTGTGGTCTAAAAGCAATGGGGCTGCCACCCATTCTATCTTCTCTAGGGAAAATGCACTCCTATGGCCACTGGGGGAGCTCTCACCTTCTCTCAGCTCTGCTAAATTATGTTACGCAGTCTAGAAAACTTTATAATCTGTGTCAATACATACTGCCTTGACTGGAATGCTTACATCTGGAATTAACTTAAATGTATGCTATATATTTCAGGAGAAATACTTTAAATTACTTTTAATTACTTTTAAAATTAATTTAATTAACTTGCTACTGAAATTAGGAAGTGTAATCGAACTGAACTTAATCAGTATTATAAGCTTAAACAATTAAATTCATTCAGGGACATTGTAGTTCATTCCACTTTGACAGATAAGTTACAACAACTCAAGCTAAGTTTAATCCACTTAAACCTTTCAGTCTGTTCAATAAAACATTCAAGTTTGAGCAACTTGATTTAAGTTTTTCAACTTAAATCATTTGAGGCAACAAATTTCCTCAATTGTTTTGAGTAAATTCAACTCAGCAGGGTTTACAGTTACAGTTAGCTTAGTTTAAGTATTTTATTCCCTAAAATTGGGTATACTTTACTCAAAAAAATTTGTTCAAATTAACCCCAAAAAAGTGAGTGCAAATTGTTGCCTCATTTTATTTGAGTAAATTATATGGGTTACTTTTTTAATTCAGGTTTAATTTGATTAAGTTTTAGTTAATACATACAACAAAGTAAATGTTACTCTTGTTATATTTAACATGTGATTGTTAAGGCTTATAATTAAGTAATTGTGCTGAGGTTAAATGTACTTGGAAAATGGTTGTGCAAAAACTTATGAGGATTTCTTTAAGCACGCGACTGTGGGCTCGGACTGTGTGGCTCGGCAGGCTAGACCTCCGGACCTGTGATCGCAAAGTCGCCGCTTTGTGCCCAGCCTCAGCAGAACAGTCGCATGGCTTTAGGTCTTTGAGCAAAGCCCTCAACTCCCACCTGGACAGGAAACCATGTCAGGCTCATTCTAGCTGAGACACTTGCATCATGCCCACTACTGCTTTGCACCAGATGCCAAATATTGACCTTAATTGAAATTGGACATATTGTTTGCTAAACTTGGGTTTACTTTATGGATGGATGGATGGGTGGATGGATGGATGATTATAAGGTGCTACGTAGATGATCAGCTGTGCTTTCCTAGTATTTAAGATAATTACCTTTGAAGAATTCTGAAATTCTCAATTGAATCCATAATCATTTGTTTTCATTTAACTTCAGGATTCTGTGGTGTGAAGCTTCCTCACATCCAGATATAATAATTGTATCTCTCGTCCTGTCTTCATGCTTCCCATGTGCACAGTTGGAACAAATCCAGAAGCACACATGGTACATGTGAGTATTCTTCCTTTACTCTGGTGGATGTGGTTTAGTGGGAAAGTTCTGGGGGTACAGGTGTGGGCAACGTGAGTAAGCCACAGTGCAGGTTTCCCTAGGCCAGCAACAGTGTAGGCTCCCCTAGGAGAACAACACTGTAGGCTCCCTTAGCCCACCAACAGTGCGGGCTCCCCTAGGCCAGCAGCAGTGTAGGCTCCCATAGCCCAACAACAGTGTAGGCTTCCCTAAGAGAACAACAGTATAGGCTCCCCTAGGCCAGCTACAGTGTAGGTTCCCCAGCTTAACAACAGTGCAGGTTCTTCTAGCCTAACAACAGTGTAGGGTCCCCTAGGAAAAATACCAGTGTGGGCTCCCCTAGGCCGGCAACAGTATAGGCTTACCTAGCCCAACAACAGTGTAGGCTCCGCTAGGCCAGCAACAGTGTAGACTCCCCTAGGCCAACAACGGTGTAGGCTCCGCTAGGCCAGCAACAGTGTAGGCTTCCCTAGGAGAACAACAGTGTAGGCTCCCCTAGGCCAGCAACAGTCTAGGCTCCCTTAGCCCATCAACAGTGCGGGCTCTCTTAGTCCAGCAATAATGTAGGCTCCCCTAGGCCAACAACAGTGTATGCTCTCCAGGGCCAGCAACAGTGCAGGCTCCCCTAGTGTAACAACAGTATAGATTCCCCTAGCCCAACAACAGTGCGGGCTCCCCTAGGCCAGCAGCAGTGTAGGCTCACCTAGGCCAACAGCAGTGTAGGCTTCCCTAAGAAAACAACAGTATAGGCTCCCATAGCCCAACAACAGTGTAGGCTCCCCTAGGCCAACAACGGTGTAGGCTCTGCTAGGCCAGCAACAGTGTAGGCTTCCCTAGGAGAACAACAGTGTAGGCTGCCCTAGGCCAGCAACAGTGTAGGTTCCCCTACGCCAGCAACAGTGTAGGTTCCCTTAGCCCGTCAACAGTGCGGGCTCTCCTAGTCCAGTAATAGTGTAGGCTCCCCTAGGCCAACAACAGTGTAGGCTCCCCTAGCATAACAACAGTATAGATTCCCCTAGCCCAACAACAGTGCGGGCTCCCCTAGGCCAGCAGCAGTGTAGACTCACCTAGCCCAACAACAGTGTAGGCTTCCCTAAGAGAACAACAGTATAGGCTCCCCTAGGCCAGCTACAGTGTAGGCTCCGTTAGAAGAACAACAGTGTAGGTTCCCCTAGGCCAGCTACAGTGTAGGTTCCCCAGCCTAACAACAGTGCAGGTTCCTCTAGCCTAACAACAGTGTAGGGTCCCCTAGGAAAAATACCAGTGTAGGCTCCCCTAGGCCGGCAACAGTGTAGGCTTACCTAGCCCAACAATAGTGTAGGCTCCCTTAGGCCAGCAACAGTGTAGGCTCCCTTAGCCCAACAACGGTGCAGGCTCCCTTAGCCCAACACCAGGCTCCCCTAGGCCAACAACAGTGCAGGTTCCCCCAGGCCAAGAACAGTGTAGGCTCCCCTGAGCCAGTAATAGTGTAGGCTCCTTAAGGAGAACAACAGTGTAGGCTCCCCTAGGCCAACAACAGTTTAAGCTACCCTAGACTAACAATAGTGTGGGCTCAACTAGCTCACCAACAGTGTAGGCTCCCCTCCCAACGACAGTGTAGGCTCCCTGAGGCCAGCAGGAGGAGCTGTGTGCCCAACTACTGCTGACCAATAGAGTGTCCAGTGTTCTTCTGCATCATCTAATATATATACACCAGTGGCCAAAATTGTGAAAACACTTCCAATTTTTAGAGATTGCAGAACTTTATTCCAGTTACTTCTGTTACTTACTTAATCTTACAATGTTTGATATTTGTAAACATTCTTTGATTGTTTATAAACATTACCGCCAATATTCATGTAGTAATTTTTAAAGCATATTGTCAAAGATGCTAGGTGTTTCTACAATTTTGGTGAATGGTATCTCTTTTTTGCACCAGTGTGTGCTTGTGTCACTAATCTGCAAGGGTCTACTGGGTAGCTCATCTGTATTATTGGCTGGCGAGGGTCAGGCATGTAGGTTAAAATCCCTGTTTTGTGAATTTGGATCCAGAGGGGGCAAGAATGAGCCCGAGCCGGAGCAGCCCGTCCCAAGGAAGGTGACCATCCGCACGCTGCCCTCTGCTGAAGACATCGACCCCGACGTGCTGGAGAGCATGCACTCGCTGGGCTGTTTCCGTGACAAGAACAAACTGCTGAAGGACCTGCTGTCAGAAGAGTGAGTGCCTAGGGGGTGGCTAGCTCAGGGTGGGCGTGGTAACAGTGCTGGTCACTCACGACTCTCTGTACATCCTGTAGCTCAGGCCTGGGCAGGCTTTCTCTGTAGAGCCCAAATTCAAGCTTTGCTATGTCAGCAGGGCCCATTAATGATTATTTTCATGTCCTATTTTATGACCTGTTCTTTTTTTTGGAGAGTCTTGTTTTTTGTGTTTTGGCATAGAAGTAGCAATTTTGTTCGCAATTATTCATGGGACTTGAACATAAAAATTTACCCATTTTTTCTTTGTTTTAGTGATTGCTAGGCCAATAAAAATAACTCCACAGGCCGGATATGGCCCAAAGCTTTAGCACACATCTGCTATAGTTGATACTTCAAAAACTTCAAACATTGAATTATCTTTAAGCATAATTTCAAGTGACACAGAAGCCATTATATTTGTGTAGAAACACCTGCTAAGTGCCATATCTTTAAAATAGTCTCCCCAGATTCTGCAGGTAGGTTTTCTTTCTTAAAAGCTGGATGTTAATAGCGCCATCAGTCATGCTTAGAAGTGCTTTTAGTGGTCATTTTCCTGTTTCTATGCCTTGTGTGTAACACTGGGAAGGACAGGGACAGGGGAACAGGCCTTTCAGGGGCGGCAGATTTATCATCTCGCCGTGTAGTGGCATAGGCACTATCAGTGTACCTTATCTGCAAATGCCTGTTGTTGCCTGTGATGAATGGCCCATGATTTTTGTTTCTCTTATTTCTCTCCATTCTCACAGAGCATTAAGCACCGGCACAAAGATGTGGTGCCATCTGCCTGTTTTCTCCATGCCTTTTCTTCCCCGTATCCATTTAGCCATAACAGCTGTCCAAGTGTCCATTTAGCCAAAACGGCTGTCCATGCCCCCTGTTATTTTTTCAGTATGGCTGCACTACTGGGCTCCAAAGTTGTCCGTTTCTTCTGACTTACATCACAGGCATAGGAAATGTCTTCCTTGTGCTGCCATTTGCTTATGATTTGTTTATCTGCGATGATTAAGTTTTCTGCATTGTCACACACATGTATTAAGCTGGTGCAACAACGATTATTGAGGGTCTGCACAAAAGCTATTGGAGCTTGACTGTCAGCATCTAGCAGTTGTATCTTACTGTGTTCCATCTTGCAAACTGTTGTGTCTAAGGTTTCTGTTCTACTATCACACTTTTCTTGAACGAGACATTAGACATAAACAGAAGTGTAGTGAAGAAGTGTGTAGTGTGGTTGCCTGAAGTGAATTATGCAGTTATTAAACCATTCCTGCTTGGATCTTGCAATGTTTATCATCCTCCCTGAAGTGACAACCAGGAGAAGATGATCTACTTCCTTCTCTTGGATCGCAAGGAAAGATACCCCAGCCATGAGGACCAAAACCTTCCTCCTCGCAGTGACATAGGTACAGCACTGCCATGTGATTTTAATTTATATATCTGGAGCAGATTGTTTTTCCATTTACTATTAATATCTCTAACTTGTAGATGGGATTCATTTTTTTGTTACCCTGACATGTAAGATATTTGCACTTGTTTATTTATTCATTTTCTTGGCTCTAATTAAAAATTTTAAGCAATAATGTACTTCAGAATTGTGTAAATGTTTCCTGAAATCAAAACTCCAATTCCGTTTTGGACTCAAGATTTAACTGAACATGTCACACGTTCCATTAGTCAATCATTTAAATTTCTTTTGTAATATTAAAATATGGTTTATTTCCACAAGTGAGCATCTGTTTGTGAGGCCATCACCTTAAGGCACCGCACCATGGCCCCCCTCTCTAATTAGATTTATTTTTCCCTGATTGGTATGCCCCCAACACTTACAGACCCCCCCAAGAAGCGCGTGGACTCACCCATGCTGAACAGGCACGGCAAGCGGAGGCCAGAGCGGAAGTCGATGGAGGTGCTGAGTGTGACGGACGGGGGCTCCCCGGTACCGGTGCGGCGGGCCATCGACATGGCTCAGCACGGCCAGAGGTATGGCTCACAGGACGGTACCATTCACACACCGGCACCTTCAGCGTGAGCAGCACACAGCCTTATCAACGATCTCAGGGCTCCTGCCCCGACAGCATCTGGGCATATTTCACAACTAGATACTTGAAATATCTGAGCATTCACTTCTGCAGTGCCTAAATTTTCATTCAGAGGTACTCAGGGCGTGTAGAATAAGTATTTTTATTTATTTCTCTTGATCTTTCTGGGATATTTTGAATATAACCAACCTTTGAATCTGTAGTCCTTTAATGCAAGATGCAGTGTGCTATTAATGGACCACGTCTGACCATTTAATATAAATCAGTAGAGAGCAAGAGTGTGGCAGCAGTTCTCATTAGCCAGTGTCGCATCTTGCTGCCTCTTCCGAGTGGCGTGGATCTCTCCGTTTCTAAGACTAACACCACCTTGTTTTTAATTTTTTTTTGTCTACAAGGGTTACTGTATGGAGTAGCTCAGTTATACTGAGATTGCAAGTGATTCATCAGGGGCCATTTAATGACCTATCATATATAGCAAAACGTATAATACTATTTAAGTTTACTTAAAGTCCAAGGGGCAGTTAGACATGTGGAAGAGCACAGAGAGTGACTGACTGTCTCTCTTCACTTTGTCTCCTGCTGTAGTAAGGCTGTGTTCAGTAAAAGCTTGGATATCTCTGATGCCAATCCAAAAATCAACAAAGAAAGGTATTCCTTGATTCTGCCCCTCCCCCCACGTTTCCTGCAGCATAAAGATGCATTGAGGCATTTCCATTCTAAACATTTCTACATAACAATTAAATAACCTACTTAATTCATCTTAAAAGTTTTTAACATGTGTAACTCACCTAACCTGCTGTTTCAGCTGTCGGTCAGGTGCCAATTAAAATGAGTGTTAAACCTGCAGATTTGAAAACGTGTCACTCTACTGTCTAGGCTTGGCCATCTTATGGTGCTGTTCCACTGGCATCAAGAACTGAGCCATAACCAAACTATACCATTGTACATTTTGTGAGCTGTACCCAACACGTACCGGCCCTGGCATGAGATTGTCTGAACTTAGGGGTCGCATTCTTGGGCTAGGGGAGCCTTTGTAGGCCGTGCTCTTCGAAGGTCGAACAGAAAGCATTGTCGAATGGGATGGTTTGGCCATCACCAGCTGTTCCCGCCCTAAGCCTTGAACCATGAAGTATCTCTCCCATTGTCTAGCTGGGACACACCTACTTTACCTCTGTGCAATGAATCTTGGGATATGTTGGGCTGCAAAGGATCCATCAGCAAAGAAGGACACATTTATAGACCACATTTGAGGGAGCCATTGAAATGGTCCAGCATTGTCACTCCACTGTGATGCATTTAGTCTTCGAATGCAGCCTTACAAGGGTGAAGCTCCTGAATTTGGACACAGCCATGGCACCGCTTACTAGCAGGGCTAAAAGCTTGAATAAACCGAGCTGGTTGCATCACCATCATCTGACTGGTCAAAATACATGGAGAAACCAGTGTACTGTGTCGATATGAATGGATAATCCGAAGAAAAAAGGGCATATTCTATATATCATTCATTATTAGTAGTATCACACATCTGGCTACGCCTTTACCGAGCCAAACCATCTGCAATGGAAAACCGAAGAGAGCTGGAACCGCGCTGTAAGTAGTGTCTCCGCGGTGCGTTTTAGGTACGGCTCGATTCCTGTATGTCAGTGGAAAGGCGCCATTAAATTCCCAAACACCTTCTGACCACCACAGACATCCTCACACATGGTCTCCCCTCATTTCCTCTGCTCTCTGTTTCTGTTTTACCTGTAGCATTTTGTCGGAGAGATTGCACCAGTAATCCCACCAATCTGGGCATTACTGCTGTTTCACTCTTTTTAATTAAAGCTTTTGTGTTTCTTTTATACTGTGATCTAATAACAGACATGAGGTTTTAAAATGGATATTGGGTGTTTCCTTGTAACGTCCCTGGGGCTGCCAGGTAGCTCCGGTTGCTGGATTTTCTAGTTTACTGATGGGAAGCAACTTCACAAACTTCTTTCATGTCCATCCTTATTTTCTGGCTCTTGATTGCTGAATAAACAGGAAAAAGCAGAGACAAACATTAAAAGTAAATTCTCTCTCAATCCTATCACATCGGGTGGGTGTATCTGCCTCTCCAGTTTGCAGTTTCCCTGCACATCAAACAGATGCTATCTCACCTCTCCACACTAGTCTAATAAGTTTTGTAGTTTCTGTTTTATCTCACAGTGGAACCTGATTTTGGGTTAATTTCCTTGGTTTTCATCACTGTTTTTTTCCCCTCTTTCGTGCCATTCTCCCCGTATTGTTTTGTTGCTTTCTGTTAGTGTGAACATCAGCATCTGAGGTGAACTTATCTCTTCTGCCAGTTCAATTTCTTTTCAGACCTTTTTGTGTTCGACCTTGTGTGAAGGAAGAGGGTTTCGGTGCTGAGGATTACAATTAAAGGCATGCGGTGTAAGTGAAAAGCTTTTGCGGTGAAACTGAAGCAGATACAGCTTACTTTTTAACCCTGGAACTTTAAAATACTTTGGTGACACCTGTACCTGAGTATTATTCTTCACTAAGTATTTTTCTTATGACCAAACTATAAGTGATTATGAGTGAGAGCTAGGCTATTGGTACATCCACCATCATATTTCCAGTTCTGCATGGAACTGTATGGAAAGATCCTCTGTATCTTTATTCTGCTGCCTATTGGGCAGGATTTATTTATATGTCTATGTATATATTTTCTGCCAGGATTGTTTCTTTATCTTTTAGATACTGACACCTGCTTTTTTAATTCTATGTATTTTTGATAACTTTGTCCCTTTTTATACCTGTCCATCCATTCCTGCTTTGATTTGCTTGTGCAGATGTTGTGTTGTCATGGAGAATGGCTTTGGACTTTTGGAGGTACCTTTATGATCCTCCCTTCCCATGCCCCTGAATTTATACACTCCCATGTGCAGACTGATTCTCGTTGGGTTCCTGAGGTTCTTAATGCCTGGGTTTGGGTTATGTCTTTATTTAATGCGCACATGTTTGTTTTAGATATGAATTCCGTTTGCATGCAATTGGATCCCTATAACAGCTTTAATGATCTTTATGCAAAGTGTCCTCTATGTATAAAATATTTCCTTAAAACATTCACGGGCTCTCAGGTTTCTTTTTAATCCAGTTTGTTTAGGTTTGAGTGTGCTTAGTAAGCAAAATTATGCATACGATTAACTTAAAAATAATGATTGAATAAATCCATTCTCATCCAGAAAATAGTTGGAGGAATGAATGATATAAAATGACTTGTCGTATCATATGAGAAAATGTAAAATTATATTTGACTTTCTACTGGTGAACAAGCTACATGGAGATAATATTGTACAACTTCCTATATATATTTGTAATGTGTAATGGCCTCTAAAGCCTGCAGTATAGTGCAGTGATATGGGAGGTAAATCAGATGTACGGACATCGTTACCCCCTCTTTACCTGCGTTCATGCTCTTGTTCTACTTATTCTGTCGTGTCACCCTGACTCCTGGCCTCTAGGTCAGTTTTAACCCCCTCCCACTGAAAAGACAGCATTTGGTCACACGCACAGACCATGGGCTTATTCACATGGGTTAGAAAACAGAAGGATTTAAAGGTAAACATCTCTGGCCAGCTTACAACAAAACTTAAATTGCCCCCCACCAGTATAAGCTTTGTTTATAAATGGAGAGCAGCTCTCCCTCTGTTACAATTTTATTGTCAAAGCACCAAATTTCCTGCTGCAAAGCAGTATTATGGACTGCAGGGGCAGGGATTACCTTTTATCACTCAGTCTGAATGTCCAGTTTGAATGTATGTCATGCTCTACCAATTTCACGAGAGTCATAAACAGTGCTGTATTGTTAATATATCTTTCCTGATAAAGCTTCGTAACCTCGCTCACACACACTAGTGTTATCTGAGCCAGTGTAGGTGCTGTTTCTCAATGTTTAGTGTATTTTTAGCCCATCACTGTACTTTAGCTGTTTCCAACAAAATTATTTAGACTGCAACCCCACACATCATGAGCTGCCATTTGACAGGACAGCTCTTGGGCTCCCCTTCTGGAGCAAAGGAAAACTGGGATGAAACGAATCACCAAACCAACCGCACAGTGCAGGAAAAGGGTCCATTCTGGGTTAGTGCTTTGGTGCAAACTGCTGGTCCTGAACCTGACGTGGCAGAAGGCCAGGCTTCCTTTTCTGTAGTGATAAGCACAGACAGAAGTCCGGTAGGCAGATGACCCCCCCGCCTGTGTGATGGCGAGCAACTGGCAAGTCGCTGTTTGGTTTATAAATCCTGCCGCATTGTGGTGGGCTCATTTCAGTGGGCAGGGGTGCCAGCAGGTGAAAAGCCTCAGATATTACGCTTAGCCACATGGTGAAAATGAACAAGCTGGCTCTGCGAAGCTCATACCGGGGGGGCAGGGGGCGTTTAGGGACATCCCATAGAGCTGAAAGTTATCCTACCCCAGCAGCTCCACTTCACCCCACTCTGCCGCTTGCAGGCCCCTCTCACTGTCGGCCGCGGGCCACACCCTCCCTGCCCGTGGCCCGTGTCTTCCCACAGGTCAAGGTCCATCAGCGGTGCTTCCTCAGGCCTCTCCACCAGCCCCCTCAGCAGCCCCCGGGTAAGCTGTCCCACAGCCTGCGTGCCCCTGCATCCGCTGGGCTGCACGGCCTGTGCTCTGGCTCCGCTGGTATTCCTTTTTATGTCAGAGACTAATGGGACCCCTTGGCACAGTTATTACTGTAACCTTAGTGCTCAGAAAATAACTCTGCTAAACTTACTGACTCATACAATATTTCATATAAAAGAACTGAGTCGTTAGATTCTCTTTTTTAAGTTTGTTGTGGATTCTGTTGTACATGTCTATATCGTGAACGTTACGAGATAACGTGGTACAGGTAAGTAATAATATCAGCGAGTGTGATATGTCCTGCAGTCTGTGAGAGCTTGAGGACATGAAGAGTGTGTTACAAACCAAAGATCGATAAGAAGACATCTCTGGCAATATACAGGAAACAGTACGAGGCGTCAGTCAACTCGGTATCTCTTTTGTGAGAGGGGCAGTTTGACAATAAAAAGGGATACAAACACTGTTTCCGCAGTCCACCTCCATCTCATGTTCCCGCTGCCCTGTTTCCTCTTCTGCGCTCGGCTTGCTTGTTTGGGTCCCACTGACACTTTACTGTGATGAGTTCTGCAGGGTGACGCTTTTGCTGGCACTGCTGCTGTTGTTGTTTCTTCATATTTCCTTTTAATGACCGTCTCAGTCTGTTTGCTGTGCTCTCGCTGTCTCCTTCACTCAGGCTGATTGGCTAACTGCATGTTTGTCTTTCTTTTTTCTTTCCGCACACCCCCGTAATTCCCGGCCTGCGTTTCATTTGTGCCTCGCCTCCCCTTCATTGCCGTTTCGGTGCTTCGCTCCTGCCATCCGACGCACTGTGCTCGCATGTCCGCTTGCAGCCTGTCAGGAGATTTTTTATCCCGCCCCGCTCGCCCAACCTCTCCCAGCCGGCCAGCTGCAGTCCTACGCATTCCCCACATGCTATCCGGGCAGGTGCACGCACCCCCAACTCCTTTCAGCCAATCACGGGGCCCCTTCTGGCCAACCCCAAAACTCAGACCTTACCAGCCAAGCCCAAATTGGCTGAGAAGCCCCTGCAGTCGACCCGGTCTAACCCGCTGCCCAGTGCAGGGCCTGACCCTCCCCCGCCCAAATCCGAGCCTTCTACCCCTTGTCAGCAGTTACCCCCTGTGGTCCCCAGCAGCCCCCAGGTTCGCCGCCCCACTCTCACTTCCCAGCTCTCAGTCCCCTACCCACCTGCCCCGCCCATGTCCCCAATTCGGCTCCATCACTTCCATCCCGTGGCCAGCACTGACCACAGTGCCAAATCTATCCCCATCGTACAGGTGACCCCCCACCCCTCCCCCAGGGGGAGCCCCCTCCCCACCCCCAAAGGAACACCGGTGCATACCCCCAAGGAGAGCCCGTCTGGCACCCCCAGTCCCACGCCGCCCCCCAGCCCCTCCATCGGGGGAATGCCCTGGAGGACACGCCTTAACTCCATCAAGAACAGCTTCCTGGGATCACCACGGTTCCACCGCAGGAAACTGCAAGGTACTGGGAGCACCTGAGTGGGTGCCCTGTGCCGCGTTTCTCAGCAGTAGCTGCCAGATCATTTCTCTAATAAGTGAACATATCAGTAAACACGCCAAGAAAAAAAATCCAAATCAAATTCAGCATATAAAAATGTAAACAGCTGAGTGATGAAGGAACACATCATTTGTATAGAAGATAAATGTTCTAATGTCATTAAATTGATTTTAATGAGGTTGTCATTCCTGTAGGATAATTTTTCATGGACACAGTTTATTATTACAATATCTGTAAAAAACATGAACTTTCAGTATAAGTATACATCATTATTATTAATATGTTCTACATTCATGTGAATTTTATTGATTTATTGTGAATTACCTCAAAATTCCCAGTATTTTTAACTATCATGCATCACTGAAGGTTATAATCCAGCAGAGCTGTGTTTCTTATAAGCAGTGCAATGCTGAGTGCTTTCCAGGGGCTGAAAGGGGTCTCGCAGCTGCAGCATGACACTCATTTTGACCTCTTTGCAGTTCCTACTCAAGAGGAGATGTCCAGCCTTACTCCAGAGTCTTCCCCTGAGTGAGTTACTTCATTATGTTTATATAATAAAAGTGTAAGCATAAAGTTTGATTTGATTGTTTTTGAGTTCAGGGTAAAGCAGAGCAGCTGATTGTATACGTACGGTCCCAGTCAAAAGTTTGGACACGCCAAGCCGCCTTCAAAGGAGAGTGATAGCATGTCATATCACATGACCTGACCTAAACACAGTAGTAATGGTTTTGGAGGAGTTTGATCAGAAATGAGGGAAAGCAGGCAATGAGTCCTCAGCATATGTGGGAACTCCTTCAGGACAGCTGGAACAGCATCCCATTTGGCCTGGGAGCTCACAGAGTAGTCTGTGTAGTGACAAATTCACTGTGACTGGGGGTGGTGTGTGGATCTGCGTAGTGAGGCTCTGTTCCCCTGTTCAGAAGGTTGCTGGTTCAAATTCCCTGGTTGGCAGAGTGATGTCACCATTGGGCCCTTGAGCGAGATCCTTAACTCCAGAGACTGGCTGACCCCATTTGCTCAATTGTATGTTACTCTGAATAACAGATAACAGCGTCTGTTAAATAAAGTAAAATAAGATAAATGTAAATAAAGTGTGACAATGGTAGTTCTTGCTTATTTCTTGAGCAAGATCATAATCGTCACTGCATTCCTTAGCGACAGAAGCCGCTTTTAGGCACTCATTCTGACATCACACTTAGCCTTCATAGTTCTGTGCCTTTGGGCATTGAGGTCTATTTTGTTTGTTCCTTTCGTTTCTGTACTGGCCTGAAGGTCAAAGATAAAATCAAACATTCCGTCACCCTCTGTGGGGTCTGGGGTTGCCAAGAGTGCTGTCGCACGACTCCTCTGCCTCTACTTTCATTTATCATCGTTGGCTACGAGCGGTTCAATCGAACCCGCGAGGGAAGCCTGCACAGACCCCACTCGTTAACTCCATTGCAGACATGCAAGTAGCTCTGTCTTACCCAGCCAATGTCTTAGCTCCTACTGGCAATTACAAAAAAACCATCTCCCTTTGTTTCACTGATTTTATGGTCCCAATCATATTCCATCTTCCTCCTGCTTTGGTGGGACACAGATCCGTCTTCTTTGCTTCCTGAGGCTTCTGCCGTCACTCTCCCCACCTATAAATCTCATTCTAAATCATGAAATTGCGGCTCAGGCGACCATTTATTATGCGCTTTATAATTTTATCTGGGCAGACGAATGTTTTTGGCCACACAGGAGAAACCTTTCATCTTCGTTGTGACACTCTCAGAAAGTAACTGGCAGCAAAGTTTAGTCACTATGCATAGCCACACATTTTTTATTATAAATTTAAAGCAGTTCTACTTCTACAGCAAAAAACTCCATTCAACAATAAAGCCTTTTAATTCACCCTTCAGTCCGGTTTTGGTCAGTAATTGTCAGGGCCTGATTTGTGTAAGAGGGTCTGATTCATTTATGTAACCCACAAAGGATGCAGCTGTGTTGTATATGGCTAAGGGTGGGCTTCTCCCTTTCTGTTACTGATGTTGTGCCCTAAGTGGGGATTATTGTAAGACCCTTCTTTGTATTCTATACAGACTTGCCAAAAGATCGTGGTTTGGGAACTTTATCAACTTGGAAAAGGAGGAGCAGATCTTTGTGGTCATCAAGGACAAGCCCTTGAGTTCCATCAAAGCTGACATCGTGCATGCCTTCCTTTCAGTAAGCTTCACATCTGTATCTGTAGCACCCTCACTGCACAGCACTCCAGCACTCATCTGAACTTGATGCTCTTCCGATCTTTGTATAAACCTTTCTTTTCTCTCTCTATTTGGTCTGCAGCTTCAATGCCAGCACACGATTCAGTTAGGCTGCACAGTTGTTGAAATCTATTCATAGTTTTTTTTTTTTTTCTTCTTCACAATTTTATAATGCATTTGTTTGCAGGGTTTCCATTTTGCTGCTGACCTCTAAGCCATGTGTGGGTTTGCCACTGTTACACGTTGTAAAGATGTCCTCAGCTGTCTGCTGCTTTTAGTGGAGCGGCTATGTTTGGTGGTACTGGGAAAAGCAGAAGCTTCAGCACGTCACGTCATGAGTCTGCTGCCATCAGCTTTGCTGAAGCTCTGCAGTGTCTTTCTTGCCTTAATTGGTTGTTATTCATCCCAGCTGCCTCCACTCCTTCCATACATGCATGTCAGGTCTAGAAGTGACTCTGACATTTGACAGTATAACTACAAATTAATCAGTTATCTTTCCTTGTATGTTAATTTCAAATCTGATCCCAAGCCACACTAATAAGCTTCCTTCACTGTATAAATATCTTGTCAGAATTTCGTTTTTTGGCATGTTCTCCTGCTGACTGTCACTGTCTGTGAAGCTGTGTAAGTGGTGTTGTTTTTTCTTTTCCCCACATTTCCTTAGATCCCCAGCCTCAGCCACAGCGTCATCTCGCAGACGAGTTTCCGGGCCGAGTACAAGTCCACGACTGGGCCAGCAGTGTTCCAGAAGCCCGTCAAGTTCCAGGTAGACATCACCTACACCGAGAGCAGTGCTGCACAGAAGGAGAACGGCATCTACTCAGTCACCTTCACGCTGCTTTCAGGTAACCATGGGGACTGAGAGAACCCTACTGTGACATCACTGCTCCTAGCAACAGAGAGAAAAGCTGTACTATTTATTCCATTGTCTTCAGTCTGAGATGCCCTTTCCTAATATGCTGCCTACTGTAAACACTCTGCTCCATGGGTTAGCACTGAACTACACTCTGGGGAAAGAAAGATTCTTGAGTAATCACTAGCCTGCTGTGTCTTTAAATCTCCTAAACCAATACTGTAGTACAGACAATCTGCCCATATTTCCTGCTTTCATCTCCTCAAACTTAACAATTTTTTTTGTCTGTTTACCAAAACAAACAGCTGCTTATTAAACAATCTGGTAGGGTGATTATTTTTCTGAATGTGAAATTTGGGGTGGGTAACTTTTTATTAACTATGAACTATAAACTTAATTGTTCATGCATGAAAAGCACAGTCATAAATATGAAATGTTGTTAACTGAGTGAATATGTGAATATGAGTGAATATCCATTTTAACACATAACTGACAGTTTTTTGAGTAAGTATAGGTTGCATACCTTGCTCATAGTAATAGAAATAACAACCCCAGGCTGTACTGCCATGCCCTTACCCATCATGCATGTCCCGGATGCATGGACACCCATATGTGCATCCACTGAATGCTTCTCCACCCGGTGTCCATCTGCAGGACCCAGCCGGCGTTTCAAGAGGGTGGTTGAGACAATTCAGGCGCAGTTGTTAAGCACACATGACCAGCCTGGGGTTCAGCAGCTGTCTGGTGAGTCGCGTAGGCTCCCCTCCCTCACACCTCTCCACTTTCTTGCGAGGCATTCTCCACATGCATGCCCCCGCAGCACGCTATGGCACTGCCGCAGATTGCCGCCTCCCCCCACCCCCAGGCCACGGTGGAGGGGACGACTCGCACCTCCACGCTCTCCCCGTCCCCTGCTCTCTCCTGCACACATCATGAGCCTCTCGTGCCCGCAGCCAGCCTGCACTACCATCGGCCTCACCACTAGCGGACAGGCCCTTTAGCATTGCACTACAGGGGCATGTGTGTCTGTGTTTGTTTGTGTGTGTGTGTGTGTGTGTGTGTGTGTGTGTGTGTGTGTGTGTGTGTGTGTGTGTGTGTGTGTGTGT
>JAAGVU020000008.1:25670210-25690029 GCA_011763525.2 Mormyrus iriodes | reverse complement strand
ACACACACACACACACACACACACACACACACACACACACACACACACACACACTCACTCACACACTCACTCACACACTCACTCACACACTCACTCACACACTCACGTCACCTTGTTGTAACAAAACCCAGTTATTACTGTTACACATAAAGTAACCTGAGTCACACTGCAGCCTGTGCAAGTTATAACACGTTCCTGCCAAGGTCAGTTCCGTCTAGGTGCTTACTGTGTAAAACGATCCCCACTTGCTCTCTCCTCTGCAAATCAACCTCACCATTCGTGGAAATGTAGCCATCTTAAATGACACAGAGGCCACGGCAGCGACAGACGCCGTAACAGGCCGTGACCTCATCTTCGACCCCTGCCTGACACTGAAACACAGATGTTCTGAGAGGCCATCGGGTCAGGAGTACTTAGGCACACAGAAAAGGCCTGTTCATGTAAGCAAACGCTCTAGTGTTCAGTCAAGCACTGAGGGCCTCTCCCAGTCTATATAAAGGAAGGCTCAAAGCAGCTCCACTACTAAACAGGCCAGACAAACAAACAGAGACGTATTTGGAAACAGAGGTGAGCCTGCTAGCCTCCTGCCAGCTGCCCTTGCGTGCATGTGCCTTCTCATATTCATTTCATTCAGGGTAGGCAATGGACACTAACTGTATGTAAACACAGTAAAAAATGGTATTTTTATCTGGGCGGCACATAATGCCAGTTTAAAAACACACCACACACAAAAAAAAATCAAGCAACCAGGAACAACCAACTGGATGCCACCGGCCATTTGCCCCATGTCTGACACGCCATCTGTATTCATGCATGATGTTTTCTTTTTTAATTAATAATCTCGCAATATTTTCTGGGAGCGGTTTCTAATTCCTGCTGAAAAATTCCCAGTACAGTGCTTTCGAAATCAATTTGAGTGACAGAATACGGGTTGAGCAATGGGGTGTTGAAGTTTCCTTGAACAAAGTACTTAATGTAACTTGCTTAACTAAAACACCCATCTGAATAAATGGGTTATTAAAAAAGGCAGCTTGTTGACCCAGTTGCATTAAAAAAGAAAAAACCCAAATGTTTTTATACTGGCCACAAACATACAGAAAACTCTAGAAAACGCATGGTATCTCTCTTTCTCTATAGGCTAGTGTAGAATAAAAGCGTCTTTCTACACCACGGAGCTCTTCACAGTAACCGATGCCATTTCAGCACAACACAGTCCTTCTGGGAAGACTAAGCTAAGCAGTGAGGAACATCAAACAACAGGAGACAGCAGTTAGCAAGCCATTGCTAAAGGGTCTTCATTAGGCCTTCATTGCAGTCACAGATTTTTATAAAATTGAGTTTCCCCTTGTGGGGACCAAAAAGGTGGTCCCCACAACGTCAAAATAACAGGTTTTTAGCACATTGTGGGGACAACAATGTAATATATACATGACCCACGCACACCCCACCCTTAGCAAGCCACTGCTCCCAAAACACTAAGGCCTCAGGGCACAGTCTTGGGGTCAGATGTTAAACTCCAGCACAGCCAGTAATGGCTCCTCAGAGCTTGGACATCAGCTTTAGCCTTTCTTACAGCACAAACCGGTCAGAAATGTGCATTGTGGCACTTTTCTATTTTAATTAAAGCTTTGAAATTAGGGTCACCACCCACTTGGATGTTTAATAGTTTCAGCATCTTAAAGTTTCTGTAAACAGCCTTATTGTAAGATGCACCACGGGACATAATACATTAAAACTTCCCACACAAACGCCACTTCCATGCATATTCCCCCATTGGGAACAGTGGTGGCTGTAAATCCAGTCTCTTTATGAGATTTTTCCAAGCTTTCTGGGAACAGCTTCAAAAATGTTATTTTGGTTCAACTCAAAATTTGAGTCTGGGAAGATGCTAACTTCTGAAAACTGACTGGCCTTCCTGGGCACAGGGTCAGTGGCTAAAGACCGCAATGACACCAACAGCCAGACCAACTAGAGGTAGCCCAGTAAAAACATCCAGCAGTGTCTTGCCTCCAAGATGAATGGTATTAGGCCAGCACTGTGGAAGACTATCCTTCATACCCTCTCACTCCCCCTGCCATCTAGCAGAAGGTACAGGAGCATCCGAGCTCCTCTGCCAGGTTCTACAAGAGCTTTTCCCCCAAAGCTGTTAGAACTTTTTACCAGCCTTTGCTGTATGTATTATTTCTTCAGTCTCCACCATATCTGTTATATAGTGTGGGTACCCCTTGGTCCGCTCCATGTGAGTGCATGCATATTCTCTATTATTTTTATTTATTAGCTATTATTTTCCTTTTCCTCTCTCCCTCATGTGTCACACATGTCTTGTTCACAGTCTGCACTCTTTGTAAATATACTGCACCAGGGTCCTGGGGAACACCATTTCAGGATTATATATAATAATTATATAATAACTGATACTTCATTGATCCCTGTGAGGAAATTCTTTTCATGCTTCCCCCATCTTGCTCTCTGCAGGTGACAGAAAGCTGGCCACAAAGGGCAGCCACCAGGTGGGGGTTACAGGCCTCACTCAAGGACCCACAGATGTGCCGAGGCCGGCAACCTTCCGATCACAGGCACCGAGGCTTATCCTGCTGAACCGAACGCTGCCCCCCATATAGATAACATGACAATAAGGACCCACTTGATACTGGTACCTGTGCAGACTCCTTTTATATTATAACCTCTTCACAGGTTCACACATGGCTGTGTAATTCAGACAGAGAAAAACTATTAATTTTCAGGGTACCATTTACCACAACAAATATCTAATACTTTCTGACAAACTATTCCTGAAGAAATATCCCTCACCAACAGAAGAATCACTGAGTGGGGTATTTGCATATCCATTATTTTTCAATAAAACCAGGTACCATTTCCATTGATTCTTTTTAAGGCAAAACCAAGAACGTCGTGTCACCAAGTAAAGCTTGTGAAAAGTCAACCAAACTTTATGTTCTGGAGTATTTAGAAAAATGCTACCGTCTTACATTCATCACAAATTCCATTTAACTCAAAACCGTGAGGTCCATTATGCTTCTTTAAGCTGCTAAATAGTTATTAAAATACTCCTATCATGAGAGTACAAGACTACACGATTAAGTATGTTTTCAAAGCTGCAACGGTTCCATTTGTCAAAATGAAATATTATGCTCCAAATGGTGAGTTCAGCCTTGTCTAATGTTGAACTTTTTTCTTCTCTGTGAATCAGTCCAACATGCCAATAAACAGAGATGACGTGCAACGCTACAAAAAAGGGGGGGGGGGGGGATTTCTGAAGAGGTTCTGACCTACTCAGTATTTCCTCATACAGTGCTGACGAACAGAGACCCGAATTCCCCCTCCCACCTTTCCAGAGAAACAGCAGGAGTTAGAGATGCTCAGTTTTACAGTGTCTGCCACCTTTGATTAGATAAGCCGATTAAAACAGGAAATAAACATCTCTTTAAACCACATCGTAGTAATAAATACAATATAGGTAGAAAAATTGATAAAAACTAGAGTCTTAAACCCTCATACTAATCTCGGACTAAATTTAACTCCAGACACATGCAATAGGGTCTCTAGGACAGGAAGTCCCCAACCTTCCCATTATTCTGGATTTTCACAAAACATTTTGTTTTTAAAAATCGTCTGTGTTCTTATCCCAAATATGTAACTTAGGAAACTGAAATTAAACAATGTCTGTGAGTTTGTATTTTATATATTGTTAAGTATTTCTTTTTACTTAATTACTAGATTAATCATTAAATCTGATGATTTTCATTATTTAAACAGATTAATCAGTTTTATCTAAATTAAAATTTGAATACTATGATTTAAAAATCTTTGAGCAATCTATAGGTCTACAAGAATATACGTTTATAAATACAATAAAAACTAATACAAAAATACAATTTTTACCTTTGTTTTACTTTTCAACAGCTATTATTGCAGCTCTTGTTGAAGAGCTAGTTTGTTGCACAGCTAACTAGTTTTATGCATTCCAAATAACGCCATCAATTGTTCAAAAATGGTAACTCTCCAAAAGGCATTTCGACTGCCAAACAAATGTAATGATATGAAGCACGTCATTATTTTAATTTATTTAATTAATTTAATTAAGGTTCGGCAATTAAAGTTAAAAATGAAGCCTAATAACATTATTCTGAAGTTCTTGTGTTTCGGGACTAGGCCTACTTGATGAACTGTATATAGATAATATGCTTGTGTGAGCCATGCAGTCCTGGAACAAACCTTTCCAAAATGCCCCTGCTAAGTACACGTCCAAAGTATCGAAATATGTTGGGGTTTCTACAAAAGATGAGTTCCCATGTTGTTTGTAAAACTTTGCCTTGCGGAGTTCAAATACAGTGAAGAGACCACAAACTTTAGACTAAAACTAAAGAACTTTAATCATAAGGACATCAGTACTGTAGTGTGCTAATGCAAAGCTCAATGTAAGTAAAATGATATTTCTGAATTAAAACACTGAAGAGAAAAAGATTGACTATTCTGTTATTTGAATGACTGGTAATTCTAAAAATTTCCAAATACGAGATACATCTTTTTATTTTTTATGTCTTGCAAACCAGTTCGTGTATTGTTGTATTGTATCGTGATACGGCTTTTCTAGCCCAAGGCCTGGCGATACACAGCCGTAGTGAGGGGCCTCAAAAACTGAAAATATTTAATGTATTTTTAGAAATTAAGCAAGCCCTCGGCAAACCCCCCAGCATCCCGCGGCTCGCTGGAATACTGGCCACGGCCCAGGGCTAGGGATGGCCTCTTCCTCCAGGTGGATGCTTTGAAAAGCTCACAAGCAACTAGTCAGTAAACTGAACAGCAGCTACATGTCAAGAAAAATATAAATGGAAGAATTTGTACACCTGCTAATATACTATAATAGTATTTAAAGTGAGAGTGATACAGTTATTCAATATGTAAATCTCATCATCATTTTGTATGGCAAACCCTTGCTATGAAAATGATCATGAACCAGTTTAGGGGAACCAGAAGTTTATTTTGAGAGTCTGGTTTTTCCGTCTGCATAACCACAACACCACTAAACATGATATTCCCTTTTCCCACGCACTTTCCCACTGCAATTGCTGCGATAGCCAATTATAAGATGTTTATAAATAGACTGAACTCTGGAAATCGTTCCATGCTCACACCTGCCCTACATTTCAAATAGGCAGAAAGAGTGGGGGAAGCTTTTAAACCAGTACCATCACCACAAGCCATGTACGTTTTTTTTCCAGCAATATAACAGCAAGCTTTCTGGTGAACTGCTCTCGCCTGTTCTGCAGCTTCTCCGCAGAGGCGTCACTGGGGCTTTTAAAGGAAGAAAATCTCAAGATGGTTTGGGGCGCGGCACTTTTTGCCCAGGACTTTTTTCCAAGTTATTTAAACCTCTTTCAAAGTTATACTTCTTGCAGCTCCGCATGAAAACATAGGCCAAGGCCAAACAGGGATTGTGCCGACCTCGATCCATCAAGCATACGCGAGCAGTGTAGCGTTGCCTTAAAAGAAAGCGAGTACCAGGCCTGTTACTGGAGACCTGAACGTCATTTCTGCCTTAAAGACTTCCAGATGTGTGGGGTCTGTATGGGAAAGAAGTGCTTTTGCGTAGCGTTGATGGCCCAGCCAGTCTCTAACTACCACAAAGCACCTGACTGTCAGGGAGTCCCGTCATCCTCTTTCATGACTAACCCTGAGGTGTTCAGCACATCCCTGGCGACGTCACAAGAGTAATTCTGACGTATTGGCAGGTCATTATCCAGCCTTTTCACATGTGACTGTGGTTATGAAACCGTGTTCTGAATCATATGCCTCACTTTCCAAAAGCTGAAAATCCGGTGACAAATAAAATATCCACTTATAACCACAGGACTTCCCAGACAGTCTGAAATTATATACTAAAAATCTATATAAATGGGGGGGGGCTACGATGTGCCGACACCTTTGGATAAAAGGACCCGATAATCCATTTAAGTGATAATATAGGGTCAAGACAGTAAAACTCCTCCTTTAATCTTTTCTGGTATATTTTCAGTCATCTGTGGGTGAGTGTGGATGTAAGTCGGCATCACACTTCTGTGACAAAATGTCTGACAGGTAATGAGGCGAGACATAATGAGAGGTCTTAATTTCCACTTACTTTCTCAGATTTCTATCTGAAAACACCTCACAATGCAGACTCTCGGCTTCAGAGAAGAACAAAGAGCCATTGTAAGCGTGAATTAAAAGAGTGTGTAGTTAAGTCGGTAAGCCACCAAACATATCCGCATTACAATGCACAGACACGGGTTTGGTAGTGGCTTAGGAGGCAATAGACACCAAACTGTGGGCAAGAGAGGACAAGCTTTTAGGTGACAGGACAGACTCAGCAAACATCTGACTTGTGCACATTTTTACCCATGCGTGCACTTTAATGAGCAGTCAGTCATCTACCAAATTACAGTGCAAGATAATCTGACACTCAATTTCGAGTACCGTATTCATTTCAGGTACTATTGCGGGTTTCGATAGAGGTTAATTACCATGGAACCTTGTAAGCCCATCTCTCAGCGAGCACGGAGGCGAATTTGGGACATTAGGATTAAAGAGAGCCGTTAACCCGGTTTTTAACACCTGGGAGTGTGCCTTGACTGGATTTTCAGTAACCGATCACCTCCTTATAACGAGTATTATATGAACCTGAATGTTTTGATTGTACTGCCAAAAAACAAACCCAACAGGAATAAAGTTTTGCACACCTACAGCATGTTATCTGTTGTTATATGATCACTTACCGCTGGCGCTCTTCCCACATACGAGATGCTCGTAGTTTTGCAAGACTCCCCAAAGTTCAGGGTCGTTTCTCACTACGTCCTCCAGTGTCTTGGCCGTCACCAAGATGCTGGGCAGCCCGCAGTCCGCGCTCTTCTGGTGCTCGGCCATCAGCACCCGCACAGCCACCTCCTCGGCCAGGCTCTCCATGCAGGCGGCCAGGCATATGGCTCCGTGCTCATGGATGCGCACCGATATGCGTGTGTCCACCATCCAGCGATAGAAACGTCCCACAGAGAAGAGCAGCCCGCAGCGGTCGGACTTGCCCCTCCGTAGCCAGTCGTCGGCGCTCATGCTGTAAAGGGAGATGGCTTTAACAGTGGCCGCGATGCAGCCTTTGGCCAGCTCCCAGCTGAGTACCAGCCGGATAGCGCTGTGCATTTCGAAGCGTGTGCACCGGCAGTGTATGACGCTGAGGCGCTGGGCTTCCCTCGCTATCCGTATGAGTGCCCTCCGTAAGAGAGAGTTCAACCTGCGCACGGCCTCCGCCGAGAACACCGAGCAACTACCGGCCACTTTCTGCAGGATCCTGCCCACTTCTTCGTCCGTCCAGGGGAACTCCTCTAGGTCCGGCAAGCGGGGACACTTAGAGAAAATGTCTTCTGCGTCTTCGGGCAACGGGGTGTTCACCGTGTCCCAGCTGCTGTTCCTGCTGTTCATGGAGCCCGAGTTGTACCACCAGTTGCTTCGCTGCGGAGCGCTCGCCAAAGCCTGCGAGTTGGACTTGGTGGAGGAGGAGAGGCTCAGGGACTTGTAGGAGTCCCCTGCCCCGTAGCCAGAATCCAGAGTCAGATCTTCCAGTGTCTTCATGTTCAAACTGCACCCTGCCATGACCGACTCCACAGTTACGGCTCACTTGTCAAGCGTCCAAAGACGTCCAAATATAAACCTTCTCTCGTTAGACAGGACGTCGTTTCGTCCTTCGGGTATAATATATACTTGTGACCAGCAAACATCATCCAACAGAAACTCTATCTGAACGATAATTACTTTTTATCACTATTACCCCCTTTAAAAAAATACATAAAAAAACAGCACCAACTCACGCCGTACTTAAAAACACAGTCAGTAATCTTGAGAGCCTCGCTCTCACCCTTAGGTCTGCTTTCATCCACTAAATAGTTTCCATACGTAAGAAATCAGATTCTCAACCGGCAAGATCCAAAAAATAACCATTAATAAGTATTAAGCGTTCGGCATCGTTTGTAATGGTACACCTCCACGACACTCCTTCGATCGAGTGGCTGAGCGATGGACCTTCTCTCAGCTCCTACCCAGGCTGGAAAGGTTCGCATTATTGCGCAAAACTTTCTATCAACCAGTCAGAAGACGGAAGCACGGAAAGAGAGCCAATGGGAGAACTCAAGGGGCGGTGCAATAAGTGTTTCCTTGTTTTCATTTTCTTCAGTGCCATGCATTTTATTAATACTGTATTGTAAATTTGACATGTTGGTCATTTTCATGATATGCAGTCGCAAAGTGAGGACAACGCATGTATAATAATGAGGTAGAATGGAAAACGATCTGTACATGATGTGGCTGTGCAAAAAGACGACAGCGAAACATAGTACTGTATTTTACTCTTATACACCTCCTAGCAAACATATTTTACAAACATATTTCTGCATTCGTTTTTTTTATTATAGTTGTGGGGGATTTCATTGTAGAGGTGTATGAATGAAACCAGAGTATTCTAAATAAAATCAACGCATTTCAAAGATTTACTTAGGCGTGAAAGTTAATTATTACGTTTTTAGTAGCTGTGTGTTACGTCCTTTCAAGAACACAAATGTGGTCTGAGGTTTAACTTAAGTTTTATTTTAAAAAGAGAGAACTGAAAAAAATAACCAAATACAGTACATTAATAAAGTTCTACACAATTTCACAGAAATTATCCTTGAAATGTACTGTACATCAAATCCTGTTTTCCCTTTATAATTAGTCTTAAAGAGGCTAAAAAGTTTCTTTTTTTTGACTCGGGGGAAGACAATAGTTTTGACAATCTCGGTCAGTAATTTAACTTTTAGATACTTGTACAGATGTAACAGGTCTCACTAAGCACGTAAAACAGCTACCAAATCCATATACATATTCATACCAAAGCAGGATCATTTTTGTATCTATTTAAGTCCAAGTCACAGTAAATAACATTTACAACATGTATGAAACAATTATACTTTCAAGTGAAACATACAGTGGACAGAGGATCCCTCATCTTCTCAGTAGATATCCAGATATTATGGGAAAATTCCATCTCAACAGCCACATGACGTGTTCCTTTCCTCCATAACTCATATCCGCATTGCTTACCTGAAGGAACTATGCTTACATGGAGCTCCTTGTATAAACCATCAACCCCTGACCTTTAACTAAGTAACTCAAAAATGTCCTGACAGTGTGTGTGTGTGTGTCTATATATATATATATATACACACACACATACACACACACACACTGTACATCTCATATTCCCCTTTCAAAAATGTCTACCTGCTAATCAAACTTCATTGAACTCCTCCGGGTTCAGAACCACTGATGATTACTGGCTATTGCACACATTCTTGTGCTGTGATAATTTTCACATTTGTCATCCTGTAAACTCAGCCCAACAAAGGCATAAAAGCATGAATTGGCCTTCCCACGTTTGCTGAGCAGCGATAATACATCTCTTCTTGAAAAGGTAGCCGAATAGACAGCATCGCTGTTTTGGTGTAGCTGCATTATTTGGATTTGGGATAAACAATTCAGAAAATGAAGTATTAAATCATAAAGCAAATACTATTTCTACAGTAAACATCGGTACATATGAGACTGAAGCATAAATATGATCGTAAAATTGACTCATTTGAGTTTAAAGACAGCAATGTTCAATTAGTTTCAAGTCTGGGTTTCCTTAAAAAATCATTACCTGTAGTTTCCTGCACAGGTTTTAGTGGTAGTTTGGTTTGTGTTCAGAGTACATGGACAAAGGAGGACATTATGAAGCCCATTCACTTTGCAAACTGTGTCACACACTCTAAAATTAGTGACCTCCTGTCCCCACTAATTTAGCGTAACCAGCACAATACTAATTTGTGGAGGTTCCCATGGACATGTATATATGTATTAGGCCATGGTAATGTGAAAACATGGAGCCCCAAAACAGAACATTAACAAGCACATATACCAGCTAACACACATCAGTGTATACCAACAGCTGCACTGTGTATTTTTCCCTCACCGTTTCCCTCTTATCATAGATACAAATTTTACAACAATGAAAAGCTTCTCAATATCTGTTACACCCCCACAATAACCTCCAACCAAAACATTTATATTTCCTTGTCTGTGTTTCCATGAACAAAGTAAGAATTTTATGAATGTTTATCCAATTGCTTAATCTGAAATGAATTACTAGGCTATTAGTTTTCGACCAACGTTAAGAATAATAAAATCATATTTTTTTGTGAAACTTCTTGCCTCTAACGTGTTTTCTTGGATTTTATCAGCAAAAGTGCTGCGGCTGAGACTAGAACCCAGGCCACGGGGGAGACAAAGCTTGTCTAGCTCTTAGTGACTCCAGAAAAGCCCTCTCAGATGGGCCGTGTCAGGAAAGAAAACTGAATTTTCTTCTTTTATGGAGAAGCCATTCTTTATCACTTCACAGGAAGCTAGCCTTTGGGGCCCTTCTTCTGTGTCTCAGTGTTCCACATGCCCCGTTTGGAATGGTAGTAGTGGAAGAAGTTCCGCAGTCTAAGACGTTCCACTTCCAGGCCATTCTGAAGAACCCTGTGAGGAAGTGGTGCACAGATAAATGGATGTACTGTCCCTGGGGAGAAAAGCTGGTGCACTGGGGTAGCATGTGGTAGCGCTAAGCAATTGTTATTGTAAACCTGGATGGTGGACATTTGAGCCCTGCTGTTGCACCCTGTAGCACCTAACATGAATTGGTCCAAAATAGATGTCTAATACAGTGAATCTGTAAGCAATATATATGAAATAGACAGAATTTCAGTGCATATGCATAATAAACTGTAAGAAATCTTTTGCCACAAAACACATCAGTAAACGGAAGCACATATACTGTACAAACCCAAAATCAATCAGGTTCTGGTTTGTTGAAAATGACATACCTGTCAAGCAGCTCCCAGTCCTCCCCTCCCCACCTGTCCTTAAACTCTTCTGTGTTCATTCCCCCAATTTTGTCAAAGTCTGACTTGTAAATGCCGAACAAGCCAAAGCCATTTACTTCCCAGTACCCTAGGGGGCAGATTGAGTAAAGAAGGAAAAAACAGAACAAAACACAAGCAATTAATTTCCTGTCAAAAGTCAGTGGACCCGATAATGTTCTCACTCGATATAATGCTCTTAAAGACGCTGGAGCCATTGGCCTTGGAATAATTAACTGCCAGTGGCAGGCAGGGACAGCAGTGTGAGAGTGGATGGCTGCTGAATCACAATCAAGTCATAAAGGGTGCTTCATGAAGGACCGTGAGAACATGGATCCCAGTGAAACTGTGTGGGTGTGTGTGTGTCCTTAAGTGCTGTTCTGTTAAGTCTCAGCTGTGTGCCCTGCCAGTTCCTGTCACATGAGGCCACACCAGGAGGGAGTGCGTGTCTCTGTGTTTATTACCATCAGGCTCCTGGGGGGAGCTGCCACAGGCCAGTCTCATGACGATGGGCGCGAAGGCCAGCAGGCCCTCGATGCAATGCTTCCTAATGCTCTCCAGTATGTTGAGGGGGAAGTGGATGTGCAGGTCACACAGGAAGACAATACTGTGACTGTCCTGAGAAGCACAAAGAGGCACACAACACAGAGTATACACTCAGCATTTGCAAATTATACCTTTTAAGTTTTTACTATAGGTACTATTTGAGGTGAAGGTATCCATAAAATTGTGACCATGAAGTTTCAGCTTATCTCACTTGCTGCAACTGAATGTGTCAGATTGGAAAGAGCGCATCAACAAAAAAGTGAATCATATTTTCATTTGGAAGTTTCTATTAATTTTTCTTCCATGACTGCCTGAAAAGTCACTGGTAGCCTCGAGCCTATCCCAGGAAGTGTAGGGTGCAAGGCAGGGGAACACCCTGGATGTAAGGCCAACTCATCATAAGGCATAGGCATAATCATACACTATAAACCACTAACTCACCCTACCTACTAGCTTTAAAACGTGTAAACTCTGCACCCCAAAGCCAGGGATGGAACTGGAACCCCATCATCAGAGGTGTGACACAACAGTGCTAACCACTGGACGACTCTGCATTTTCTGTACCTAGTAAGTGATTTTCACATCCACACACACAGAAACACACAGAAACACACATACACACACACCCACACACACACACACACAGACCTGTACTCATATCTTTGTGGTGACCATCCATTCATTTCTATGGGCAAAACCCTAATCCCAACAATGACAACCCTTACCCAGTCCTAACCTTAACCATTAGTAACCAAACAAAATACAAGACTTTTGGAATTTTTAGTTTTTTGATCGCAGTCACATATTTTTATAAAATTGAATTTCCCCTTGTGGGGATAGAAAAAATGGTCCTCACAACATCAAAATAACAGGCTTTTATCACACAATGTAAGGTATACCTGGAGCCCCCACCCCCCACACACACACACAAACATATAATGTTTGTTATTAATGTATATTAAAGCTGTTAAGGTACTCTATATGGACAAAAGTACTGGGATACCCGGCCATTACACCTACAGGAACTTTTATGAGATCCCATCCTAAATTCAGAGGGATCCATATGGAGCCCCCTTTGTGGCTATAACTGCAGCCATTTTTCTTGGAAGAGTTTCCACAGAATTTTGCAGCGTGTCTGTGGGAATTTTTGCCCATTCATCCAAAAAAACATTTGTGAGGTCAAGCACTGATATTGGATGGGAAGGCCTGGCTCACAATCTCTGGTCTAGTTCATCCCAGGTGTTCAATGGGGTAGAAGCTAGAGCTCTGTGCAGGCCAGTCAAGTTCCTCCACACCAAACTCACCCAACCATATCTTTATAGACCCTGCTTTGTGCACTGGGGCACAGCCATGCTGGAACAGAAAAGGGCCTTCCCCAAACTGCTCCCCCAAAGTTGGAAGAATAGAACTGTCCAAATTGTCTTGCTATGCTGCAGCATTAAGAGTTCCTTTCACTGGAATTAAGGGGCCCCGCACAACCCCTGAAAACATCCCCATATCATTATCCCTCCTCCACCAAACTACAGTTGGCACAAAGCAAAATCTGACTGCATGATTAGGTGCTTGATTTCATACACCTGTCGCAATGGGTCTGAATGAAACAACCGATTACAATGATTAAGAGGTGTGTTCCAATACTTTTGTCCATATAGTGTGTTAGGATGTTAAGGTATACTTACATGCTGCGTATGAATGTTCTCTGAATGCATTATAAAGGCATTATGAAGGTGCAGTTAATTTAAAGTGTTACCCAAACTAGAAATACATATGATGCTTCATGGCCCCTTTCCAAAAATGATACAGTTTCCTTGTTCCCGAGACACAGAGGGAAAAAATGATTAGGAAAAGTAAGGATCATAAATTAGTGCTCATTTAACTCATTTAACTTAGTTAGGCTGCTTGGCTTCCTTGATGACTCTCACCTTGATGGAATCCACTCCAACCTGCAAGCCTGCTGACCGCTCGAAATTCCCCTCACGTCTCAGGTATTCATATCTGCCAAAAGCACACAAACAGCCCCTTTGTTCAACCACTTTAATCACATGAATGATGCCTACATATAATAGCATCTACATATAAACTCATGCAGGCAAAATTAAATAATCTCATTTGACGCCTCTGTCATCATCTCATTTGCCACACTTATAGTATAATGTCTGGCATGATTCACCTGGGCACCGTGCTGTCCTTGAGGGCCTGCTCCACATCCATGTCATCACTTTGGAAGTCAACTATAATGATGCTGAAGTTGTCATCCTTGGTCTCATGGTACAGGAACTCCATGTCAGAGATGAACTGCTGCACCCAGCGTGCCTGGTTCTTTACTACAGAGAGAGGGAAACAAGATAAGATAGGGGCTGTAGGTCAGGACTCTGGTAAGTAGGTTATCAGTTCAAATTCCATGGCCAGCAAACTGATTTTACCGTTGGGCCCATGAGCAAACCCTTAACCCCCAATCGGTCCATGAACTGGCTGCCCCTGCTTTCTCAACTGCATGTCATTTTGAATAAAAGCATCTGATAAATCAATGACAAATGAAGACAATAACCCTGGGTGCTACCACAGGACTACCATAACCTATCTAGCCCTAGAAACACACTCCCAAGCAAAAGAATAATATAATAGTGCTCAATTAAACATTCAGGGAGGTTCAGGTAATATACCTGGCCTGCTTCATTAAAGATATCACATATCACATAGGGAAGTGTTGGAGTACTTTTCTAAAGTTCCAATGAAAGTTGTGAAGTTCCTTGGAAACATAGCTTCTACAAGACATTTTCCTACGGTATTAACTACACACCTGGCACCACAAAATGGACCATGACATCACGCCTCCACTTCAACGTGTCCGGCTGACACAGCAGGGGCTTGACGTAGGCCGTGCTCGCTAGAGGGGTAACATGGGACGGGGCACCCTGGACACTGGGAAGGGGCCCTTCTGGTCCCGTGGCATTGGAGAGGCCGGGGGCTAAGGTGCCGGGGCCTTCACTGTGATCCTGGCCATTCTCAGGGTGGTTGGGGTGCTGCAGAAGGTAGATGTACTCGGAGAGTCGCACCACCCTCTTACCACGCTCCATCAGCTCTAGCTCCACCAGGTAACGGTTCCCCCGGGCCGAGTCCCGCCTCTTTTCTACGTTGATGATTCGAAGCAGGGTGTAGATCCTGTTTGAGAAACATGTTATTCTTACCAATTCATGACAAAGCAAACTAGCAAGTAACTTTTAGCACATCACATTCAACCACAGTTAGACATCGGCCTGGTTAACTCCATTTTTAAACACTTTGTCAACACCGCCCCAAGCCAGCTGCCTCACCTGCCATTCTGCTCATTGAGCTTCTCTATGTACTGGGCCAGCACGTCCACCACCTCACCCTCTCCCAGCTGCAGGTTGCCGGACACATTGCAGCGCAGGTCGTTCCAGTCGGAGCGTAGTACCTCAAAGTCCATGGTATTGACGGAAAACGTGCGCTGCCAGTTGATGGCCTCCTCTGGCCAATTGGGTCGGGCTTCAGCCTCTTCGTAGCTGTACTCAGAAAGGCCCCCTTCTTCTGGGCCCTCTTCCAGCTCAGGACCCAGCTGCTCCTGGGAATCAATTTCTGAGGCCTTTGTTGAGGCAATAATGCCGTCCGCTGTGGGAAGGGTGCCGGCAGAGGAATTGAGGCTAGGGGTTTTGGGGCTCGCTGGTGTAATTGTAGAAGTCTCCCCATCAAGGAAGATGGAGGTAATGTTTCTAGTGCTAACAGTGGAGGCTGGAGGCTCATCTCTTCCTGCGTGGAGGTCCTCTATTTTCCGCCGATGGTGCCTCATTGAGGTTACCTTGTTAGATACCTTATGGGTGACTGTGTGGCCAAAATTTCCACCTGATAAAGAAGTCTTGCTGTTCCTTTGAGAGGATTTGGGCCACAGCTTGGGGCCCCAGGCTGTACCTCTTTCTCTTTTAGGCCTGGTTCTCAAATTGACCAGCTTGGTGGTCTTGCCATTCTGATACAGGAAGAGTCCGGGGAAGACCTCCCTTGCGTGTTGGTGGACAAGGCCCTTTCTGCTGTTGGACGGCCGAGGCCGGGTGACGTAAATACGGTCCTCTTTACTCTTTGGAGCAAAATGAGTGCCGTTTGCTTTTGGACTTGCTGGCAAGCTCTGGCCGCCATTGGCAGATATACTGAGTGTCTGCTTGGCCTGACCAGCCAAGACTGGGAGGGGACTCTTGTGGTAGGAAAACCGAGCTGACTTGTTGAGTTTGGATGGAGCTTCTGTGCCCCCTTTTCGGCTCAGCTCCCCAGAGCCCGTTCGGGACCAGGAAAGGGTGCGGCCTCGCACTGCCACAGCCTTGCTGAACGCAGGTTCCTGGCTGTGCTCCGGCAGCTCCCTGCTCCCAGTGCCCTGTGGCTCTGCAGGCGCTATGCTGCCACTCCTTTTTCCATCCAGCTCATGCTCAGAGGAATGCTGGCCCTGCTGGTCGGGCATAGGTCTCGCTCTGCCCAGCCTGCTGGCTGCGGACGGGAACACAGTTCCCATGGAGGCCTTAGGGTTCAAGGGGCCGCCCTGCTCCCTCGCCCTTAGTGACTTTGTGTCTCCTCCTGTGGGCTCATCCTCCGAAGCAGCTCCTTGCTCCTCCTCCAGAAACTCTGAAAAATAAAGAAAGAATAAAGGCACACAAGTGGCAGGCAGCTGGCAGTTACTCTCTTTAATTGCTGCCTAGTCCTCTAATATCCCAGAAAGCATACGCGAATAGTTTTCGGCAGATGGAGCGAGAGCACAGCTGTAATAATAGTGGCTCAGTTTTGGCACTTCGGCAATCAGGTTCTTCCTGTCTCGCCTGCTCTCCCCGATGCAGGAATACACACCATCTGTGTTAGCAAAAAAGTACGGCCTGTCATCTTCTTCCTCATCCATCTTCATGTATTTGTAAAAGCCAAACCTGTTAGTGTGGACAAAAAGAAATCACGAAGTTGGGCACTGACAATTCAACATAAATCTAAAACTCCTTTGGGGGAGGGGATGTGTTTGGGATTCAGAAGTTCTACTGATGTGCATCTCTTCACTAATGAACAAAACAACTTCATAGAGTAAACATTCACACATTTTAAGTGTCATATTTCATGTGTTAATTGCAGTTTATATTGATATGACTTCCTCATGGCAAACTGCTTACTTCTCCAGGTATATGGGTGATTCTCTGTAGAAACACTTGTTCTCTCTCTCCATATGGGTGAGTCGCGTGAAGTCATTGGGATAGACGAATGAAAGGTACACCTAGACAAACAACAAATCATTGTTGTATAGTCTCATTTGATTAGATGGACTTCTATCACTTTAACTTAACGAAGAGATGAGCTAATACATTTATAATTTTTTTTATTTTTATTTTTTGCTGGTGCATTGTCAGTGACTGATCAATAGATGGCAGCAGCCCCCCAATTCAGACACTGGCATGAGCAGAAGTATTTAGAAATTGTAAGGCAAGCAAAGTAATTTCAGAGATTCTCCTCTTTTTTATTCACATGTGCAGCTTGGTATGTTGTTTAAGCTAATGAGTATTCCTCAAGCTCTGAGATAAATGCAATTAGATAGCATTAATTCCATAAGACAGGCATTTTCTAGCTTGACAGTGAAGGATTTGCTTCCAGTGAAACATGAATAAAAACTGTGTGAAGCTTCTCATTAAGGAGCTTATCACCACGTCGGAAGCCAATACTGATGGATTATGATTTTTTTAAGGTATTCTGTGGCAGTGTATAATTATGTAAGATCTCTGAGACAAAAAAGTAATTAAAATACTGTGATTTTAAACTTAGTAGCAGCATCCATGATGCACGCACACACACATGCACGCACACACCCACGCGCAGAGATAGAATAAGACTGGCAGTTAGCACGACGTGACTCACAAACTGCAGACCCTGGTAGCGTGCAATAGGGAAATCCTTCAGCACGTAGGAGGGGGAGTAGAGGCAGGCGGGCAGCACATCCTTGAGGCGTGTCGCTTCGATCATAGGAGCTGCAGGGTGACAGTGCACGCGGAAGGAAGACATGACCAAGCCATGTGGTCAAAGAGGACAAAGAACAGCACTGCACTGCTTTTTAGCACATTACAGCTCTCATCACACAGCACGTAACAATTCATCTTCTCTCTGAAGAGTCATAATGTATCACAGTAAGCAGAAAACACATAATAACCACCATATCAGACACCAGTCCATTATAGTGAGCAACACTGCAACACAATACCACATGAATAATTTAATTCAGGTAATACCAGGCACTTTACTAATGCAAATTAGACCAGATTACAAGTCCTGTTATTAAGCTGACCAGTTTCTAAAGACCTTAACCAGCTCTACATGCTCATTAGTAGCTTTACCCTGCATCCCTTGGGTGCTCCGCACTGTTTACCTCCCATAGCTGTCCTTTCCGAGAGGATTTCCTTCTTCTCTCATGCTTGGACAGTGGAATAAGCTTACAGGGAAAATGCCCAGCTGGCAGTACTTCTGCCCCAAGGATTTCAATAATTCATAATCCCCCTCCGCCCACCCCCCACAAGCCTCCATACAGCGATTAACTTGGTACCACATCTATGCCAACCACAGGTTTTTGTCACCTCACACCCACTCACTCTCGACGTGATTAAAGTCAGCACTGTCACAGTGGCGTTCGCACGTAATCTGCTGCCACCACGGCTCCGTGTGGCGACTCCGGATGAAAGGGACGCACCGTGGGAGGGAGAGGGAGTTACTCACTGCTGAAGAAGGTATCCCTGGGATCAGGTTTCAGCATGTCAGCGCCATGGCGACTGCTTGCCCGGGATGCCCGCCGCATGCAGCTGTGGCTAGCCAGGGTCTGTGGGATGTGAGCCACGCTGTTCATCTTCAGGCTGGACTCGTCTGGCAGGAAGACACAGTGCGGAACGTCCAGGGTCATAATAATAATATCCACTTAGGCCTTAACATCCCCTTCAATTGTTATTATTCCAATTTCATGCCAGCACACCCTGCAGCTATAGTAATCAGAGGACAACTTTTTTTCTGCTTAAATTTTTATTTTTAAACGTTAAAAAAAAAAAAAGTTCCTTGAGAAAATGGCTGCCGAAATGTTATTAAATATACTCTTAAGTAAGTAGGTGGAGACAGAAGAAAATTTACACCAAAGTCATCATGAAATACTAGCGTTTACACACAGCGCATGAAAAACGGGACTCTGGGGGAAGTGCTAGGTAAGGAGAAGCAGGTGAAGAAACGCTGACACCCTTCACTGAGTCCTCTTCCCTGAGCCTGAAAGCTGTGAGGTATATTGGACCATGCCATTCAGGGAGGAGGGGTGCTCAGAAGGATGATGAAGATCGCACTCGTCCTTTGAATGGATCTCTGTTAGATGTACCTGAGCTGCTGATGAAAACCTGGTACATTTAATCCTGCCCATCTCCAGCCTGGGTGCTCAGGCGTAATCTATAAGGCATTGCCGGGGGAGGGGAGGATCCTACAACAGGGCTTTTCACAATGAATAAACAGACTAAATTTTGGTGGTTGTTTAAAAGAATTGGGAAGAATCACGTAGAATCCTTAAACAGGATAAATTAACCCCATTCATTTAAGCATTCCAGTCCTTTTCATGCATACATCCCACATGCAGCTTGTTCAGAAGCAAGTTAATATTGCCTCAGCTGAAACTGTAGGTAGACAGGCAATATAACAGTTCATGAAGTACATTATATGCTTTATCAGATATGAAATACCTCTTTGTGTAATCAAAATTCATTCTGAAGGCAAAGAGTCACAGTATTGCGACATGATTTGCTATCAAAAAGCTGAAGCACAGCGACAGAAACTGTGTACATATGCTATAAGGAGCTAATGTCAAACATCACTCTGTTCTCCTCTTTATTACAGAAGTGCTGAATTATGGTCAGTCCTCAAAGCACAGTGTGTTCACACCAGAAAATTACATAAAAAGGAATACTAGTAGCTTGGAATGCACCATAAATTATACAATGTTTACTTTGTTTGGTATTTTTAAGGACCTGGAGCAGCAGAATGATCAAACTACAGCCGTCACTGCAGAACTAAAAAATGGCGTAATTAAAATTTTTACCTTATACATTTTTGCAATTTCCCACCCATGTAAAGTCAGAAATCAAAATGGCGGAAAAATAAAAAAAATATTACCTGTGTAAAGGGAGATATAGGCGGAGTCGATAACCTCATACTTCAGTCCGGGCAAAAAGGGACGCCACTAAAAGGAAGAAGAGAACAGGCGATAGAGCAGCTCCTGGGCTGAAGAGCATATATCCATCCATCCATCCATCCATCCATTTTCT
>JAAGVU020000008.1:25621442-25633255 GCA_011763525.2 Mormyrus iriodes | reverse complement strand
CGCAAGGGGAACATGCAAGCCTCATACACGCAGAGCCAGGGCCAGAATCAAACGCAAGGGGAACATGCAAGCCTCATGCACGCAGAGCCAGGGCCAGAATCAAACGCAAGGGGAACATATGAATATATGATACATAACAACTTCATTCAATGTCCAGTCATTGTTTGATCTTTATAACCATTATGATGAAAGAGATGCACAGGTGGTGATCAGGAATATTGATGAAATTTCTTGATCTTGATCTTGAGTGCATTTTGTGTAACTACCCTATTAATACTTTGGACATACAGTGCTCACAGAAAGTCTTGGATTTGTTGTGTAATTCTGTAAAAATCTTGCAAATTTATTGGTTTCATAACAAAAGTTATTAACATATCTACACGTATCTTCCGGACAGACATTTTTGACAGACTCATTCAGTTCTGTTCTTGGCATACTGCTATTAATTGCAATTTTAGTCACTGGCTCCCAAAGGGACACTAAACACAAACGTTTGGTGTTTTATGTTATTCAAAAGGAGTTACTAATTAAAAAGCCTCCAATGAGTCTGCTTGCCAATGAACTTTTTAACTCAGAACAGCTCATTTAGAACCATATTTTGGGCTTCAGTTTTTTACTACTTGAAATGAATGTTTTACTTAATACTACTGGTTATTTCTAATGTGATATGTATTTTTGTAAACAAATGAATAAAGTAATCATTTTTGTTATAAAACCGATAAATTTTCGATATTTTTACTGAATTCAGCAAGCGTCCCATGGCATTCTTTGAGCATTGCATGCTGTTCGATATACTGTAATGTAATTTGTACTGCTACCATATAATGAGATCTCACAAGCAGGAGATTTTCAAGCTAGTTGAAAACAAATCATCTCAATACCTTGAGACAAGATGATGCAAGAAGAGCAAATGAAAAAAAAAAAAACGATGAATCAAAGCAGAGAGCACAAGTTACATCAGCCATTTACATTCAGTCGCTGGGTATATTTAGAGGCAGAAGTACACTGAAGAATCTTGATCATTGTCTTTCTGCTATGTAGACATATGTTTCAAATACATGACCAGTCTGCTCTTCTATGAGAAAACATACAGTGTGATCTAAATCAGCTCATTTAGCAATCCAGTGCAATCCCAATGGAATCTCCCATCCATGTTCCAACCACTTATTCTGGTCCAGGTGGTGGGTGACTGTCCCTGGCAGCACAGGGAACAAGGCAGGGGTACACCCTACAGTAGATGGCATGCCATTATATGTATATATATGAAACAAATATGTATATATAGACACACACACAACCGTTCAAAAGTTACCTGCGTCACTTACAAATTACCCATGGAATAGCCATCATTTCTCAGAGCTAAAGTAGGCTGATCAGTTTCAGAAGAAAGTTCTTTGTTTCTGGCCATTTTGAGTCGCCAATCGAATCCTCAATTACTGATAGTCCACACACTCAAATAATCTACAGAAGGGCAATTTTATTGCTCCTTTGATCAGCACACCAGTTTTCAGCTGTGCTAGCATAATTGCAATAGAGATTTCTAATGATCAAATTTGCCTTATCAAATGATAAACTTGGATTAGCAAACACAACATGCCAACATGAACTCAGGACTGATGGTTGCTGATAATGGGCCTCTGTATGCCAATGTAGATATTATATTAAAAGCCATTTCCAGCTACAATAGTCCTGTACAACCTTAACAATGTCTACACTGCATTTCTAATTAACTTGATATTATTTCAAATGGATGAAAAAATGCTTTTCTTTTGGAAACAAGAAAATTTCTAAGTGACCCCAAACTTTTGATCAGTAGTTTAATATGTATATTTACACTATATTGCCAAAAGTATTGAGACACCCCTCCAAATCATTGAATTCAGGTGTTCCAATCACTTCCATGGCCACAGGTATATAAAATCAAGCACCTCAGCATGCAGACTGCTTCTACAAACATTTGTGAAAGAATGGGTCACTTTCAGGAGCTCAGTGAATTCAAGCGTGGTTCCGTGATAGGATGCCACCTGTGCAATAAGTCCATTTGTGAAATTTCCTCGCTACTAAATATTCCACACTCAACTGTTAGTGGTATTATAACAAAGTGGAAGCAATTGGGAACAACAGCAACCCAGCCACGAAGTGGTAGGCCACGTAAAATCACAGAGCGGGGACAGCACATGCTAAGGCACACAGTATGCAGAAGTTGCCAACTTTCTGCAGAGTCAATAGCTACAGACCTCCAAACTTCATGTGGCCTTCAGATTAGCTCAAGAACAGTGCACAGAGAGCTTCATGAAATGGATTTCCATGGCCGAGCAGCCGCATCCAAGCCTTACATCATCAAGTGCAATGCAAAGTGTTGGGTGCAGTGGTGTAAAGCACACCACCACTGGACTCTAGAGCAGTGGAGACGTGTTCTCTGGAGTGACATATCACGCTTTTCTGTCTGGAAATATGATGGACGAGTCTGGGTTTTGCAGTTGCCAGGAGAACGGTACTTGCCTGACTGCATTGTGCCAAGTGTAACGTTTGGTGGAGGGAGGATTATGGTGTGGCATTTTGTTTCAGGGGTGGGCTTGGCCCCTTAGTTCCAGTGAAAGGAACTCTTAATTTCTCAGCATACGCAGCTATTTTAGACAATTTCATGCTCCCAACTTTGTGGGAACAGTTTGGGAATAGCCCCTTCCTGTTCCAACATGACTGCACACCAGTGCACAAAGCAAGGTCTATAAAGACATGGATGTGTGAGTTTGGTGTGGAGGAGCTTGACTGGCCTGCACAGAGCCCTGACCTCAACCTGACAGAACACCTTTGGGATGAATTAGACTGTGAGCCAGGCCTTCTCATCCAACATCAATGCCTGACCTCATAAATGCTCTCCTGGAAAAATGGTCAAAAATCCCCATAAACACACTCCTAAACCTTGTGGAAAGCTGTCCCAGAAGAGCTGAACCTATTAGAGTTGCAAAGGGTGGGCCAACTCCATATTAAAGCCTATGTATTAAGGATGGGATGTCATTAAAGTCCATGTGTGTGGAAAGGCAGGTGCTCCAATACTTTTGGCAATATAGTGTGAGTGTGTTTGTGTGTATGTGTGTGTGTGCATATATATATATATATATATATATATATACACACTAGAAGGCCATGGTCCTCTCTTGGGAAAGAGTAGATGCTCTATTCAGGTGGGGAGGGAGACCTGCTGCTTCTTCAGATCAAGAGAAGTCAGCTGAGCTCCTTTGGGCATGAATCTCATAAGAATGCTGCCTGCTTTAGTCAAAGGTCCAGGAGAAGATCTAGAACACACTAGATACACTAGAGGTATCTCCCAGCTGGCTTGGGAAGGTAATCCCATAGGATGAGGTAGATTCCGTGGCCATACAAAAGAAGCCAGGTCATGATGCCACCACAACCCTGAACAGGTTTGAAAGATGAGATGAGATGCACTTTATCCAATTCCATTCACATAATAGTCAGCTCGTATGATTTTCAAAGCTCTGGGCGAATGGCAGGGGTTATCTTTTATCATTGATAAAAAATATTTAAATATTTAAATATTTTAAACCTACAGCAAAAAGTGTACTGTAGCAGCTAAAGCTAAAGTATCCTTTAAGAAACCTAAGGGCTGGAAAGAGATGATGCCTATATGAAGGATTACAGTCAAAAGGTTGGTGCCAAAGCTCCAGAGCCTATAATCTGCAGGACTATTTACAGGTTATTAATTAGGAAGCGCGTTTTCACACTTCAGGATCAGGGTATCATAGCACTCGTACAGCAGCTCCATTTATCCAGCAGTACAGCTTGGGGAATTAAACTGCATTAAAAAGCAAGGAAAAAACCAAAAAGATTCTGCCTGATTGTTTAAATGAATGTTGCATTTACTTCACTCAAAAGCTACTTAAAGTTCATTTATGCTGAACATATTCAATACATTAGAACATACATTTACAGGTTCAGTACTCATAACCAGTTTTGGGGCAGTGACCTTGGAAAACATCACACACCAGATGGAGAAACAGGCCACGCATCCATTCATCGTCCATAATCGCTTATCCAGTACTTGTCCACGTTGAACAGGCAGCCTATCCTGGGAAGAACAGGGCCGAAGGCAGGGGATACCCAGGATTATGTGTGAATCCCTTTCAGGGCACACACTCACACACAAGGGCACACTATAGACAATAACAGAAACATTGATTCACTGTTCTTCTTTTTCATTTTGTGGGAGAGAAGCTACGCAAACACAAAACCAGGAAATCTAACCCATGACCCCGGAGATGTGAGGTCATAGTGTTGCCTGCTGATGGAGTGGGTCACCCAGAAACAGCCCGCCCACCCATCGGGTCACATTCTGTAAACAGAGCCCCGTATTAGAGAGTGTGGCACACAGTGAGTCATACAGGGACATTTGGGCAGGTATGAAAGTGCTTGTTATCCATTACCGAGTCACAAGGGAATGCAGAATTGTTTCAGCGTTCACTAATTACTCACACATAATGACACACTAGGGAGGAGGCACAGTGGCTCAGTGGGTAGAACTTGTTACTGCACACCTCCAGGGTTGGGTGTTTGAATCCTGAGGCGTCTCACCATGTGCTGTGGGATTTCTTCCCATAGTCCTTAGTTAGGCTAATTGATGTCTCTAAATTGCTTATATTGCATAAATGTTTGAGTGTGTGAAGGACTGACATGGCATTTGGGTGGTGCCCTGCACTACTTGGGAGAGTTTCTAGGCCAGTGATTCTCAACCGCAGCTAGTTCTGTAATGATCACGAGGCAGAGCTGAAAACAGCCCCAGTTCTAGACTGTACAAATGGGGGGTAATAAGAGATGTTGGTGGGTCGCATCTTTGGCTTTAGTGAGGCATGCGGAGCATTTGGTGGGGCATTGCCCCCCTGCCATGGCCCTGGCAGGAAATGTAAGCATTTTAAATCCAGCAAGCTCCTATGCTGATCCATTATCAGATTTCCCTCAATCCTAGTATTAACCTATATAAATGGGCCTTGGGTCTGCAACTGCTTAGCACAAGACTAGTGAACACTCAACCAATCCAAGAAGTCAAACCACATATGATTAATTTAAAATTCACTGGCACATCCAAACAGATTTGTGCAATAGGCAATGATTGGGATAAACCGCAGTGTGCACTTTGCGCTTGATCATAGTGTTAATTTAGACCTATACTTGATATAACTGAACTGGCATGGTAAAAATGGGGTGGCAGTGCTAAAAGTTTGAGAAACACTGTTCTAGGCAACCCTGACGAGGATAAGCAGTTGGAGGATGGATGGACAATGAGGAAGAATTGGTGCTTGTAAACATTGTTTGTGATATCAGCTGATATAAAAGGACCAATTCATTTTGATGGAGACTAATGAGAATGACAGATACAACACTAAGGGGCTTTTGGATGCAAAGCGCTGAGAACATGCAGCAAGAGTATCTGCCCCTGGGAGCATGTAAATTAGCTAGATAACGCACATCGATTTGCATCTTTTTTACAAACAAAAATGAAAGTAAATGGAGGGATTAATTTATCATATACTTTCCTCTTTTATCCTTTGTTGTCTGCTATTTAATTATTTATTATTTGTTTGTTTGTTTGCAGACCATAGACCGAAAATAAATCATATACTAAGATCAAGCTCTTGGCAGTTTCACAGACTGAGGTTTAGGGTTTTGCTGGTTGTCCATTTTCAGACTTAACTGGCAAATGCTACTGGCAAATGTCTCCATAATCAGGTGACCTGAGGCCATTGCAAAGATTAAGGGAAAGGTGGGCTATTCTTCAACATGGCTGCTGCAGGGAAGGTCACACATCAATACACTACAATGCATCACTGTTTGTCAGCTTCAATGATCACATGCATACAGTTGTTATAGCATAAAACTACTGCTATACAATGACGGCCTCACAACCGATAATATTCAAGTATAACAATATTATGTGAAAACTCTTAATAAACCTCAACACTGCTTTTTCCGTATGCATCTTTAATAGGAAATAATGTACCAGATTTCCCATTGTTACAGCGTCCTGCTTAATTTTAGCCCATATCACATGTCAACAGTTTCAACACAAATTTAGGGAATTTGCTGCAAAGAATTCTGCAAGTGGATAAGAGAAATTTCAGTACAAGATAGATTACTTAACATATTAAACTACATGGAATAACATTAATCTTTTATGGCTGACAGTAATATATTACCAAATTAGATTTGGCATGTAATCTGGAATACCTTTTTAATAATACTACTACTTGCTGCTCTGAAAGATGTCACAAATAAAATATTTAAAAGTTAATTCAAGTAAAATTCAAAATTTATATATTTCACATCACAGTGCTCTTCGGTCATTATGAAATACCAAATTTAGTATCTATGAGATGCACAGAAAGGTGAGACACTATATGGACTTAAATATCTTGAGCATATCAGTGACACCTGCTGGAATCATGTCACTACTACTGCAGCCCTGTGAACCACACTGGATCTTGTCAAAGCCAATAGTTATTAACCTTAGTTCACAAGCCAAGTCTGATATAGTACTACAGGTAATTAGCCTTAGAGTAGCAGTTTTCACATCATTGGATAACTGTAGCAGCAGCTATGACTGAAGAAACTGTTCTCCACCTAGAACTAGAGCCTCGGTCCACACAGACGAGCTGCTCCGACTGCATAGTTTGTCCCTTGGTCAGTTGTGCCCTGAGGCAGAGATCCTGGGCTGGTGAAGTCGCTGAGTGCCAATAAGTACATCTTACTTTGCAGGCAGCAAGGATCCCTCAGACATTTGAGGTGAAAGTCAGCACATTTGATCTAGAAAAGAGGATATGGATGACACAGAAGAAACAGCTTCACTGGTTTATTATATTTAAGATGAGTATCTGTTTTGGTTTTTTCTTTGAAGTCACACCAATTAGTTCAAAAATTGCCTTAAATACACCTGTTTCTATCTGTGAATTTCACCCCAGGTGGAACATGACAAGCGTGATACTAAAGCGGATATTTACAAAAGTGAGAAACAGCTCGGATTGTAAAGAAGCTAATTCACCATAAAGAGTAAGACTGACTGCCGAAGCTGCTCTGAAGCTTACTGAGCTGGGCAAAATTTTAACACGTGGCATGAAAGCCATTGACACCAGCCCACAAATTTCCACGCAGGAAGTGTAAAGTGTGCTTTTTTCTGTGTTACAATTAGCCGTCCAGCCCCCAAGCTTCGGCATTTTCACCATTTTTGTCAAAATCGCAATGACAACACTTACATAACTCGTGTGTCTCATAGCCGTCAAACAGGAAATACGATAAGGAATCTAGGCATTTCCACTATCAACAACTATGTAGGCTACTAAGTAAAAAAACAACATATTCTGCAGCTATCCTAGGCTGCAGTAGGTCTCTCCATGATTGCACACAAGAAGAACAGATTCTAAGACAACTGATTTTTAATTCTTCTTCTTATTATTATTTTAAATCTGTGGCATAGCTGACACTATGTATTTACCCTCAACATTCAGGCCCTTCAGTCTGCTATACAGGAAAATGTTAACAAGGAAACACATAAGAGCACATACTGTATGTGCCTTGGGGAAATGACAGCTCCAGGTAACCAGAGACCCCCTGCAGATGGAACACTCTGTACTACAATGCTGACGTGCTAAAATATCCATGTAAACAGCAAGAAAAGCAGAATGAAGCGTCATGGTGTTTTAAATGAATGCCTTTGGGAGTTTTGGGGTGGCATAGAAATTTAACAATTAATCCTACTGTCACAGGTGGGTCATTCCATGAACTTGGCCATTGGTGAGTTGCTATTCATGTATACAAAAACCGATCAAAACCAGCAGAGTGGGTCAGGTTGTCAGTATAATGCGAAAAAATCCTGAAACTCAACCCATTCTTATTACATGTTCATTGAAATCAAAATCTATAAAATCTGATTTAGTTGTGTGCAATAGACAGCTGAACAAATAAAAAACATTTAATAATGTTGTAGGTAATTCTGAATTTCTCCTTTAAGTACTTCTCAGAGTGGGGAGCCAGGATAGGCCCTAAACATCTTAAATATCACATTAGCAGGCGTACCGCATGCTCTGCCAGCCTCATGGGACTCGGTGGCCCTCTAGCTCCTCTCCACGGCCCCCTCACCCGCATCCGGCTGGGCTGTGGCTGCTCAGCATCACACACACACTGCCAAGCCTCCACTGCATCACTGCAAAACAGCCCCCCCCGGATCCAAAGCGTTGCTACGCCGGTTCATTAAAATGTTGCCCCTGTCTGACGCCTTCATGTCACAAACCACCACATTGCTTACTGCTCTGTGTGGGAATTTGCCTTCTGTAGCCAACAGTGTTTAAGAAGAAGCTCTGTTCTCCATTGAAACAGCAAATAATTCTATTTCATTACTACATATTTAGTGACACAATGGGAATATTTACATAATGATGAGAAATTACAATGGTGAACCATTTCAGACATTTTCTTTCCTTTGTTCAGTTGGTTTTGTTTTAAATAGTATCATGTATATTTTATTCCCCTACTGATATATTTCTAGCCTGTAGTTTACAAAGTTGTCATTTAACTGGAAGTATGGACGGGGGGGGTGAACCTGAAGTGAGGACAAATGAAAAAAAAAAAAACAGCTCAGTGATGGGCTGTATGTGGAGCCTGCGACAGAGCTGGAAAAGGGGCCTTTAGCACTTTGAGAAAGTGAGACTATGTTCTGCAGGGTGATCCATCATGGATCCAAGGTGCTGGTATAAATCAATATGAACGGTGTGCCAGTGGCCATTTTTCAAATGTGTATTATAAATTACAGGCAGACACCTGGCCAGAACGTAGACAGGGGCCTCAGTCTCTGCTGCTTTGAGCTACACCGAAACACTCTAAAAACTTCAAGATAGTGCCCTGCCATGTGCCGATCCACGTTTCTGTCCGTTCCTGTGGCAGCTCAGCTTTTTAGGTGAGATGCCTCTTTCCAGCATCTTAAGCCTCTGTTTGGATATTCTGCGTATTCCATGATGCCTGCCTGGCAGGTTTGTTCTCTCAGAGTTAAATCCCTTAAACTATCTCTTCTCACGCTCCTTCTCTCAGCCACCACCCACACACAAGTAAATCTATGACTGAAGCAAATGAAAACGGTTTCCTTCTTTCAAGCACTATGTCCATTTTATGCTATTTAATTACTATAACAAAAAGCGAAACATACTTTATAAAGTGAAAATTACTGACAAAAATGGATGAATATTGCTGAAAATTTGACACGCATTTGAACTGGAATTTCAGAAGGTTAGATATCTTGCAAATATGGTTATACTAAGCTCAAATTACCAAAATACCAGAATTGTCACGTCTAGCCCCGCCCTACATGTCTGCTCCCAGTGTTTCCCATAGGCAGGGCTGCTAATCAGCCATGCCTGTAGCTTGTTGGTATTATCTCGTGTTCCTGCCCCCTTGTTCATCTCTGCCCCCTCTCGTTCATTCTTCTGTTATTCCTGTGTATAAGAGTTCCCTTGTCCTGTGCTCCCGTGTCTAGTCATTGTTGCCTGTCCGCTTCTGTGCTGTAGCCCTAGACAATAAAGTCCCCACGTGGGGTTGTCTTTGGCAAAAGCTCCTGCGTCCTGGACAGTCTCCTTTCTGCCCGCGCCATGCCGCGCCATCGTGACAGAATAACACACTTACACAATTTTGATATTATCTATATGTAATTTAACAAGCATCCTAAACAATTTTCACACCACTATCAGTGCTGTATAACCCCAGCATTGTAGGGGTAGCTTCATCATTGATATCTCTGAGAATTCAAGATAAACATAATGATTACTGTTAATTCTTCTTATTAATAATTATTTGGGATTTTGTGCAATCATACATTGCACCTTACAACAAGATTTCTCATTATTATTACATTTATTTCTGTAGCAGGTCTTTTGTCCAAAGTGACATACAGCTGTCAATGAGCAAACATGAGTCCATGCACTACTAGGCTAAGCTGCCAATGAGTGACCATTATCCATCAGCATGTCCATTAAATTGGACAGACAGAAGAAACTATAGAAGTTGAGAGAAGACATGCATTATCATAATTTAAGCCCCCCAACAGCCCCCCAACATTATGGATCCTCCACCATGCTTAACTGTAGGTATGGTATTCATTTCCTTACGAGCTTTATTTTGCCGTCTATAAACAAACTGCTGGTGTGCATTTGCCAAAAAGCTCTATTTTGGTTTTATCAGTCCACAGAACATTTGCCCAGAAGGATTGTGGTTTGTCCAGGTGCTCTTTGGCAAAGATCAGTCATTCCGTTTGATGTCTTTTCTTCGGCATTGTGGTCCTCCTTTGTCTTCACCCACAAAGCCCTTCTTGGTTCAGTGTGTGGCGTATGGTACGTCTTGTAACCATGACTCCAGATTGTTCCAGTTCAGCATTTAGATCTTTGGATGTTTTATGTTTTTTTCTCCACAATTTGCACCAATCTACAAAGACTTCTCTCATCAGTTTTTCCCTTCCCCGCATGTCCAGGGAGGTTCTTGACCGTTCCATGCTTAGCAAATTTCTTAATAAAGTTGCGCACTGTTGAAACAGAAATACCAAGGTCTTTGGAGATGGCCTTATACCCTTGGGTTTTTTGATAATAGCACTTCAAATGTTTTCAGAGAGCTCCCTTGTGTTCACCATTATGAAAAAGGAACAGAATAATATGAGGCTTTTTTAAGCATTGAAGTCATCTTTCACTGGCTAATTCAAGTCATGTGGGCACTGACAGGTGAGTCAAATTTCCTGTTTATCACAGGTGGGCCAAATCTATTTTTTCACAGTGATTCAAAGGGTGCCAATACCAGTGTCATGACAAACTTTCTGTTCTTCTAGTTTTTTTTCCTTCTGTTGTCTTTTAAAATTGTTGTTTCATCATTTGCTGTTCTGTACCAAACATGAATGTCCATAGACCATAGCTGTTTCACCAGATTCGTTTGTTTTCTTGCAGATATTCTACAACCCAAATTCCGGAAAAGTTGGGACATTTTTTAAATTTGAATAAAATGAAAACTAAAAGACTTTCAAATCACACGAGCCAATATTTTATTCATTTCAAATTTGATGCTTGCTACAGGTCCCAAAATAGTTGGGACAGGGGCATGTTTACCATGGTGTAGCATCTCCTCTTCTTTTCAAAACTTTGGTTATGAGTTTCTGGAGTTTTGGTGTTGGAATTTGGTCCCATTCTTGCCTGATATAGGTTTCCAGCTGCTGAGGAGTTTGTGGTTGTCTTTGACGTATTTTCCATTTAATGATGCGCCAAATGTTCTTTGTAGGTGAAAGATCTGTACAGCAGGCAGGCTAATTCAGCACCCGAATTCTTCTCTGACGAAGCCATGCAGTTGTAATAGCTGCAGTATGTGGTTTTGCATTGTCCTGCTGGAATACACCAGGCCTTCCCTGAAATAGACGTCGTCTGGAAGGTAGCATAAATTGCTCTAAAACATTTATATACCTTTCAGCATTCATAGTTCCTTCCAAAACATGCAAGCTGCCCATACCGTATGCACTTATGCAGCCCCACACCATCAGAGATGCTGGCTTTTGAACTGAACGCTGATAACATGCTGGAAGGTCTCCCTCCTCGACAGCGTCGATAATTGGCAACAAGAATGTCAAATTTGGACTCGTCTGACCATAGAACACCTTTCCCACCTTGAAACAGTCCATTTCAAATGAGTCTTGGCCCACAGGACATGAAAGCGCTTCTGGACCATGTTCAAATATGGCTTCCTTTTTGCATGATAGAGCTTTAGTTGGCATCTGCAGATGGCACGGC
>JAAGVU020000008.1:25592761-25616367 GCA_011763525.2 Mormyrus iriodes | reverse complement strand
ATGAGCTCATTTTGTGCCTGAAATTGTAAAATTTCCCAGTTTAAACATTTGTTATGTTATCTATGTTCTGTTGTGAACAAAATATCGGCTCATGTGATTTGAAAGTCTTTTAGTTTTCATTTTATTCAAATTTAAAAAACGTTCCAACTTTTCCGGAATTCAGGTTGTATATGTTGTACTTAAATTTCATAGATGCCAATAACGGTGACAAAGACTGTACGTCACCACATCAGGAAAACAAGAAATGAAAGTCAGGATCTTCAGATAACTTGTATTGTGTTAAGATCACAAGAAAAATAAATTGTGATCTTGAAATAATGGGAAAAAACAATGATGAGTGTCCTCTCTGGATTTCCTATTGGAACATCATCTCTAGATTTATTTTTGCTCCCCCTGACACCCAGGGTAAGACAGACTGAATTAAACACCTATTAATTCCTTCAGGAGCCTTCGAAGCATGTGCACATGCACCATGTAATTTAAAAATGGTAATTGTGTCATAACACAAAAATGTCATCATGAAAATGACAGCAACTATCCCTTGGGAAACAAGCGAATATAGAAATTCACAACATGCAAGCCCACAGAGGGAAGAAGCCCCAAGCTTTTCACATCAATTATTCATTATGTGATATACATTGGCTTCTCTATAAAGTAAATACCTAGAGAGTGCATAAAAAATGATTTTATTCTTTGTCTCCTCTTAGTGTTGCTTCTTCCTTTTTACAGCTGTGTTGACAGAATCTCCCAAAAGCTGCATTTTAAGAAGAGTTTTTGGTTCCAAAACAATAAATCACAATTGTGACAGTGTTTTATATAGCTACTAACTTCTATCTGGTTTTTCTTCGCCCTACATGTTCAGTATACCCCATGCTCATCGTTAACAATACTTATGTTTTGAGTTCCAGAAGAGCTCCTACCAGGCTTCTGAACGGCATCTCCTGTGCAGCAGTACCGTGGCCATTATTTCTGGCCAATTCATAAAATTCAGATGTAATTCAGAGATATCCTCTCATAGTCAGCAAATTCAGATTAAAAGCATTAATGATCTTTTATAATCTTTTATATCTCATATCATTATCATTCGTTGAAAATCTTTATACGTTGTTTGCCCTTAGCAAGTCTGAGTACTGAATTACCTATATCTGGACTGTCATTGGTATCTCATCACCCATTTCTAGACCAAGATTATCCTTCCAGTACAAGTGTTAAATACCCATTCCTGCTCAGAGCAATACATTTCTTTTGCAATGAAAGCATGGATACCACTGGATGAGACTGAAAAGTGGAGAACATACACAAAATACAGAGAAAGCATACAATGGGAAACAAGCAGATTTGGGCACAGACCAAAACAGGCAGCGGGGAATAGATATCTGTGAAATTTTGCATGATGAAGCAGTGGGACACGTGAGGCCTCCTTTGTTTGGAGAGAAATCAGCCAGCCTCATTGGGGGACTGCACAGTGAGCTCTGGAACAGCCCCCAGCAAGGTAGCAAGGAGCAGTCATAGAGAGCCAGGCTCTTCCATCATGCTGCAAGTCAGTTAGCTTTGGGCATCAGGGCCTGGGACAGCAGAAGCTCCGAGGGGTTTAATGAAATGATCTTTTGCAGCAAAGCAGCACATCATGGTATGCAGTGCAGCCAAGTGAGAGCAGTGGTATGCAAGTGCAGTCCATGACGAATGGGGGCTGGTTATTGTGAAAAACTGACTTCTCTGTATAAGCATATTGATGCTTTGTTTATACATTGCACAATTGCTGACAACAACTGAAATAATTGAGTTTTTGTTGTGTTGAATAAACCTTTCCTATTTTACTATTTGATATTAATGTTATAAGTAAATAAGCATATCACGCATTCTTCAGGATTTGGACAAATCACATCCTACCAGAAAAAACTTTAAATTATTACATATTGGTGCACAGGGTATATCTGACACCACTGAAACGTTTCCATATGAGACTGAGTCCCTCTCTAATCTGCACTTTGTGCACTCAGGGGGCATTAGGGTCTTTTATGCATTTCTTTTGTGGATGTCCATCGCTCTGCACCTTTTGGAGACAGCTGACAATCGGCATCTCTTCATTACTCAGAAGAGAATTTAGACTTACACCAGACTCTTTCTTTCTGAATAACTTCTCTGAGCTCTCTCTGTCATTTCGCGAAGAATTCTGCTCTTGTCTGCTCTTACTGCTGCCAAAAAACTATTGGTGAATCGCCGGAATCCCCCACACACAATGTGCAGACACCTATGGGCCCTGACACTCCTGGACATAATTTCAATGGAGCTCTCGACTGCTCAAATTCACAAAGCTAAGACCCGGACGAGAGCTAAATGGCGTGTGGCTTTCAAAAAAGTTAAGTCACTCTGTTTTTCAATCACCCGTTGACACTGTAGCTTCACCTATCATGATTCCACTTAATGTGCTTATTTACTTATTTATTATTTATGAATTATTTACTTGTGTACTTGTGTATCTGTAGGTGTGTGTATATGTACATATACACGTATATATAGATATATATGTGTCTGTATGTGTATATGTATGTGCATGTGCACATATTTTATTTTATTGTTGCTTCTGTTATTTTAATTATTACTATTTTTAATTTATTAATTTAATTCCAAGACCCTACCAAAAGGGTTATTGGGTTGGGGGGGGTTGGGGGGTGGGTCTGGGTTTTGGATCAGTCTTATCTATGTGTTGCCTAATTGTTGTGTTTTCTGCCTTATGTAATTTAAAATTAATAAAGAATTGTTCACAAAAAAATATTACATATTGACATACTAACTCTATCTTTTATGAAAATGTATATTTAAAATATTTTCATGTATGAAAGCAATAAGATCTACATGATTATTGCTCTGCTTTCATTTTTCTTAACTCGCCAGAAAATACCCTTCCAGTTTTAGCATTCACAACTCCAAACAATTTAAAAATTTGATCAATGCCTTCATAATCTACTTATAATATAGGTGTGAAATTTTACTATTACAATCATCTTTATTTTAAAATATATAATTTTATGAAAATGTTGCCTCTTTAAAGTTGTCTCCCAGATTATTGTCAACTCCATCGCAATTCTACAAAAACATGACTTAATCAGCGATAAAAAGGATCGGCTATATCCTAAGGAGCCTCACTTCCTGCTTTCAAAAATGGAGGGAATATTGGTCAAGCACTAGTAAGCTCTCTATTTTTTTGATAAATTTGTGAAATAATATTGAATCAGGTGTTTCTCAACCATAATAACAAGTCAAAGGTCTAGCCCTTCTAAATCAAAACTAAATAAAAATTATGTTTTAAAATGCATATTTTGTTTAGCATTAAGAGAACTCTTAGCAACTTAAAACAAAAATGGCTACTCACTAAGACTATGCTGTGAATTTTGTCAGCTCAGTAAGACATCAACTCCATCAGATATTTTAATGGTTTCAAAGTAACAGAGTTCAGTTAAAGTCTGAAACAACCAAAAATAGGAGATTCATGTTTGAAAAGACATTCTGTGTGCTTCCAAGTTTTTTTAAAGGTTTGTGTACTATTTTGTGTTTTATATGATGTAAGCTCTGTCAGTTGCCTGTCAACTCCGTCAGATGGATTTTTTTCTGTTATATTCATTAAAAGTACGTTCAGAATGATTAAATAAATTAATTTATGTCAATAAATATTTGTGTTATAAATGTGTTTCAATTATAATATTCTGAATTTTTGTGTGACTGACAGAGTTGATAATATAAGCCCTAAGCAAAAAATGCTGTTTAACATAAAATGAAATCACTGGGAGGTTGGCCCATTACAAAGTTTAATAGCCAAGATGTTGATCTTTTAAAATATATTTTCCCAGCATGACTGAAGAGTTAAAATGAAAATTCCCCCAAAATAAGATTTTGTCCCTATTCTCAAGAGTGATATAAGGATATATCGTTCATTATTTATTGTTGAGGAGCTTTTCTGCAAAGCCCAGAGGATCTTTCCTTCCCAAATATATTTATATTTTTGCCTTTTTTATATTTTGGACTTCCTCTGCTGGCCCCAGGAGTCTGGATTCCCTCTTTGAGTCTGGTTCCTCCCAGGGTTTCTTCCTTCTAGGGAGTTTTTCCTTGCCACTGTTGACTCTGGCTTGCTCACTGGGGGCTTGGAGCCGGGACAGTGTAAAGCACTTTGAGACAATGTAATGTTGTGAAAATGTGCTATATAATAATAAATTGAATTGAATTTCTAAATGTCAACCACACCCAATGAAAATCCTTTGATTTCCCCCATTGTTCACTGAATGAATATAGAGAATAATGCCAGGCAGTACTCTTCAAAATAGCTGCCCACTGGATAGCATAGTGGTAAAGTACATGAACAGTGTCTGTTCTGGAAGGAGAGCTGAAGTTACAGCCTCAAATGAGAAGCTTCAGCTGCTCCAGTGAGACACACAGCTGTCAAATCAGCCACTATAAAGATCACTCAAGGAGAAACTGCCTGTAACAGACTATACACCTACATCAATTTCACTTAATAATGCTTCAGAAACAAAATACCATTATTTAAATAGTTTGTACTCAGCATAAAAGCATTCTAAATTTACTTCAAGTATTGTTCAGAAAGTACTTATAACCCCTGTCTGTCTAGGTTCGGTTGTGTTCCGTGATTCAGGAGTGTGCATTATTCCATCGTATGCATAACTCCAGTCATCCTTTCTGCTTTTTCAGTGCATATGTAAACGTTTTAGATTTGGTAAGAGCTCAGAATAAATGAAAGACAAACAGACAAAAAGCCTCATAGTGCAACAGAATCTCTTGCGCACATCTCAGCTATTGATAAGCACCGTAGCCTTATGCATGCCCAGCTGACAAAAAGCGCAACTGGGAAACGTGCTTTTTGCTTTACATATACAGTAGATTCCAAGACAGAAATAGATCAGTCTGCAGAACATGGAAGATGCTTTTGAAGTGTCATACTTTAATCATTCCTTAATTAAAAGGGGGAATCGAATGGTTCCAGGGGACATTTTGCAGAGACATTACGCAGAGAATTAACAACTATCGGAATACATGGTGGCTAAATGGCACTTCCTAAGCTCGATATGGGAAATCTGAGATTTGAATGAATGGAAGATGAATGCACTAAAAGGATTTTGTGATTTATTAAGCAATAATTATCCTAGTTGACTGCAATATCAAGCACAAAAATAAGAACTTTAACTGTAGATTTTGCTAGCTGCAGAAACTGGGAACAATGTGATTGTTATATATGTGAACATGTAGGGGCATTTTCATAGGATGGAATTAGTTTTAAATGATTTATGACATTAAAATAATTCAGTAATTAATTCCTTGTGAAAGTCAAATTTGCTCTGCTGCTGAGGAAAATGACGTGATGCCCTATTTAAACATCCTGCAATTAACGGCAAATAAATGAATTTGCTATTTGACATTCATGGTCTACTGGCCTACCTTGAAGGCTGAATGGGGAATTTCCGTAGAACCTGTTTTTTTTACAGCCAAACGTAAGAAAACAGAAGCAGGTCATTGCACAGGCAGAAACGAGAGAATCTTTCTGGAAGCTGCAGAAAGCCAAAATCAGCAAGGGCTTTAATAAGGGCAAAGAGGGACAGCCGAATGTCTCACAGCCATCCAAAGCCTTAGGTAATTTCCCCAAGCCTTTATCAGACACACAGTTACTGCTCCTGTGTTGGTGGTTTCTGCTAATATTCTACCACCAGTTTTTTTTTTACGAAAATGGCTAGTTATTCCATTCAGACAACACTTCTGTGAGATAGTAACAGACACTAATTGGACTTTAACTTTGATTCCCCCAAGGACTATTAGGCTGGCCCAGACTTTGCTGAATTCTGCTGACCTTGAGTCCTTGACCAAATCCTTGGTTGTTACGTCACTGGCAGTGAAAAGAGTGCCGAGCCAAGACCGTCTTTTGTTAATAGCTGGACACTCAACACATATGTAATGGAGATGACAGACAGAAATCTATCACTGTCTTCTTAACAAAGCGCCTGGCAGGCTGCCATCACCTTGCTATTGGCAAGCTGTTATTTTCAGTGTACGATCTAAAAAGCAATCTTATTGCACTGGGTTGTCAAGAGCTATATTGCTGCCTGTGTGATCCCTCTCTCAAACACAGCCCAAATCTGAGGCTGAAATTGCATGCATATCCAAATCATAAGCTAAAATTCTATTTAGGAGTTTGCTTCCATAAACACATTAATTGTGGCTGAGTTATTTTACAGAAAGCAATGGTGCCAACGCACTTTTATAAGAGACTGAATTGGAGGCTTGAAAGGTGAGTTGACCAAAACGATTGGACATATCTAAAGTTCAATTCTGCTGCTTCGTGCAAAGATGAAATGACTTCGGCTTGCAGTGAATGAAGGTTTCAGCGTCCCTGCTTTCATTCAGGGGTGTAAAATGCTTGTAACATGAGTCAGATGTGAAGAAGCTCCGTGGGGATTCAACTGTGACAAAAGGCAGAATCTGGAACGTGCACTGCAGCAAAATATGTAATTGGCTCAATGGCAGCTGATGGCTCTTCATAATCCTTTGTCTGACAATTGAAATCGTGATCTCAGGTTCAAGGCTGCCATTAAAAACAAAGCTCTCGTTCCAGCTGAACGGCTGCTGTTGTGTGGATTTATTCAGACCATCCTTGCTATGTATTTCCAGTAAGTAGTGTCACTTATATTAGGGTGTGAGATGCCTTTATCTGGAGGACTGAAAACTACAAACATAATTGGTAAAACTTTGCTTAATGCAGTCATCATAATGCATTATAGATACCTTCATAATGCATAATAATACATACATAAAGTATTATAAACATGGGTATAACTATTACTAAAAAGGCATAACACATTATAGCTATCTTTATTATGCATTATGAATGCTCTATGAAGCTCTCATCTATAATGCACTATAGATACCTTCATGATGTATTATAATGGTCAGTATAAGGAAAAACTTCCCATATTGTGTAATTCTGTGGGTGTGTGTGGTGTGATGGACTGGCATCCCATTTAGGGCGTTTCCTGCAAGTGTGTCCTGTGCTGCCTGAGATAGATAGGCTACAGACTCACTAAGACCCTATACGGGGTATGCTGTTATAGAAGCAGACGGGCAGATGGATGGATCCATCTGTTCTTCAATCCATCTTCCAACCACTTTCCCTAGACAGAGGAGGCCTGGGGCCTGGAGCCTATCACAGGAAGCACAAGGCACTATACAAGGGTGCAGCCTGCACAAATGCCAATCTATCACAGGGTACATACACACACAGTGCAAGCAAGTTAGAGATACTGATCAGCCTAACTGCATGAAGAACACAGAGCAGAGATGGGGTTTCAAACGTGAAGCCAGCGTGGCACTAGTGCTACCTGACATATGGCGAGTTTCAGCAAGGAAAAATATCCTCATTTGTTTTAGGGACAAAAATATTACACTGCTGCACACCAAGACCTCCTAATGAACACAGACTTCCTAGCAATTTAACTTACACGTACAGTATAACCTTCGTAACACTAACTGGCATTTAGGAGGAAATCAGACTTGCCCATTAACCCCACGCTGAGAGCTTGTGGATCCCGCCTGGTGACTTTCCTAATCAGCAGGTACCAAAGCAGAGTTGGCCTATGCAATATGGTCTTCAAATCTCACATGAATCATCTGATCAGGATACATGGTTGTATTTCTGCACAACTATGCATCTCCCTTATGGTTTGGTTGCCACAAAAAACAAATTCAAGTAACATGGCAATATAAAAACAGCCCTGAAAATGAAAGGGATGCACAAGATAGCAAAGATAAGGTGGATAAAAGGACTTTCAGGTGGTTCCTCTGAAATGGCAAGCATCCATCGCAGATCAGCAGGAGACAGCGCAAGCCCAGCAGTGACAGGGATGGCACCCTACGCAGGAGCCAGCCTTCACCTGCCAGCTGACTGACTCAACTTCCCTCTCAGCGCCAGACATACATTGGTGGTGGTGGTGGGGGGGGGTTGGTGTTTAACCTGCTCCCAAGTCCTTTAATTAAGCAATGTCCTCGAGCCCCCTGCCGAAGGTGAAAGTGCTTTAGACAAACAAACGGTGAAGGCAGGGAGGCAGGGCTCCCCTGGCAGAATGCACAGAGCCCTTTTCGGGGGGGTTAAGGGCCTTGCACATAGACCCAGTGGTGATGTGACTATTCTGCCAAGCACAGGATTCAGACCGGCGACCTTCCGATCACAGAAACCTAAGCTGCTGAGGCTGTTCTGCGTTTCGCAAGGACAGAGGGAGTCAGTGGGGCTCATCAGTCTCAGCTGGATATTCTTATTCATGTCATGTGCTGCATGGGTCCCTGCCCGACCGGCGCTAACCCCAGCCCTGCATATCCTCTGCGGCACATGCAGAAACTTAAAGCCCTTTATCTTTCAGCTATAAATAAAGGGACCAAAACAGACCATAATTCGTGCTTTTAAATCCCGCAAAGCGATATTTAATTTGCCAAAGCACCGCAGGTTAAACACAGTGTAGTTTGGGACACAACAACCTGAACTTGCCCCCCACCCCCATCACTTTGCGACTACTATACAATTAATTGATTGCTCCATTTTAAAATTAAATTGGTGTTTCCCATTCTTTTAATGAACTGTTCTTTTTCCCTCATCCACTACAATCACATGACTTTCCTTATAAAGTGCATAACTTTACTATTAAACAAAAACGACTTGGCTAGGACTCTGCTCAGCCAATCCAAAGAAAAGGGAAATCTGCAGATTAACAAGAAACAAAAATTGTAAATGCATAAATTACTTCAGTGTGTAATATCCCCTTTTGCACAGGTGAAGATTAGGGGGGAGCCAGCTTACAAATATTACCATGCATCCATCCACTCATCCATCCATCCATCCATCCATCCATCCATCTTCCTTTCAATTATCCAGTACATAAATATATACTAATAAAGCGATTGCTACTTGGCTGTCTCTGCTTAACTTCCTTATGATTGATCAGCTGTTTTCATTTAGCAGATTAAGAAATACACTTCAGTAGGAATCACAGTACAAGTTATTCCAGTGAGAAGATTAGACAAGCACATGCTTATGACAACAAAACCACTAATTATTCACTTCTGTTTGGGGTTTTCTGCAATCCAAATCCCAACACAGCAACAAAATGTTGGGTAGAGAATGTGTTTGCTGCAGTGCCGAGGCCTGAGGCTGGGGGTTTCTGTGTGGTACTCACTGCAGGCTCCACCTCACGGCTGTCACTGGCATCATCGCTCTTGGGGTGACCGGCAGGCGAGCGCAAGCTCTTCCGGCGGCTGACATCCATCCCTCCTGCCTGCTTGTCCGCATCTGAGAGATGACGGGCACATCAGACACGCATGGACATGCCTCATGCTATATTTTGCCTACAGTTCCCCAGGAACACAATAAGAAAATTATGATTCACCATAAAAATGACACAGTAAACACAAGAAAACAATTAGAAAGAATCTTTCGCTATTGGACTGCTTTACTGTTACTATTGTTGTTTACTGTTGGCCTACTCCATTAATCTTCTTGAATGATCCATCCTATTTCCAACCGCTTATACAGCAAAGAGGAATGCTAGGGACAAGATGCCAGCCCATCTGAGGACTGGCACACGCATGCACACACATACACAATCGCAACACAGAGGCACCAGTTCGACTACCGGCATGTGTTTGAAATGCAGGGGAGAAACTGGAGCAACACAAGGAGAGTCTGCAAACTTACACAGAGCAAGGGCTGAAACCCAGACCCTCCCCAGCAGGTGGGAGCCACCAGACACAAGGAATAGGATTTAGGCAAAAGGGAAATTTGTGAAATGTGATTTTGAAGGTATTTAGAATGCTAGCCTGAACAAAAAGTACAAATAAAATGGCTGTACAGTTATTTTCTTTATTGTAGCGTAAAGAGCACAATTTCTGCCAGCCATTTTGGCTAAATCTTCAGTCCTAAATCAATAGTTCTCAAAAGATATATACTGTGCTTGATAACTATATCTATTTTTATATATATTTTTTTGTCCATTCACAACTTTTTAAACTCCATGACAATGTCCTGTATCTGGCAGACTGTAATTTTTTTATTGCTACAATTCAAAAGCATGGATGTATAATTATTTGTCAGTCATCGAGCCTGAATTTGACCATGGCGCTAGATGAATCCTGGAGCACCACACCAACCCCTTCCTCCAGAAAACTAATTTGTTTGGAGGAGGAGACACAGATCCATGTATAAGGGTGCAGCGGAACCTTCAACTACCAGTGATACCCACAGAGAGAAAAATAAAGATAGAGAAAGGGCCCATTATCCTGGAAGAGATGAGGGTCCAGATGAATGCATCTGGTCCTGACAGGCTTGCAGATGGATTAGAGGACATTTTGTTTTACAAATGACTCACATTTTTGAAAGGATATTTGTGTTCCTAGCTTAGGAGGATATTGCATTAGAGATCCCCGGCAGATAGGTTGCTCAGAGCTTGACAGATGGAAGAGCCGTGAATAAGAACAAAAAAAATAAACCAAGATGGATAAGACAGATATGATTTCAGCCAGCTTCATTTTTTAAAATATACTCCAAATATCAACTAAAGCTGATGAACTGGTTATAAAATGCCAACAGTAGGTTGAATAACACTTCACAGGTTATCATGGTTAGAGCATAAATATTCCTGAAGGAAAGCTGCCCCAAAAAATGCCACCCAGGGAAAAGCAAATTTCATGACCCTGCATACATCATTTCGCACATTACAAGGGCCCTGAAAATCATACTCACTCCAAATGTCGGAAGTGTATGGCTGGTGATTAAACTGTGGCATATAAAAAGCCCCATAAAATGAAGGGAGAATGAAATGGGAAATGATGAGGCTTCGCCAGCCTTTTTGCAGCCATACAACAGTGGAAATTGTCTTATTAACTTGTACATTTAACAGAGCTGTATGGGAGAGAATCCCTAATCCCTAACACAGGGACTTGGACAGGCAATCGCAAACACAGGGTATGAGAGCGAGAAGTACAATCGGTGGGATGTCTGTGCTTAGCATGCTACACACAGGAGAGAGTTCTGCCTAAGGGCATATTTTTGGACTTAGGAGAGTAAGAATCTCCCCTGACACACAGCAGAGGAGGAAGTCAGACCCCCACAACTTGGAGACAGCGACAGGGCTACCTACGTTACCTACGTACCTACGTTGGAGAGTTTTGTGTTATACGACAACTGGTACAGAGATATGGGTGGGGCCCAGACATTGACTTTAAATGATAAATGAATAATGTTTTGGGGCTACACAAGGTGGTTAGAGAGCAACTGCAAAATCTCCAACGCAACATGCATGCAAAATAACCTCAATGAAATATTTAAGATCCAGTCATCAGGTTAATGGGACTCAGTCAGCAATGATAGCAGAGGGCTATCTCCAGACTGGGGATGTGACAGAGCCATAATTCATCCTTGATTCAATCTGTAAAGTGTGATGAGGGTTTACATGTGTAGCCCCCATCTGTGAAACCCATTTGGCCACTTGTATCAACACCCAAATTCGCACTGGGACTCCTTTCACCTGCTTTGGTCATGTCCTTCCTGAGCTGAGGGCCTCATGGGGTTCTCTGAAAACAAAAACAGGCTAATAAATGTGAGTTGAAGATTTATAAAAGATTAAAAAGATGAGTAAAGTTTCAGCAGAGTACTGCCACAAAATGGCCACCAAAATAAGGCTGTCGCGCCTAGAATTACGGTACTCATGTGAGCAGTGCAGTGCAGCCGCATTACGCTGGCTAATGGGTTTTAGACACCGGCAATAAAGCTGAGGCGTAATAAATTTTTTTATTGTCAGGAATCAACAATGAAAACAGAGGCTACAGGCAACAATTACTGTAAGCGGGCAGCTTTACTTACTATTCTCCTGCCTGCACTCCAGGCATGACACGTATTTGAGTGAACCCGGCATGCAGCAGAAATCATTATTCATTAGAATACACATCTAGAGGCAAATTCTCACCAAGGTTTTAGGGACCGGAAACTGAGTGTAACACAGACAACTTGATATATGACCCAAGGTAAGAGCTCAGGAATGATGCTGATCACCCCAGCCCAGCATGGCTTATATGAGCCCAGAGTGTGGAGGTGAATGGATTCTTCATGACCAGAATCAGCAAGATCATCACACAGCACAGCGCTGCAGGACTGGGGTATTATTCCCTTTCTTTTTACAGCTTGTTACACTGTCCAGTGCACAAAACAACATGATTAACATTGGATATATACACTGTCGTTAAAAAAGAAGAAACGCCTTTTATCTCACCCTGTTATTATATCTTATAATTTTATCTCACCCATTGCAAGAAAGATGCTATCTGACATGACAGCAGCAGGCAGAGCAATCTGACGGAGTTCCCACTTTAAAATTCACATCATCATCATCAGTCTTTCCACATTTAAATGTACTTTAAATCATATCGATAATGTGTTTACATTTTTGGCAGACACTTTTCATCTTTGCCACATTATACAAAAAATAAACTTTTATCCAGTGGCTTTGAAGTAAATACAACAATAAAAGACAGTAGCTTAAAAAACATACATATTACCAGAACCAGAACCATCTTTATAAAGCAAATCCCAGATGAGAGGAATGATAATTTGGAGACTGTGTAAGTCGTGCTTGAAGAGAGCAGCCTAGTGTGTATATTCACTGAGAGCTATACATCCTTCAGAGAACAAAGACTGCTCTGTGCTCATAATGTGCCTAATGTGACTCCCTCCGTAAGGAGCACAGGAAAGATTTAAAAGGCAGTTACATTACAAAGAAACCCGCAGGAATAAAACCAATGCCGGTGCAAGATCAGCATGCACTTTCGGCCAACACCTGTTAATTGAAACGGTCGTTTTTAAAAGCAAACACAGAGGCAGTACACACGCCATCGCTTATCCTTCCTCAGTCCCCTTGGCTAATGAGTGTTGGGATAGATCCATTGTCACTTTCCAAGTATTTGCTGAGGGATTTTAAAGCTCTTCCTCTAATTCTCATATGCTTAAATGCGTGTGAGCCCGAATGGTCCACATTTCAAAGGCCCCCGTCAGTCAGTGCCCCTCACAACCTGTAATTTACAGCCCCATTTTCTGTATAAGATCCAGTTTTCTTTCAGCTCACTTTCCTACCCACACATCTGCCAACCAAGACTGAGCTCGGCATTCAGAAGAGCCGGTATAACAAGACCTTGTTTAGTGTTCAACAACATGCAGACCCTCCGTCACATTTACAGGAGACAGGAAGTGTGGGAAAGTTACAATATCAATGTATGATATTGGCCAGTGAGCGATTAATTATGGTGAATTGTAATGCTATCAGCGTGAGCTTTACCACGGTTCTACTATGTTTATTTTTAGTGGGTGAATGGTTAAGGTCTCTGTCCATCAAAGTAAGTGAGTTTTAAAAGGACTGAAAGAGAGTCTTTACTAAACAGTGCCCCCCCACCCCCCACCCACACTGAAGCTTTGGGAAATAGAGGCTCCTTCCACAGTGCAGAGGCAGCGAGGACTGTGCTCCATTCTCTCCGTCTGGACTCGAGCCGAGGGGGAGGCTGAGTGGCCCCCGGGAGGACTGAAGGAGCCGCTCCAGGAGCCCCACTCCCCCATGGCTGCTGGCGCGCTCGCCGGAGAGCAACAAGCATTTGCGTCTCGGCCCCCAGCGGCTCCACTCCAAGTCTTGGGGGGGGGCTGATTAAATATAAGCAGAATCTCATATTAGGCAGTGACCTGGATTTAGCATTTGAGACATTGTGCCAAGGAATCTTGAAACTGCATGGTCAATTAGCTGGAGACTAAGACCCACAGTCCACACTGCTCTCATTATTCTGCCTCAGGTGCAGCTGACAGGACATGACCAGTGATTATTCCAGCCTTTGCTACCAAGGCCTACAGCGGTGGACTTGTGAGCAGCTCACTGCTCTCACACATAATTGACCCATAATTCTTTGTTTCCTGCCCAGGGCTCAGAGGGAGCCGGCCAGCCTGTTCTCCGTTCCTAGGAATCTCTCAGCCATATGCCACAGCGTCCCTTCCCAGCAGCCAGTGCTATCCAGGCACCGAGGCAGCTGAGGATGCTCTTGCCATGAAACTCACAGGAAGCCGACATCGTGAGACAGTGTCCAAGGCCAGGGACACCTTCACAAAACCTGCCAGACAGAGGGCATCAGGCGCAACACCGCGAAGGGACCTGCACTTCATACAACTGACATATAATCACACTCAATGAATTCAAAAATCAGCCTAAACATCATTTTAAATATCTGCAAAGTATATTAGGTGCCCAAAGCTTCCATGCACCCACTGGACTAATGTACTGTGGAGTGACTTAAGCTGTAGAGTCACTGATAAGTGTGACAGCCCGTGAGCATATGCTCATCACCAGCAAGACATAAAGACATCAGTCTTTCCACATTTAAATGTACTTTAAATCATATCGATAATGTGTTTACATTTTTGGCAGACACTTTTGTCCAAAATGACATACGAGTTTGGCAAATACCACAAAATAAGCCCACAGCTATCAGGAGCTCCCAGAGATAGTCCAGAACCTACTGCAAAATAGTCAGAAATGCTAAATAATACGACCGTAATATGATGAGTCGTGTATAATTGCAAATGTATAATGAAAATATCTACCATCCACCCTTTTATCTTTCATAAGCACTAATCCAATAGAGGGTCATGGTGAGGAAGGAGCTCCAAAAAGCACTATGTACAAAGCTGGGTGGGGTTCCAGCCAATTGCAGGCCATGCACACTCACAAATTAGGGGCATTTTGGAGACACTGATATATACCTATGTACATATACCATCATGTATGACGCAGAAATGCATATAAAATAGAATAAACAACATTCCTAATCCGAACTGAATATATCTCATTATTACTGGATTATAAATACAAAGGAAAACTACGCTTCTGATATACCATTTTTTATTTTTAAATCATATGAAAACTTACAAAAAGCTGCAGCATTAGCAGGCTCTAAGACGACAGTTAATATATTTACGAACAAAGCATCCAAAGACATCACTGACAGCATCCAGCAAACTTTTTGTTTCCTCCCGGCTTCAGGTTCGAGAAGCGAACCTTTTGTCTGGGTATTTATAGTACAACAATCTAGTGTTGGTTATGGAAAAAAGTCTAAAAAGGCAAACTATAAAGTAGTTTTCCAACGATGAACATAAGTCGTGGAGTCAGGATGGATTTGGCACAGTGACCTTAAAAATATCCTGTTTCCTTAATTTAACACAATAAGAATTTATTACGTACTTCAAATATATTATTATTACGCCTCAATACCCATGGGGGATTTCATAAAATTTCATACAGCATGCATTAACACAAAATGCACAAATGTTTGCACAAAACAATTTGTCAATTTCACATTAACTATATTCAAAGTTGCCTTACCATACTGTGAAATGAATTACGTTAATGAAATTATTTTGGAGGTGGCATTATACATTTAGCATTATTTATTTATAAGACAGCACAGAGAATTAAGGACGTAAAGCATAAAGTCTGAAGGGTGGCTTTGCTGCTTCCCCCCACAGAAAGATATTAATTTTAAAATTATATTAAAAAGTGCAAAATGTAACACTGGCAGCCATCTCCCTCGGGATGGTCATACACAGGCTTAGCTCTTAGCGCTCCAGCCTCAGTCTGCCATTGTGCACATGTTCTCCATGCTTAATATTTATTGAACTTGGGCACAAGCTCACTGAGTCACCCACTCGCTCATGTGGGTCACCTCTGACAGTCCAACGGCCTAGAGTTTAGTCAGTGTGGGACTGTGTGTGTGCGTGTGTGAGGGGTGGGTATGAATATATTGAGTTAAAAACCTGTCATTTTGACATTGTAGGGACCATTTTTTCGGCTCTAACAGGGGCTGAATTTTATAAAAATCAGTGACTCAAATAAAAAAAACTAAAAATGTCAAGTCTTGTATTTTGTTTGGTTACTTATAGTAAGGTAGTTAAGGTTGTTATTGTTGGGTTTAGGGTTTTTCCCATAGAAATAAATGGACGACTCCTACAAAGATATGAATACAAACTGGATAATGAGTATAGGACAGTGTTTGAGTCCCTTGGCTTGTGCTCCGGTGTTTGGGATAGACCCTTGGCTCAGTGTGACTCTGCACTGGATAATGAGTATAGGACAGTGTTTGTGTCCCCTGGCTTGTGCTCTGTGTGTTTGGCATAGAGCCTTGGCTCAGTGTGACTCTGCACTGGATAATGGGATTCATAGCTAATGGATGAATCTCACCTTATATAAAAAGTTCAACAAATAAAATGCATGATTTAAAAAAAGCAGTAATTTCACTGATGAGGCCCATTGATTGAGCGGTGGTGAAGGCCACCGCCTCCTTATGTGCAGCAAGGCTCTCGGTTCACCCAGGTAAAGTGCATCAGCTACAGAAGATTAGACCTTTGTCCAGACAGATCCATGCATGTGGATCCTGCCTGCGGCAGTCTGCCTGCCACCTGATACAATAAGAGGATTCGACATGTAACCCAAAACAGCACACTACATTTTAAATTAAAAGCACAGCTTCTAAGTTTGATACTCAATTTTTGCTAAAAAGAATATATAATGAGTGCTCCTCACATATAAGAATAGAAAAAGTTTCATTTTTTTGGGACCATACAGTCTGTGAAGTACATTATACAGTAGCAACTGTAATTACACAATCTTGGCACTGACACTAATGTGAAACCAATTATAACAAACTGCACAGAAACAGAACAATACATTTGCTGGGTATTCAGTAAAAAAGCTACAGACAGAGTGAGAGGTGGAATATGAGAAGTGAAAGTACACTGACATCTCCTACCACCACTTTTGTACAAAAATGAACACACCTGGCTCATTTCATGCTAATTTGCTAATTCCTCTAATATGATTTAAACACGTTCAGCAGGTGATCAAAAGGCATTTCTGACTACATGCATCCTGAACCCATTTTACAATCCCGATTTTTTGTGGTTTAGAGTTTGAGACCTATTACAGATGGAAAATTAAATTTGCTGAAATAAAATATTCCACTGATTATTAATTAAATGTCTGTCTAAGAAGCCTTTTCCTTTTTCTTTCGTCTCTCTGCCACTGCACTGGTGACAGTTTCTGAAATCTCAGGTTGATCGGTAAAACACCTTGGTACAGGCTGAGAGGCAGACAGAGAAAGGGAGGAAGCGCTGAGGGGAAATGCAGCATGAGCGAGAAGAGCTGGAGAACTATGGGAGCCCAAGGGGCATGGGGAGTGCAGAGAGCCCAAGCACACTTATTTAAGTATGTTTACATGAATAACAAGCTCAAAATTTGTGTTAGTCACTCTAACCCTAACTACCATGCATAAAGTCTCTTTGAGGTTTTTGGCAGGCATAGCTATAGGAAGGAATAAAATTCAATTTAGTCTATGTCATCTTTGCATAAATAAAGGTGGAGCGTGATAATTAATGAGTCGGGAAATAGTCACCTCACAGTACAGGTTCAAACAAGGTGAAAAAGAAGAACACACGGTGTTTAAAAACACTGGACCCCAAAAGCTAATTCTTTTCCTCGGCAGCAATATCGCACCTTTCCGCTGTTTCTCTGATTTCTTACTCTCATTCTGTGCCTTATCATCAAACTTATTACAACGAGTGAAAACCCTGGGGCTTCCAGGCTGTCCATTCAATAAAGCTGTGGCAAGAGGCAGCGCTGAAATTATCTGGCTCCCAATATTACTTACAGACCACTGTACCTTCAAACAAGCATAAATAATAATAAGGGAACCACCACAGTCCATATATAGTGATAGTCCATCTTGGATTTAGAACAGCACTAGAACATTGCTCTACTTATTACAATGTAAATGAAATGCAATGTGGACTCTCCCCCCAGAAATGCAAGGCAATTCGCAATGATGGCCTCGCCACTGATTCACAGCTAGCATGACAGATAAACAGCTAACTGGCTCCTGTTACAACAACAGCCCCTGATATAAACTGTGCTTTAATTCAGTGTTTCCTAATCCAGTCCCGTGGGACCTGCAGCCAGTACGTATTTTTGCTCCCTCCGAGCTCCCTGCCATACAGTCGGCATTTTTGCTCCCTCCCAGCTCCCTACCAAGACCGTAGTGGGTCCCCCAGGATCGGATTGGGAAACACTGCTTTAATTCACTGGCCCACTTCAGCCCCTTCAGAGACGCAGCAGTCGCACGCAGGTCAGGCTCAGCAGGCTATGTCAAAGCAGGCTGCAGCTGCCCATTATTTCATGCAGCACAGTGCACATCAGCCCTAGCTTCAATCACAGTGTTTTCAATTGCAGATGTGAAATTAGGAGGTCGTTATTGCCTCCTCGTTCTTCCTTATAATCAAAATGAGGGATCTGATCCTGCACTTTTTCCCCATCCATCTTTCTCTCACTTATCCAGCAGAGCATTGTAATGAGCCTGGGGCTTATCCAGGAATCACAGGGCACAAATGGTCCAGCACAAGGCACACACACATACACAGTTGCACACAACTGACAAATTGAAGATGGCAGCTCCTCTAACCGCATGTTTCTGGGCTGTGGGAAGAAACCAGAGGAGACTCCAACTGGAAAACCTGACCTCCCGAAGGGACTCCACACGGCATGAGCTGGCAGTGCTGCCATTCGGTCGCCCTCATGTTCTACTGCTGACATGCCCACTCACATCATCCTCTTATCTCCAAAATATCCCGTGACCTTCTGAGACTAACATGCAGATTAGCAGGGACATGGATGGATGCACTCGTTTTGGCATGCCATCTCTTTGATGATAATTGCATGGCCTGCATGTTGCACCCTTAAATGATACCTTCATTAGAGTGAGCGTTTTGGCACCTGTGACCCGGTGGACCTGCCTTGCCGGCACAGACTTTATTGATCATCGTTATTAGGAATGAGGTGCAAGAGCAGCAGCCACAGCCTTACTACAAGCTTGGCTACATCATTCACGGTCATTAATTTTAATGAAAAAAATACAAGAGGCAACAGCTATGTATGTATGAATATATATATGTATGTATATGTATGTGTATTGTGTATATATAGATCAGTTATAAATAAAAATATATATATATGCACACACACATACGCACACTCACGCCCAACCTAAGCCCACGCTGTAGCATACCTAATGTCCCGATAAAGCAAAAACTACCAGTACAAAATGACATAAATGATAAATTTACTTGAAGCATTCATAGCCATTCAGTTAATTAGCATCTTGGCAGGCTGCTTATGCATCCTGATGTTCCACATAGGCTGCCGTGTTTTCCTCTGGATGTCTGCTGTGAGCTCTGAGGGTTAAAGCAGTTTCAAGCGAAAAGTCAGGCCTCGCTTCAGGTTCCCATCAACAGCATATCAAATAAATATCTTTCAAAGACATACACAGGGCCAAAGCACAAACATGTTACAAAACTCTATATTTAACTACACTTGACGCAACCTCCTGACAAAAGCCTAGGAGATTCGCTCGAAAAGGCAAAAAGAATAAATGCATTTCAGTTCCACACTGGGGACTCCACTTTTTTTGTTCAAGGTGCAGCACGGTGCAGATTCTCCACAGACTAAGGCTCTCACATTTCCATATCACAACATGCCAGAGCCGGTGACAGTTTCCTGCAAGTGCATTGGCCAGTGTCAGAAATCGTGTTCTGTATAATGTCTTTTAATTTAAATGTATATCATTTTATACAGCTGGATACATATCATTATTTTCCCTTCGCATTAAACTGAGAACAGATGCTTTAGCATTCAGTTTCTCGCTCTCGCTTTCTTCATCCTCTTCTGCTGGGCCACCATGGGGCCTCTTTGGAAGTGTTGCCCAAAATTGGTGGGCTTTGCCTGAAATGGGTCTGCGAAGCGGGGGGGCACAGCTCAGCGGGCTCTCTGACGTTTGCGGCACGGAAGCGGCACGACCGCAAACCCCACGGCTAATGAGTCAGAGAGACAGAAGGCTGGTCGCTCTGGACAAGCACCAAATAAGGAGCATGCGGAGGGCAATTCACGCTACTGCTGGTGCAAATCCCACAGGGAGCTGGGAGCTATAAGCGGCAACCTGGAAGTAAGGGGCCTTCTGCTGCAGGTACATGTCTGTGTAACGAGACAGAGGAGAGGAAGAAAACACACAGATGGTCCCTCGCTGTGCAACACAGACACCTTCCTGTGATGTTACACACACAGTGGAGTGCAGCCCTCAAGGATTCTGTCACACAGGCAAAGGCAAACCTATTAGTAATGTGTCGTGACACGTCACTCTCGTGACCATCATTAAAATGATCTGCGATTTCTGCCACAGTAGCCCTTCTGGTTCATACCAGATGGCATAGCTTTCATTCACTTCTCGCATTGACAAGTCTTGGCCACCCAACACCCCGTTGCAGATCGTGGTGTATCCCTCCTTGGACCTCCCTCAGTAGGTACTCACCACGGCTGACTGTGAGCTCCCCATAAGCCTTGCGGTTTCAGAGATGCTTGGACCAAGTCATGTGGCCCCTATCAAAGTCACTCAGGTCATTATCCATGCCCATTTCTTCTGCACTCAACACTTTGACTACCAGTACCGAATGTTAGCTTAACATGTAGTATCCCAGGCCTTGACACACACTGTTTTTCTGAGATCAAAATTAAAATCACAATAATTCATTTCACATGGGGCTGATCGTGATGTTTTGACCCATTGCTGTATACTTCAATGTCATATTGGATGAATAAAAGGGGCCGGCTGGATGGATGTATTTTAAAACACACACAAACACTGGCCACTTTATTAGGCAGACCTGTTCAATTGCTCGTTGAAGCAAATATCTAATCAGTCAATTATATGTCAGCAGCATAATTTATAAAATCATGCAGGTAGAGTTCCGAAGCTTCTGTTAATGTTCACGTCAAACATCAGACTAATGAAGAAGGGTGATTTCTGTGGCTTTGAATATGGCATGCTTATGTGAATATGCTGACTGGCGGGCTGATACGAATATCTCAGAAAAACAACATGAAAGCATAGATCCATCCTGCCTTGTGTCAACAATTTAGGCTGGTGGTGGTGGTGTAATGGCATGAGAGAGATTTTCTTGGCACAGTTTGGGTCCCTTAGGACCAACTGAGTATCATTTAAATGCCACAGCCTGCCTGAGTATTGTTGCTGACCATGTCCATCCTTTTATGACCACAGTGCACCCAGCTTCTAATGGCTACTTCCAGCAGGATAACACGCCATGTCATATCACCTCAGACTGGCTTCTTGAGCAGGACAATGAGTTCATTGTTCTCAAATGGCCTCCAATGTCACCAGATGTCAATCCAATAGAATATAGCTATGTTATGGGATGTGGTGGATTCGATTCGATTCGCATCAGGAAGGTGCAGCCGACAAATCTGCAGTAATTGACTGATGCCGTCATGTCAACATAGACCAATGTCTCTGAAGAATGTTTCAAGAACCTTGCAGAATCTATGCCATGAAGAATTAAGGCAATCTTGAATACAAAAAGTGTAACGAGGTGTACCTAATGAAGTGCCAGTGAGTGACCAGTGTGTGCGTGTTCTGAAATTTGCGTCACAACAGTTTGAAATTTGGTGCTCATAACTCAGTGCTGTTTCCCCTACTGTTGTGACTTCCCACGTCACCTCATCGGACAACATATCATGACCCGACTGTGCCAGGCTGTGCTACTGTAAAACAACATCTACAGTGTTTCTGCAATAGCAGGCTAATGAATGAATGAATGTTACATTTATATAGCGCTTTTCTAGACACCCAAAGCATTTTACAGAGCCAATGAGAAGCCACTTCAACCACCTCCACTGTGTAGCACCCACCTGGATGATGCAACGGCAGCCATTCTGCGGCAGTACGCTCACCACACAGTAGCTAAGGTGGTGAAGGGGCAGGAGAGAATCCACCAATTTTGATATAGGGGATGATTAGGAGGCCAGATTCAAAAGGGTCACAGTGGGTAATGTTAGCCTGGACATCAGGGTACCACCCCTACTCTTTCGAAAGATGCCCAGGGATCTTTTATGAGCTTAGAAAGTCAAGACCTCGGTTTTACATCTCATCTGAGGGACGGCACCATTTTTACAGCACAGTGTCTCCGTTACTGCACTGGGATCCACACAGACTATAGGATGGGTTAACCTGCTGGCCACACCAACACCTCCTCCAACAGCAACCCAGCTTTCCTAGATAGCCTCCCATCCAAGTACAGAGCAGGCCCAAACCTGCTTAGCTTTAGGTGGATTACCCAGTCTGAACTGCAGGTGCTATGGCTGCTGACAACAAATGCACTCAATGCACTTCCTCTCTGCCATTTACTCTGTAATTATGGTCTTGACTGCAGGAAAACAAGCACAAATTTTTAGTTATTAAAAGTAGGGATGTACCAATACCGATACTGGTATCAGGCCGATACCATGCTCACATGCTGGTACTCGTACTCATCAAAATTTCCCAATACCAAGAACCAATTCCACGTGGTAAATATGATGTAATTACGTTAAGTCAGCAAGCGGAGGTACTGTTGAAGCAATTACTGCCAAAAAAAGTGCAATACTAGTAACCTAATAAAACACTTAAGACACCAGAATTTGCTAACGCTAGCAGCAGCTGTGGATCACTGCAACCAACTTTAAAAGAGGCAGTACAGAAGTGACAGTTACAAAATACAGATTATATTGTACCGAGTTATATAACACTTTTCTGAATATTACAGTTCCAGTGGTTTTCTACTATTTTCTAGTGTTTGGAGCTTAAAGTTTTTGATATTGGTAAAACAAAGCAGTGAAATTAATAATCAATAAAAATAAAAACTTCAAAATGACCAATCTCACTATTATTGTGATTATTATTAAAAATAGATCTAGACAGGTATCGGCACTTGGTATCGGTAAGTACTGAAAAATAAGTACTCAGTACTTGTACTCAGTCTAATAAAACTGGTACAGGTGCATCCCTAATTAAAAGCCTATTTATTACATATTTCAAAGATTTTTGCCTGGATGGATGGATGGTAATTATAAGTCTACTACTCTTCAAAGAGAAATTTAGCTAATATGTATAAATAAAGCTTTACAGTAATATTTTGCTTTACTGTCCTAATGCTTATGGATTGGTTTTAAATAAATACTGTAATTCTTTCTCATGGGTTAAGCCTAATGTGTACTATACACTTTCCAGTAATAAAATAAGAATCCATATATAAAATAATGCGCAACCATGTGTTTCATTTCATTGCCCTGCAATAGAATAGAATCAATGCACTAAACCAAATAATGACAGGTTATTCAAAGTTCACTTAACAGAATAATCATTATTATTCCTATTTCTAAAGAATGCCCCCTAGGGAAAATGCAGTCACTTTCAGGGTTTTGACCAAATTTGGGATTACAGTGATCCTTCGTCTATCATGGGGGTTGCGTTCCAGAACCCCCCGCGAAAAGTGAAAATCCGCGAAGTAAAAACCATATGGATTATATTGTTATTTTTGTATATTTTAAGCCCTTATAAACCCTTTATATTCTCTTAGATATTAGGTAAGATTCGTTTTGTATGTA